>OZ005648.1:30938538-31538538 GCA_963930645.1 Salticus scenicus
CCAAAGTCGAGATCACATGCATACCAAATCTGTCAGATCCTCTCCGTTAATGATCAAAATTGTGATGGCATGTCTCCGGACCACCATTAGGCTTAAGCGTGAGTTCCAGACCGTGTCCAATTACCTTCTACGCAGTACTAGTACAACGTTAAATCCAACCAACCAACGAAATATGTGAGATTGGTCGTACAGTCGGTAATAAAAGTCTCCGAACACTAGCAAAAATTTTATATAAAAAAAATATACTTAATACAGTTTTGTTAAATAAATCCTAGTCGAATCCTGTTTTTAGACTGACTAAGAACAGGATTCGACAGGAATTTATATAACAAAACTGTATTAAGTGCACTATTTTTACATAGGAATTTTTGCTAGTGTTCGGAGACTTTTTGTTACCGACTGTACCAAATTCGAACTGAAGTTACGATCGCCATCCAATCCTTCCAGAATTTTAAATGGTTTTCTCTATTTTGTTTTCGTAAATATGGATATGATCTACTAGAAAAGCACTCTACGAAGGACGTATTAAACACGAGTAAAAATTTTACGTAATCAGTTGGCTCTAATTAAATAATAATTATAATAAAATACACATTTTTGTGTTATTTATTGAATTGTAAATAATTCAGTTATATAATTTGTACCTTAACATAATAATTAAAAATAATCGAAATTCTGAATAATTTGAAAACAGGTAATTACTAGTCTACTTTACATATATCTATTTAATAAGAAAAACAAAATATTATTTTCTAACTTTTATAAAAACAATTCATATACTGATCAAAAAGACGCAATAGTAATTACGTGTCATAGCAGTTTTCAATACAAAATTTAAACGTTTTTCGGTAAACTGTTTGGACTTTCGTTTCTAACAAGTCAGTGTATATTAGAGTGTCTCTTAAATGAAGCATTTTTTTTTTTTTTCTTTTTTTGAAATCTGATACGCATACCCTCTACTTTATTATTATTATTATTATTATTATTATTAATTTGACCATGAACACTTTTTAGCAAACTATCATCTCTGGGGTAATGTTAACACGAGCAAAATTGATGAAAAATCATAATATTGGGAATATCCTAGTAATCTATATTTGGATTTTTCCGTCAGTTCGCACGTGTTAACATCATCCCAAAAAACTGATATTTTGATAAAAAATATTTAGGATCGAAGAGAAAAAAAATTAGAGGATATGCGAATGCGTATAGGATAAAAAAATAAAAATAAAAATAAATGTTATCCTAATTTATATATCATTGCAATTGAATACCGAAATAATAATAAAAAAAAAAAAAAAAAAAAAGCTCATACTTTAATCATTTGCGAAGCATTAGCAATACAACTGAATATTTTAAAGATATATTTTTACTATAATGAAAGGAAACGTAAAAAAGCACTTCTAGGCCCTCTGTGGCCATTTCACCACACATTCGACTACAGCTTAGTGGATTCGACACTTTCACTGATTTTGTGTGTTTTCCCTATTTTTCGTATTGTAATCCTTTTATATACTATCTGCCCTTATCTCGCGTTCGGTCCTCGAGCCAGTTAAAGACCATCGTATATGCTAATGGTGACTGGTGCACGTAAAATCGGTCGTGGCAGCAATGTCCTTCATGCTCCCATCAAAATTATACCACTATGGGTCACCGAAGCGGGAGAGCCATCCCTTCCGCGGAGGACCAAAATTGTGATGGCATGTGTCCGGACAACCTTAAAGGTTGAATCCCAGACCGTCGCCAAGTGCCCGTTGCGCAGCACTAGTGCGACGTAAAACCCAACCAACCAACCTTATCTCATGAAATTAACAAGCGGACTTCGAGTCAAGCCCACGAGTCTGGTGTCAATTAACGGCAAATAGAAGTACTAATTATCCTTCCTTATCCATAGATATTTAAATAACATCAGACACACCGTATAAAAAAAATTCACCGTATAGTGATAAGTCTATAATGTGTACTAAAACATAATGATTTTTTTTTTCATAAAAATCGACATTAATCTCAATATTACTAATAAGAAATATTTTTCATGTATTCAAAAACATAGAACCGGAATCATAAAGGTGCAAAAGCAAAATGTGTTTAATTAATTACTTGTTTAACACGATGAAAGAATGAAAACTGTCATAAAATATTGGCTTCAAAGTTGTACTAATTTTTTTAATGTAAATGAAATGTAATATAGTATTTTATTCACAAATGGACTCGAAATCCTTAAGATATACAAAATTATTTCTTTATATGAGGGTATACAGCATTTTCGATATTTTTTATTAAATGAAATAAAAACCATATTTTATGAAATCCATAATGAAAAGGCATATTATTTTTAAGGTCTTCTTAGTAAATTACAATTTTTATTATTTGCATATACAAAATCTGCAATAAAATGATAATAAATATTTTTTTCTGTGCTTATTTCAGTAATCATTAAAACTTTGTTTCAAATGAAGTTGAATGTTTTTCCTTTTTGAAAAGACAGTATTTCTTGCAATGAAACGATATTTTAATTACGATGAAGTTACATCGTATTTAATTTGATATGCTTAAGAAGAATTCAGAAATATTTCTGCAACACATTTTCTAATTTTGTTATCCCATGTAAAATATATCTGTGAAGCGAAATCCAATCTAATTAAAATATCTCAATGAATTTATGTCAGATGGCTCTCTTCCCTCCTCCATTATCTTCTTGTTTTACTCGAAAGAAAAAAATCGACGGAAGGAAAAAAGTATTATTGTCTGTAAAATTAAAAATCTAGCATAATCTGTTTTTCAAAAAGGAATAAGAATAAGAAAGTATATGTTACGAAAATGGTTTTAATTTCTTAGCGATAGTTCAGAATTTTATACAATTAAAATTTTTTCGAAACAATTATTTTCTTGAAAAGATATTTTCTTATTTAAGAAAACAATGATTAAAAGATAGCAATCTAAGTTTCAAAATGATAGAGCGAAAAATATCTTTTGAATTTAACTCTATTATTAATTATTCATTAGTGAATCAGGACTTTGTTGTTGAATTAGTAAATTAATAATACGGTGATTGATGCATGACAATTAAAATCTACTTATACTTCTTTTTGATCGTATAAGTCATATTGTTATTACAAATATATATATAGAAATTAGGCCTGAAGCAAAACCGCTATGTTACAAATAAAACACAAGAAAAAATAATGTTGTCCTAAAACCAGTAGTCCTGCCGCCTCCCTCAACCCTCCGTTTGATAATTGTGCCAACATTTTTACAGATTTCAAATCTTTTATTAAATTTAAAAGTTCACTTAAATTTGTTTTGACAACTTTCACAAGCACAGTTCTTTGAAACTTATCAATATTGATCAAAGCTTTCAAGTAACAAACTTATTTTAACTTCAAAATGCAATATTTGAATTGCCTGAAATTATTTATTTTGATAAGACAGAGAGACAAAGATCAAACGCTAAAACTTGACTTCGGTAATCAAGAAGACTCAAAACGTGTAAATATACAAAAATCAATCGATGAATATTAAGCTTAAAATATATTTTATTTACTGGATGGGTATGAGAATTAGTTCCAATTCTTGAGCAGTTTTCATGGTAAAATATTAGAGTAAGCTTCGCTTAATTATTAAAAGACTTATATATGTATTCTAAAATTTGTGTACGCACCACATGGTGCACTGCACATAAATATAATGCTATAATTAATAACACACAGAACAACCTGAAATACACTTCCATCAATATTCAAGTTAAATATATTAAAACACTTTAAACACACGTAAATTTTAATTTTAATTTAAGAGATGTTAAAAAAATTTTAATCCAAAGCTTTTCGCTTTAATAGTAAAGCATCATTAGCGATTTTTTAATTATTCGTTTCCAATGAGCGGTTTTAAATATGTTTTCTTTTCCCAGTTTTCTTTTCTTAAAACTGCTCATTGGAAACGAATAATTAAAAAATCCCTGATGATGCTTTACTATCAAAGCGAAAAGCTTTGGATTAAAATTTTTTTAACATCTTTTAAATAAAAAATTTAAATTTACGTGTGTTTAAAGTGTTTTAATATATTTAACAAATGACACGTGTTCAATTTAACTCTCTTTTTTTCTTAGAGATTATTTACAATATTCAAGTATTGTCCCGATATATTCTATTTTTTTTTGTGTAACCCTGTAAACTAATGATGAATGATTTTCATTCAATATTCTTCCCGAAACCTGGTTTTACGCATTTAAAAAGTATAAATTCATTTAATTTAATTTACTGCAATCTATAGATGTTAATTTATTATTTGGAATTTTTCCCCTAGACGTAATGTATTTGAATTCCCTTGGTGCTTGTGTACACCACAGATTATCATACAGATAGGTCAGTGAAGCTAAAACGCGAACCATAAAGATAGTACCACCACTAGAGCCAACAGAGGGAACTTCATACGTTACGTCTACATGAATATCACCCTTGATCGAAAATAGTTTTTCTATTTCGCGAGTAGTTAGTAGCAGGTTAGTATGTGAAGTTTTCTCTTACTTCACTTTCTATTATTTTTGAATTCGCAAAATTCTATTCTAAACATTCACAGCTATTCTTCCAAGAAACAAAATTAATTTTTATAATGTTTAAAAATATACTTTGCGAAACACCTTCATGTTCAAGTACAAATTAATGTAACAAACTGAAATTCTGAAGTAGCAATATGAAATCGTTAATTATTTAATATTGCTTGGTTTAAATAATACAAAATGCTTTAAAACGAAAAAAATATTTTTGGTTTATGTATATTTTCGAAATTTATTTTCTTAACATTTAGTACTTTCTTAAAATAAATTGGTTTTGACAATCAATAGTTGTAATCAATGACAAATTTGCCAAACGAAAGCATAGATACAATAAAAATAAGACAAGCGATTGCGTAAGCTGGAGGATTCGATAAACGTGCAGCCGTTTCCGACAGGGTCACTGTAGATGAATTTTAGTTAACAATGAGCTTACGGGAGTGTTCTATCTGTATAATAATCTGTGGTACACACGAACTATTTCCTAGATCTCAACAAACAGTTTAGTGTAGTATCCCTGTATGACATAAAATTAGAATACCTATGGTATAGAACTTCCTCCTGTTATTTGTTTTTGATATATGCTAGCAATGTATCCCACAGAGAGAGAGACAGACCAACCGCTAAAAACTTGTGTTTTGAATTCGGAGTACCTGAAAACGTGTAAATATAACAACAACTTAATCTATAAAATTCCATCCTATTACTATACTTCCTCCACCATACATATAGGTAAGATGGAGTAAAAGTATATTTATCGATTAAATAAAATCTGCTTGTCATTGTTAGCTACATATATAGTTATTCATTTAGAATTAACCTAATGGAAATATATAAATGAAACTAGGTTGCTTATTCAAAAATAAAAGAAAGTTATCTATCGTAATTTATTGACTATAAAGCTCAATATTGATGAAATTTGATTGAATGTTTTTTATTTATTTATTTTATTTTTTTTTTTTGTTAATAACACCATGCACTTATCAACTTTTTCAAAGGCCATGCGTTTTTAAAGTAGTGAGACAAAATTGTTAATTTATAGTCGGCAGCAAAAATTTTTGAAGCAATTGAAATAATTCCTACTTTAAAGATGGAGGCTTAATACTGTTTTGTTGAGTAAATATTTAACGAGACATGATCTTAGTCTTATACTGTCAAAAAAGTAAGTTGATCATAAAATTTAGTGATCGAAGTAATATATATATATATGAAAATTGCGACTGTGTGCTTCAATAACACTGCTCGGCATAAAATTTGCCCCCAACACCAATTTTTTGCAAATTCTTATGTAAAATGATCTTCTAAATCCGAATATGATGGCCATTTTGCCCTATCACCCACCGTTTTTTGGGGATGCCCCCCGAATTTTACTACTTTTCGGTATTTTTATGGCTATAAACTTGATATTTAATAAAAAGAAACATTTTAACTGTTAAATATCTTCTGAGCGCCTAAAGAGATGGGATGAAAAACCATGTCAACCATTCTAGATTCTAGACATTTTGTCATATATCTCTGAAAGTACTGAAAGAATCATCTTGAAACTTTAGGAGTGTGCAGAACATGTTATACTTCAAACATTTCAGTGAAAGTTTTACCCCGAAAGTAAAAGCAGTACAAATGAAAAATCGACACTTTGAAGTGCCCTGTCAGCCATCGGTGGCTGACAGTGTCAAATATGATATAAAGCCTGGTCAATCATCATAAAACTAAAAATATTACATTGTTTTAAGTAATTATTCAAATTTTATTAAACATTTGCTTAATTTTTATTTATTACAGGAGTAATCATTATTTAATTTTCATGGATTTTAAGAATTCGCGTGGCGATCAACGTGCTAATCAAATATTATTATCATTTATTATACATTGTATCTATTTTATTTTTAAGAGTTAAAATAATTATTTTCCATTCTCCAAATCAAATTCATGGCCATAAATTTACCGAAGAATGATAAAAATTGGGGAAAGAGGTGACGTCCCGAGAAAACGGTCGGTGATGGGGCAAAATGGTGGTCATATTCGGATTCAGGGAACATTTTATATAAGAATCAACAGAAATGGTATCAGAGTTCGATTTTTTTTTTCAGCGTAATGTAATTTTACTGTCAGCTGTACACTTAAGTACACTCCTCGACTTTTAAAGCTTATACTAATTTCAGATTGTGAAATATAACCAGAAAATTACGTTTATTAGATATACCTCATTTAAACTTAATTATTATTATTATTATTATTATATATATATATATATATATATATATATATTTTTTTTTTTTTTTTTTTGAAAGGCATATATATTTTAATTTATTGACGAATTATCTGGGAAATTGATAACTATTGAATTACAAAGTATCCGGTTAAAATTCGGCATGAATGTCATGAATTTGCTAAAAAATGTCTTAAACAGAATTATTTTTCCATTATTTTGTATACCTTTTTTAGTCTGCTTAGACAGCATAGCCACTTATTTCTATTTATGAATCCATATGCCTTACATTAAAACTCTTGCTAGTAATATAGAAAAACAGACTACCCCTAAGAAAAACAAATTTTCAAAATAGCAAATTTCATTGTAAATGGGTGACATTATTTAAAGATATATCCAGGATTTTAAATTTGGCACAGCTCTCTTACCACTATTTTCAAGCAATAATTATTCCATTATTTGTAAAAATTCGCCATGAAAATTTTTATATGGAAAAATTTATACCGAAATTGCGCTAGATTACACCCCTAGTTACTGTTACCATTATTACCCCTATTTTGTTATCGGAAAATTATAACAGAAATTCTCATTTAATTTAATCAGTGGAAAATGTATATATATATATATATATATATATACCTTTTTTTTTTTTTCTTTAGAGAGGGGGAAAAAATTCCCATTTTATTTTAATAGTGAAAACTGTAACAGAAATAAATGAAAAATTTCTATTAAAAAAAGATAGCAAAAAGGAGTGAACTTGGCAACTATACTCCTAATATTTTAGATATTTGAGTTTCTTTGAGTCAAAATAACAAGTGAAATTATGCTTCAAAAACAAGTTTAATAACATGTTAAAGTATAATTTAAATTTTTAAATTTTGAGACTGTTTATTTATTTATTTTTGACTAAAAGAATTTGAATGCAAATTAAAGTAAATTAGTTTAATTGTTATTGCAATACAAATAAATTTCAAGGAAAAATTAATTGTATTTATTAAATTGCATGTATAATCGCTTGGCTAATCATTAAAGTTTATATAATATCTACTCCAAATCTTCGAAGAAATTAAAAAAAAAAAAAAGAAAAGAAAAGTTACTTATCTTAATAATTTCACAAGAAAACCAAACCATAGAATAAGTTTTTAAATAATAAATTAAGATTAATATATATATTTTAGTTAAAATACACTGAATTCTTTCATTACAGTGAATTTTTATTTGCAAACAGACAAAATAATATATATGACTAAACAGCTATTCAATAAAATAAAAATTAAGCAATCTGGATCGCCAAATTTTTAATGTACTTTATAAAATAAAAATGCATACATAGTATTTAAAGTTCATGTTTACAGAGTGAGAATTAAAATTCCATTTTAATCATCGTCATCCCCAAACATTTGGTAGATTTTTTTATTAAAAGCCCTTGAGAGAAAGAATTTTTAATATATCTATTCTGCATATTTATTTTTATTTAATTTAAATGTCGAAATTTTCCATGAAAGGCAAATAAAGACGTTATTTTCTACTTGTGGAGGAAAAAAAAGTATAATTTTTAGCATGATAAATGAAAGAGAAAATGAAACAGAAATAGAATTCAGTTAAACACGAATTAATCTTTACATTGTACATGTTGAGCAAATAGTAAAATAAGTAAAATGGAATTAAATTTAAAAAGTCGTTTAAATTGAAATGTAGGTATAAAATGGAAAATCAGTGTAGATGATAGAAAAAAAGTGTTTCTCAAAACTTTAGACAGATTTAAGAGAACTGATAATTTGAGATTTTAAGTAAAAATAAAGTTATCTACTATCAACACTTATTTATTTATTTATTTTTCAGTAACTGTGTTCTCTAAACCATATACATGGTCGTAGAAAGGTTGAAACGAGCTTTATTTCTTTACCCGTTACAGATAAATGGGCAATGTAAATTGGAAAAACGTCCAAATTAAGGTAGAAAAGACGGCTACATTAAGAAAAAAAAAACCTACCATTAATTTTTAAAAAGTTACATTTTTTAATTTTTTATACAGTCCTTCTACGCAAATTTTGTTAATTACAAAGTTTTTATTTTTCATTCAACAAGACTATTAGAAAAAACACATAACTATATCTTTAAAAGCAACCGAATTATGATGCAGAAAAAAAATTGACATATGCCATTTTCCCGTATCATTTAAAAGGTTGACTTTTCGGTGAAAATAGGGATCATTTACAAATTGATAACGGAAATATTTCGATCAAAAACATCATGTGTCGAAAAATTCTCAAATTTAAATTAATCCTTAGAATTTCAAAATGTGTTTCGAATTTACTTTCTTGTTTAATAACGACTTTGAAACATTTTATTTTTCGATTTTGATATATGGTCCCTATAATCGGAGTTCAGTTTTCAATTAAGTATAATTCATTCAGTTTTGAAGATACAAGAATGTGGTTTTTTTGCAATGATGTTGTTGCATTGAGAATAAAAACTTTCTAACTGACCGAATTTGTCTAGAGGGGTCGTGTAAAAATTTAACAAATGTAATTTTTTGAAAATTAACAGGAAGATATTTTAATTAGCGTAGTTTAATTCCCTATCTTATTTTGTACACATTTGCAATTTGCATTACCCCTCTCATCTCTAACAGGTAAATAATTAAACCACGCTTCAACCTTTTTGCGACACCCTATATAAGTTGTAACTAATGTAAAAGTACTTTACAAATGAAACTAATCCTTCTTAAAAAATAACCGTGAAAATTTTATGATGAATCACAATACACAATTTTTTTTGTTTATTTGACAGAACGTGAATGAGTAAAGTCTGAAATTACTCTTGATTTTTTCCTCATGATTATCTACAGTTAAAATGTTGAGTGTGATTTAGTTTAAAACGTAGCTGATGCAAATTAAATTTTACTTCATGGTATCTGTGCTTCTTAGTTTCTGCTTTTTAAAATGGCAATTTCTTAAACACACAAGAGCCATTGCTTAATTTACCGCATTCAAAAATGGTTGAAAAAATACAGTATGCTCTGTTTTTTTCTCTTTGAACTGTTTTTAATTTCTCAAAAATATCGGTATAATTCCATTTTGTATTGAAAAAAAAATTCCTTTTTTTTTTTTTTTTTACTTCTTTGTAGTAGTCATTTTAAAAAAGATTCCACCCTCCCTCCACCACGGATAGCATCCACGAATGACAACCGTCATTTTATTAAATATTTATGCATAAATTGAATTACAAGGACACAGTAAAAAAAAAAAATAATAAATAAATAAATAAACAACAATAATGAGGCAGCTTACCATGTACAAATACCACAATCACGAAGAGAAATATTACCATCTCTACCTGTGTAACCGTAGCATAACATATACTTGGGATGTGTATGTTTTGTTTATTTTGTAGAAACAATCAATTAATTAATTGGCAAAATTTAACTAATATTATTTATAAATTCCATTATTCGTTACTTTCTGAATATTTCTTTCCAAATTCAGGAAAGTAATATCTTTTTCTTGAGTGCAAGAACTTTCACCGGGTATAAAAATCAGCCGCTTAATAAAATCATTTTGGCTCAGGAAGAATGTGATTTTAAGAAACGGCGGGTACTGTATTTTTATTTATTTATTTATTTATTTATTTATTTAAGTTTTATTTTATCATTTTTTTTACGGTCTTTCGCAATTAAAATGAAATTTTAATTGCGATAAAATTTTACTACGGCAAAATGGATACACCTTCCTTTTCTACAAACAAATAATCTTACATGCTTTTTCATTTTGTTCTCACTTGTTAAATTTGTAAGGAAATTAGAAGTTTAATTAAAAACTTCCAGACAGAAATTTTTATCAAATACGTTTTACAACGTTATTTAATGCACTAAAATAAAAATGAATTTAATATTTTCAACGTATTAAAAAAAAAAAAAAAAAAAAAAAGATTTCATTTTGAGTGGAAAATAACATAATTAGAATTTTAATAAAATGCCTTTATTTCTTTAGTTTGAAAAAGGGACCCCTAGTTTGAAAAAGGGACCCCTAGAAAAAGGGACCGGGCCAGAATATAAACAGGTTTGCTGTGCTTGTGCTGGTGAAATCCTTGTACAGTATCTCAGTTGGTACACAACAGTACATACTGAAAAATGACATACGCTCGAATCCTAATCTAATCGTTTTTTGCTATCTTTAGGTAACCATATCTCAGTTTCTATGATATGAAATCATAATAAACAAATATATAGGGTAATAAGTACAAAACTTGGAATAAGCACCATAAAATGCAATTAACTCGCAACAATTGTTTCGGGTCGTAAAAACACACGACCCTTCGTTAGGCACGCTGCAATCAAAGCGGCAACGCTTTGCTAGTTGTTATAACGACCGCTATAGGGTTCTCCTACCAATTTTTGAATTATCATAAAACCAACAAACCAATGAATATATTAGAATCATACGAATAAAAATTTTGTGAATTCAGAATATTTTATACAATAAAATGAGTTTAGAATTTAGACATTTCTAAGGTGCGTTGCTGCTTCTATTGCAGCATTCGTGCCCACTTTCTTCGCCTGAGGAAGGGTCTTGTATATTTTTCGATTCAAAACAACTGTTGCATTTTATGGCGTTTATTCAAAATTTTCTACTTATTACTTTAAAACGGTAGTTCTGTGGTGCTTTCTTATTATTAGATATATAAGATGTTTATTTTGAACTACTAAGGTGATTATAGTTTAGCCCATATCTCTAGAAACAACGCCGTTTAATGTTATGCAGTATTTTTACGAAATTTCAGAATATTGTTTTTTATATTCAAAAAGTTAGTGAATGTGATCGCATGAAACTTAACACATAAAATATAGATAACTTAAAAAAAAAAAAAAATGCACAAGAAATAAAGAAAAGTAGCATCTAATAAATATTCTCGCAAGAAAAGCCTAAACAATCTTGTTATTATAATGACCACTGTAGGGGTTCCTACCAATTTTTGTTTTATCATCAAACCAACCTACCAATAAATATATTAGAATCATACGAATAAAAGTTTTGTGAATTCAGAATGTTATATGCAATAAACCGAGTAGACATTTCTAAGATAGACCTGAAACATTCCCTAATGCAGGATTACGTTTAGATATAAGTTGGTAAAATCTGGCGCAGGCATAGTTAACTTGTGGAAGTTATTAAAAAGAAGAAAAAAAACTATCTATAATCACCAAAACGGAAACAAACTAACAAAAATCGTCAAGCCATATACTATAGTGAAACTGTACCATTATTCATGAGTAAATTAAATATATATTTTGTTCGCATTTACCTTTTAATACGACGACATTTACAGACATAGTTGAATTTGTACACTGTTAAAAAAAAAGGCAACTCTGCTGCCAGAAATTCTCTGTAATTTGAGAAAAAAAAATCGTAAATAACGGAAAAATTACGTTGATAAAACGTATTTTTCTGATATTACAGAGAATTTCTGGCAGCAAAGTTTAATTTTTTTTAAAGTGTACCCTTAATTAATTAAAGGTGGCATTTCATTTTCTTCAAACATTATCATTAAAAAGTTTCATTTTCGTCAAAAGTCATTAATAAACTTATTTTCTCAGTGCAATTGTTCTTACTGATCTCTTCAGTGAAATATTTACGTGCATAATAAATTCAATTTAATCCTAATTGCGTTACAGCCAAATCGCATGTTACCAACAAGTGTTTTAACTTAAAAGTATTAGAAAACAACTTAACTAGTCTTTATTGAAATATAAATTGTTAAGATTAACTTCTGATTTAATACGCAAAATATTTTGAAATACATATTTCATATACTTTTAAATGTATTCTATATATATAACTTTATATATTTTACATGTCATTTATAACAATCTACATGATTGTAATAATATTTTCTCTTTTTTCTTGAGATAAATCTTGATTTCTGGAGATCTAAAAAGTCTAATAATGATGAACTAATTTTAAAATTTGTTTTCTATATGTTAAAAATCGGTATACAATACTTTGATTTACTTAAATTATTTCACCCAAAGTTTAAATGTGGCATGTCAGCATAAATTGAAAAGTAATTTTTACAGTTAAAATTCAATTTCTTTTACCTAAAAATAAATGCACTTGGCTTTCCGAATATTAAGTATTAATGGTCGAACATTACTGGTATTTAAGTATTAATAATTGAACATTAATGACTAAATAAATAAATTAAATCAAGAGAATTCGTTAAATAAACAAAAATGAAAATTATAATGAGATCTTTGAACACTTTTCTCCATATTGTACATTCTTTAATTAAGTAAATTCAAATAAGCATTTCAAATAATTTGAGCCCATTCATCTTAATGATAAAAAATTTTTCGTTGTGTCCCTATAAAAATTAACGTGTTTAATCCCCCAAAATATATATAGTTTTTCTGACAATAATCTATGAAATGTATAGAAATTTTTTAGCTCAATCGGATAATGCATTCAGACGCTATCGCAATTTAAATAATTTAAGTTTATAGGACATAATGATAAAACATATTTCTTTGTGACCTTGTAAAAATATATAAGTGCTAGATTCATCAAAATTTTTACAATTCGTACGATGGTTAACTATAATATATATAGATTTTTAGTTAAATCAAATTACATATTTAGACTCTATGGCACTTTATATAATTTGGACTCATAGGCCATAATGATAAAGAATACATTTTGCATCATAATGATAAAGAATACATTTTGTAATAAAACTATGAGTGCTAGATTTACCAAAATCAATACGGTTCGTGCTATGGTGACCTATAACAGACGTACTAACTGTTAGCTCAATTGTTCAAAGCTTTTAGACGCTATCGTGTTTACTTATATACATATAATGCCATAAAAATACCAAATTGAACTCCGGGGACCTGAAAACCTATAGAAAATCAAAATCTCAATGTGAAACTTTTGCCATGATTATGATACTTTCTTTACATGTGTATGTTCGGAAAGCGAAAAAAGAGTGTTTTAATTAAACAAATGCTATTTTTTTTAGGAATAGCGTAAATGTATCTTAAAATATGAATTAAAATCAACATTATTAAAAAAAGATCAAATGGAAGGTGTAGTTCAGCAATATATTAAATTATTTTTTCATCTGAAAACTTAATTTTAACATTTTAACATTCAAATTTCTTTTTTTTTTTTTTTTTTTTTTTTTTTTCATTTTTATCTTATATCAAAGCTAAAATTAATTTTTTGAAGCATTAAGATTAAATTTTTAAGCAGCAGTTAGTTATTATAAACTAGCCGCCTTCGGCGACCAGCTGGTTCGCGATCCTTGAAAAATCCGACTTTATGAAACTCCCGCTCGGTGGCGCCTGCGGCGCCTTTTTCCCGTTTCAGATCTTACAACAGCTTATTGACATATAGTAAAAATATCTTTATTGAAAAGTTTAATTGCAGTAAATTCCCGCTCGGTAGCCTGCGGCGCCCTCTGCCACTTTTAATATCTGAAACAGCCTGTTCGCTCACCATGTTATGATCTTTCAAATTTCTGACTTTAGCAAAGTCCCGCTCGGTGGCGCCTGCGGCGCCTTTCCCCGTTTTAGAACATACAACACCTTCCTCGCTCATTAGAATTTAAAATATTGAAATTTTAAAATATTACATCACCATCTGGCGGTAGAAATTTCTGTAATCTACTGTTCAATTCTAAATCAACAAACCTTTCAAATGATGTATTACTTGTGAAAATATTTTAATTAGTAGCTGGGATACAAAAGAAAACCTAAACAGGAAACCTTAAAACGTGTAAATCGGGTAAAATCTCGAATAATACTTTCGATAATATAAAAGAACTTTAAAATATCTTTCGAATGATGTATTAAAAATAATATAATCATAATTAGAATTTGAAATATTGAAATTTTAAAATATTTCAGCGCCATCTGGCGGTAGAAATTTCTGTAGTTTCTGTTCAATTCCAAATCAACGAAGCTTTCAAATGATGTATTACTTATGAAATTATTTTAATTAGAAGCTGAGATAAAAAAAGAAAACCAAATACCTTGCCTTAAAATCTTAATATGCCAACCAATTTCAAACGCTGTAACTCTTTTTTTTTTGCCTTTTTTCCCTCTCCCTCAAGCCCTCCCTAATAATCGTACTCTTTCTATAAATCGTACTCTTTCTATTCTATATTCACAATCGAATTATCGGGCATTAAATCTACATACTACGAAATTTCGACGGCTGCAAATACTGCAAAATATAAAAGAAGACAATCTTTTTCCAATAAATATGTCATTTTTTTAATTATTCATATATTTTCATGAAAATTGAACATTAGCTTTATAATATGCTATCTAGGCCGAATATTAATTCAAATGTAACGTGAATGAAAATTTGAAAAAAATTGAAAATTGCAATTTCCCCCCCCCCCCCCCAGTATAAAACACATGATATCTTAATTGATTGGATCTGTTGCAAATTTAATTGTCTTTGCATCCTCTCAGGCGGCGCTACTAGTCGTCATTTTTTCGACGCGCCGATGTATATTACTGACTAGTTAAGAATGTGATCTGAAAGGATTCGGTCATGCTTGACCGTTTAAAATATATAGCGCTTAAGAAATGTTTATTTATGTTTTTATTGTGAATCCGTTATATATATGTTTTGTGAAGTGAATAAATAAAATGGAAAAGAACATCACTTGCATTATTTATGGAAATGGATTATTACAATGTGTGTGAGTTTATGGAACATCGAAAGATTAATGAACATTTTGGTGACCCTAGGATGTGATTATTTGCATTTTATTTGGACGACATGCATTTTTTTGGATAATTAATGGAGTAAAATAAAGAATCATCAAGGCAGCATGCATCGGATATGGGAGGTAGGCTTTTTCCCTTATTATTTCATTATTTTGGTTCGAGTTTGGGGGTTAAAAGTTATGGTTTCGTTTTAAAAGAAAAGTGTAGTATTTGTTCTGAAATGGTTGCAGTCTGTGAGAACATCGAATTCATTTGGTTTATGTATAATATTATTTATAATTTATAAATTTTGCTGATATATGAAATAAATGGTTTCAAAATTTGAATAATTAAAAAATAGTTTGGGTTTTTGAATATAAATAGTTTCATTCAACATTTAAATAATTGAAAAATTGAAAAATTACTTTCGTTTCATAAAATGTTGTTTAAATGGTGTTTCTTTTTGTTTCTTTGAGAACGAAATTGTTGTTTTTTTTAATGGAATATTATTTAATTATTTTTTGTTTCTTGCAATGCTATTAAAATTGAGTTACTTCTGTTTTAATACAAAATTATTTATTTAGTTTTGGTTTCATTAAAGGCTATTCTAAATTGATTTACTTCTGTTTTAACGATAATTATTTTTTTGTTCTTAAATGATATTTAAAGATGATGTTTACATTTTTATGATATATAGATAATACATGTTTATTTTTATTTAATAAATATTTGGATAGGGGTTATTATTAAGCAATTAGAAGGTTTAATAATTTTTATTTTTGTTCTCTTGTTATGATATTGGGTTTAAAATGGATCTAGAAAGATTGAGGGAAAAAAGAAGAGGTTTAAGAACCTCATTTACGAAATATTTGGGGAAAATAGAAACAATCCTGGACTCCGAAATTACGGAGGAGTACACGAAATTAATGAAAATTGAGGAGCTTCTTAGATTAAAGGCTCAACTCCTGGACAAACAAGCAGAACTCGTAAACATCGATTATGAAATACAAACAAAAATTAAAGTTAAGGATATAGCTGAAGATGTGGCAGGCTGTGAGGAATACAGGGAAAAAGGGATCGATGTAAAAACAAAATTAGAAAGGCTAGTGGATAATTTAAATGACAGGCCGTTGCCTGGTGTTATTCAGATCGCTAGATCAAGTGATCAAACAGGGATTGGTTCAGAGAACCTAACAGTTAGAACTGAAACCAGAAGTACAGTTAAACTTCCGAAATTACAAGTTGTACATTTTCTTGGTGACTGTAGTTCATGGTTGGACTGTTGGAACTCTTACGAGGTAGCGATACATAATAATAATTCTTTAAGCAAAATTGAAAAATTTACGTATTTTAAATCTTTCTTGGGAGGCATCGCCTTGAGCGCTGTATCTGGGTTTTCATTGACGGAATCGAATTACGATGCATCAATACAATTACTTAAAGAACGTTTTGGACGAAGTGACGTAATTATGTCGTCCCACATGCATAAGTTACTATTAATAGAACCGGTGAAATCATGCACGAATGTTACTGAATTAAGGAGAATGTACGACGCGATTGAGGTACAAATTCGTTCGTTACAATCATTAAATGTAGCAACAGGCACTTACAGTAATCTGTTATGCCCTGTAATATTACAAAAACTACCGGAAGAATTAAATTTAAGTTATAATAGACAGCGTAATTCAGATGAATTGTTTGATATTTCTAAATTAGTTGATTTTATACGTAAAGAACTAGAAATACGAGAAGCATCGATAATTTTAGCGAATCCCAGCAATAATAGCGCAAATGAAAATAATTTTCGGAACAAAATGACAGGCCACAATAAACCTTACTTAAATTCTAAAAGGAGCGAATATCATCCCCCTAAATCATCAGCTTCCGTTTTAGCGACTCAGGCGGAAAGAAATTTATCTGGTTATAATAATAGGTATTCTTATGATAATAATAGGCCTAAATTTAATAACAAAAGAAATACGAGTTCATTTTCTCAAAATACAGGAGTTCAGGGCTGTTTGTTTTGTTCCTCGGCACATATGAATCATGATTGTTCTTTAAATGTTTATGATAAGAAAAAGGCTCTAATGGCCAAGGGATTATGTTTTATATGTTTTTCAAATCATTTGAGTAAATTTTGTTCTCGTAAAGATCATAAGTGCAAGTATTGCGCATCTCCCTGGCATAACTCATTAATATGTAATACAGAAGGAAATGAATCCCGCTCAGTTGAGGATAAAAAACAATACAGTCAGAAAGTGCTTTAAATTTGGTTTGTAATAAGAATAAAGAGCTTGAGGACACGCCGAGTGATTCGGTGTTGTTGCAGACTGTAACGGCAAGTGTATTTAATATTCGGACCAAATGCCATTTATTGAGGTGTCTTATTGACAATGGAAGTTCTAGGACATTTGTATTGCGCGAAGTGTGCAATTTATTGGGATTAAAACCAATCGGGAAGGAAACCCTTTTAATTTATACTTTTGGCAATGAAAATACTGAAAGGAAAACTTATGATATTGTAGAAATGGTATTACATAATGTAAGAGAAACTATTAAGAAAATTAAATTAAGGGCTGTGGTTATTGATTCAATTACATTTGGGGAAATTAAAGTTCCTTCACAGTGGGTGCGTAATATCGCACTAGAAAAGGGCATTGAATTGGCAGATAAGGGTAATTTAAGTAAAATTCATGTACTTATTGGATCGGATTACATTGGGGAAATTCTCGGAGAAAGGAACGTGAGAATTTCTAAACGATTAATGGCAACAGATACCTTATTTGGATTTGTGATACAAGGAAAGGAAAGGGACCCTAAAGCACTTAAGAATTGTCAGAAAGTGCGCGTTAATCATTTACACGTTGTTAAGGAGGAATTGGACCATCAAAGGGTTAAAAATTTATGGGAATTAGAGGCAATTGGAATTAATCCATACAAAGAACATTCTAAATCAGATGATGAAATTTCAGAGTTATTTAGGCAAACCACTAATTATAGGAATAAAAGATATGAAACGCGATTGTTGTGGAAAAATAATGTTAAGGAATTGGACAGTAATTATGAGATAGCAAGACGACGTCTATCTCATTTGAACACTGTTTTTGATAGGAATCCGGACTTATATTTTAAATATAAGGAAATTATTGAGGAACATTTAAAGGAGGGCATCATAGAGGAAGTAGCGTCGGATTTAAATGACAATACGGGTACAGGCTATTACATGCCGCATCATGCAGTAGTACGCGAGCAAAAGAAAAGTTCTAAGGTTAGGATAGTTTTTGACGGTTCATGTAAGGGCAGGGATGAATTATCTCTTAACGATTGTTTAGAGAGCGGTCCTAATTTAAATCCAGATTTACTCAGGATAATTTTGAGGTTTAGGTTACACCTTGTAGCGTTTTGCGCAGACATACAACGAGCTTTTCTAGAAGTAGGAATCGCGGATGAGGATAGGAATTTTTTGAAATTTTTATGGAATGATGGGGAGGGGCCCGATCTCCATTCCGATGCTGCTAAACGAATTAGGACATTACAATTCTGCAGAGTTCCCTTTGGGGTGAAATGTTCCCCTTTTCTATTATCGGCAACAATCAGGCTTCATTTGAAAAAATTTGAGAATGACTACCCGGAAGCAACAGAAATGTTACGATCTCTCTACGTCGATGATCTCATCTCTGGCACTGATTATGTGAACAAGACATTACAATTGTCTAAAGAAATGATGTATATTTTAAGTGAATCTAGCATGAATCTCAGGGCTTGGATTTCGAACTCTTCTAAGCTTAATCAGTTATGGAAGACAGACAATTTCGAATGTCGAGAAGATCCGGAGGAATCCAATGTTGAACTAAAAATATTAGGGATTATTTGGGACAATACGAATGACGAATTACTGATTGACACTTCACAATTTAACAAATTACCGGAGGGCAGATTTATAACAAAGCGATATATTTTGGCTGTTTGCGGAATGTTATTTGATCCATTGGGGATCATGAATCCATTTTTGATTCGCATAAAAATTATATTACAATCAGTATGGGAAAATGGTAAACAGTGGGACGAACCTGTTCCACATGAAATTGAAATGTTGTTTTTAGAATGGCTAAATGAAGCTAAAAATTTGAAGTTCACTGGAATTCCTAGGCTGTATTTTAATGAATTCTGCTGGAACTCAGTAGAGGTACACATATTTTCCGATGCTAGCCCAAAATGCTATGGTTCAGTAGCTTATTTTCGATTTACGAATTCTGAAGAATGCAAAACAAGTTTTATAATTTCTAAGTCTCGACTAGCCCCTTTGAAGAAGATTACATTACCGAGACTTGAATTACTTGGCACTTTAGTCTCAGCAAGATTGGGATCATATCTCAAATCTGTTTTTCCTATGCTTGACCCCAGAAATATTTTTTATTGGACTGACTCTCAGATTTGCCTTCATTGGATAAAAAATTCAGCTAACGATTATAAGCAGTTTGTGAAAAACCGAGTGATGGAAATCAGGGAAAAAACTGATCCTGAAAAATGGCACTTTTGCAAAGGCAAGGTCAATCCGACGGATAAATTGACAAGAGGTGTAAAAGCAAATTCCTTAATGAATGACAAAGTATGGAGTCAAGGACCAGCTTGGTTGTCAGAATTAAGTATACCGTATGACTCTCTAGTGGAATTTTCCTGTGACATGGACAGTGTGGTTGAAGAAAGACATAGAGTTACAACACTTCAGGTTAACGTAGAAGTTCCAATGCCATTATTAAATCTGGAGAATTACAGTACTTTGAATAGAGTTTTGAGAACAACCGCCTATGTTTTTAGATTTCTAAATAATATCAAATCTAGGTCTGAAAAACGTTCAGGAGCGCTGACAGCAAATGAAATATCTGCAGCAGAAAATTATTGGCTTCTATCTGTGCAGCAAAGTGAATTTAACAAAGAATATACTACATTAAAGGCAAAAAATTCAGTTTCTCCTGATTCTAAGTTATATAATTTGAATCCCATTTTGACAACAGAAGGTCTAATAGTATTAAAGGGAAGAATTCAAGGCTCTAATTTTTCTGATGAATCTAAGCATCCAATTATTTTGCCGAACAAGGCTCGATTTACTAATCTTTTGATCATGAAGGAACACGAAAATTTAGGTCATTCTGGTATATCTGACACACTCACTCAAATAAGAGAACGCTTTTGGATCATTAAGGGCAGGCAAGCTGTGAAATCCTGCTTGAACAAATGTTTTCTATGCAGAAGGTTTAAGGCCAAACAAGGACAGCAAATAACAGCTCCGCTACCCATAGCAAGAACTAGTGAGGCTCAACCTTTTGAAGTCGTCGGAATCGATTTTGCTGGACCCTTCTTCACAAGAGACAACAACAAATCTTACATTGCATTATTCACTTGTGCAGTCACTCGAGCAGTGCACTTGGAAATAGTCTCTTGTCTCAGTTCTGAACATTTTTTACTTGCATTCAGACGTTTCATCTCCAGAAGAGGTATGTGCAAGGTTATGAATTCCGATAACGCTCTGACTTTCAAAAGTAGTGAAAAGGAACTAAAGAAACTTCATACAAACATTAAGAACTTTGAAATACAGAACTATTTTGGTAATAAGGGTATCAAATGGAATTATATAGTAGAAAGAGCCTCATGGTGGGGGGGTTATTGGGAGCGAATGGTTCGTATGACAAAGGTCATTTTGAGGAAAATTCTTGGTAGGGCATTAGTTACATTTGAAGAACTGCAAACTATACTTGCAGAAATTGAATCTATTATTAACTCTCGACCTTTAACTTATGTATACAATGACCCTGTAGAGCCATTCCCTCTCACCCCAGCCCACTTCTTAATAGGAAAAAGGTCAACTGCATTGCCACCACAAAGTGGCCGTTTAGTGATAGCAAGTCAATCTAACTCTCAAAAATTGTTAATTAAACGATACTTGTATCGTGAGAGACTTCTTAACGAATTCTGGAAGCGCTGGAAATTTGAATATATTTTGCAGTTGAGAAATGCTAATGTTCTAAAACCTGTTAATCCAATTTCTAATTTTAATATAGGTGATATAGTCCTAATAGGTGATGACAAGGCCCCAAGACAAATTTGGAGGTTAGGAAAAATAATCGAGACACATGTAGGACGTGACAATAAGGTAAGATCTGTAACCTTAAAAACTTCATCAGGAATGTTAAAGAGACCCATTCAACTTCTTTGTAACTTGGAAGTCCAAGGGGACTTACCTTAATTAAACCAACTGTTCACCTGTAAGGTAACATTAATATTGTTTTCATTTTTCAATTGTATCCGGGTAACATTGATTTTTGTATTTGATATAATTTCTATTTTCAGTATTTTGTGGTTGTGAAATTTATTATTATGTACTGTGATTTTTTTATTGGTTGTAATTCTTGAATTGTATTTGATTTGGATTTGTTCAAAATTTTGTATTGAACTTAACTTACCTTTCGGGGCGGGAGGATGTTGCAAATTGAATTGTCTTTGCATCCTCTCAGGCGGCGCTACTAGTCGTCATTTTTTCGACGCGCTGATGTATATTACTGACTAGTTAAGAATGTGATCTGAAAGGATTCGGTCATGCTTGACCGTTTAAAATATATAGCGCTTAAGAAATGTTTATTTATGTTTTTATTGTGAATCCGTTATATATATGTTTTGTGAAGTGAATAAATAAAATGGAAAAGAACATCACTTGCATTATTTATGGAAATGGATTATTACAATGTGTGTGAGTTTATGGAACATCGAAAGATTAATGAACAAGATCCATTTCCGTTTTCATCACCGACAGTTGTCTCGTATGTGTTTTGTTTCCGATCGAGACCGCTTAGAAAATCGTCTGCCTGTTGTGGTGAATTCTGAGGCATTGAGATCGCTTTTTGATTAAGACATAGGTCTACATTTTAATTAATATCTCCGCAACTAATTAAAATTTTTAAATTTTGTTTTGACTATCCCCTCGGGCAGGCTTCTGAGCACCCGTATGTCAAATTTTGTAGTTCTGCGTTCAGTAGGGGCTGAACGTATAGATGCTCAGACAGACAGAGAGACAGACAGACAGACAGACAGACAGACAGATAGACAGACATCTTCTTTTATTATTATAGATAGATTATGACGGAATCAGTGAAATTAAAATAAAATATCGGAAGAATTAATTTTTAATTAATTTTAACTTTTAGGTTAACTGACTTTAAATTTAACATTACAAACTAAAGTATAAAATATAATTTAACAAAAAAAAAAAAAAAAAAAAATTATATCTTTCATATTTTTCCAATGCAATAAAAATACTCTGGTAATTTTTTACAAACGAACTAAAAGAAAGAAAAAAAAACACTTTTTACATTCATCTATATAATATAAAAGTAACGTACTGAATTTTTATTTTAAAAATTATACTTCTGGTTTTCGATGTATTAACACGGTTTGTGATGTCATCAATAATGTTCGCTAATTTACAAGCTTCCTGTCTCTGTATTTACATATATGTGTGCGAACAAAATATGCATGGGTGTCGTATCGCATGATTGAATACACAGTTATAAACTATTAGGTCGTTCCAAAAGTTCGTGCGGACGCGGATCATTTTATTGCCTCCAAAGACGAGAGCTTCTATCGCCGTGGTATACATTTACTACCCGAAAAATGGGCAAAGATTGTAGAAAGTAATGGAGAGTATTTTGATTAAAAATTGTCATTTAATTTGATGTATTTTTATGAAATGAAGCAATAAAAAACCGCACGAATTTATGCAAACACTTAATATTTCTTTAGATTTTCAACAAAATATAGAAATTTGTAAATGTTTAAATTATTTTGTCTTACATTGTATTTTATACCAGTATCATTTAGTAATAATTCAAATATAAGTTAATATATTTTTATATTCATTAGTTTCTTATTGTGATGTGAATGGCCATTGCGAAGCACTAGTGTGACGTAAAACCCAACCAACTTACCAACCAACCAACCGTATTGAGATGTGTTGAACTAGTTACCGTTTTTTGTAAATAATAGAAAGATTTTTCTTTATTTTCTTTAGCACGAACTGAAAATCTTGTATGATTTTGCCATCACATACTTTCTACGGTTATTTTCCTATACGAATGGACTCTTCCCAGTTTCGTCTGCTCAGTCATGTGATAGGGGAAAACAAATAATTGAATTCTGAGAATCGAATTCAATTAAATATTGTTCTTAAGAACAAAAATGTTAATATTTAATATAAAATAAAATAAAAGTAATGTTGTGCATTTGTAAACAGTAGAATAGTTGTATTTGTAAATTTAATATTTTTTAAAAAACACTTTATGTGTTTATTCATTTACAACTGTAAGAATCGATATTTGTAATTTATAGTGTAACTGATACATTAACTGATCTAGCGATAAATAATAGCTTGTTCTTGTGGAATGTTTATGGATTATAATTTGAAATTTTAAAATGTTTTCATTTAATTTAATTGCATAAAGGTGTTACAACAAGTTAATTAACTTAGTTACTGGTCTAAATGGATTTACGCAGTACGATACTGCACTGTCACTGATTTAAGTACCAAAAATCAGAGTATTTAACATGTTCTTCATGAACATCAATAACAAATATAAACTAAATGATGATGGTAAATGTATACAGCAAACAAAAGGTGATGAATAATGATATAAAATGGATTTAAAATGATGCTGTATTAAAAAAAAATAAAAAACCCAGATTAAATACGATTGATCAAAAATAAGAATAGAAAATACGTTATTTCAGCAATCGCTATAGATAAACAAGACATTGTCTGCTACTTGTTTTTCCTCTAGCATGTGGCCTCTGATGTCAGATGGGAAGAGTCCATTGACGCAGTACATATTAATTATTAAAATTATTATTCATTGAACATTGTATATGATCCATGATGCAGAGGATTTTCCTGACAGAGATGTATACACTAAACATCGAAAGAGAGTGAATTTGTCAGTTAGGATGACATATGCGAAAATGCATTTTTCAAGATTTTTTTTGTTAAAAAATATCGATAACCTTGTTTTAAATTACACAGACCTGCGATGAAATTGTTATTTTTCAAGGTGATTTGTTTTTCTGGTGTATGTTTGGATGCTGATTAAAGAAAATATATTCAAAAATTCCCGTCACGCACAGTTTTATCAAAAATTGGATTTTTTCATCTTAAAGTTCCATTTTTTTCAACTCCAATGTAAGTTATTTCCCAGAAAATCGGGGTGATGTGAGTGAAGAACAAAGATAGCCATTTCGTCAAAACATCAAAGAAATGTAGTGGAGGTATCAGGGACAATAGAGAGTTAACATGTTAGCAGATTATTGCTGGATGCCGCATAGAGAACCTCCCCCCCCCCCATTCCTTAAGACCATCAAGTAGTGCACAAGAAAAAAAAAACTGTAATGGGATCTTCTACGTAAACAAACACATTTAAAAGATAACGATATCAGTCCACATTTTCTTAATTTTTCAACTGTTTACACAGGTAACATTCCTAAATTGCTATTGGCCACACTCCTCACCTTTCTCGTAATCCTATTGGTTGAACTAAATTCGGTCCCTCTCCTATATATACGAGCACTTCTCCAGATTCAGAATTCTTTTTGCACTGAAGACGGTACGCTTAAGGCTACCGAAACAGCTGTATGCATCTCAAATATTTTTCCATGGCGTTTCTGACGTAGTAGTTTATTCGGGTTTTAAAAATGATATTCTGTTCCAATATATTTTATCTATAAATAATTTCGAATTTATTGCAGCCTCTGTGTGACATATTCCGATCTTCATCCTTACTTTGTGAAAAATCCTCCCTAACAACACATCTTCTCCGAAAGGCATCCACAGGATGTCCTGTGAATAAAAGGGAAATCCTACAGACCTCCTCGAGAAGGTCTGTGGACAAGTGTGTTGTTAGGGCTTATGTGAGAGGAAGAAATCACATGCATTTCTGAATTGGAATTCTTTTCTGTCATTTTCTTCTTTCATTCTTTTCTGTCATTTCTTTTGGGGAAAAAATGACATGTATTTCTAAATTCTGCGTATCAAAACACATTAGAGACACCCAACGTAGTGCAGAAAAAAAGAAAAGAAAAGAAAGAAAGAAAAGTATGACTATGCAGGATTGTGTTATGATTACGAAGGCCCTCCTCACGATGGGTATTATAATACTGCTACACATGCAAAAATGTTTTTCCTAATTGACAATTACTTTTATAGAAAAATCTTTTCAATTTCATAATGATTTGTTGAAATAATTTTTATTCTACTCATTTAAATATGATTTTGTGTTGTATAGTGTAAGTATGATAGAAACTATAAATAAAATTATACTTTTAAAAATTAGAGAACACGCTTTTATTGAAATGTGAACTAAAAAGCACAAAATATCACTATTTATAGTATTAAAATGCAGGGTAAGAAAAAATTGTGTGAGTGACCCACCATATTACAGGGTGATTATAAAATAATTTAGAATTAAAGAAAAACCATTTTTAAAAAATCTCCCCTGACTATGGGCTCGAACGTTAGACCTTTAGGTTCACAGCCACAGCGTTCACCTAGGGAAAATCTTTTTTTTTACAATATAGATTTTTTGTTTACACCCAGAGCGGTTACAAACATACATACAAACATACATACAGGTGAAGTTAATAAAAACATGGTAAAAAACGGGATAACACTACCACCTGTTGCGCAGTTTTCATCAAATTTTGATTTATAAGTATGAATTTATGTCATGGAGCAACTACTATTAATTTTGCATTAAAATTATGGGCACTAGTTCTTAACCTAGAGGTGCTATAAAATTAGTGCCACACATACACAGACAGACAAGCAGATATTTTCTAAAAATAGGGAAATATTATTTTGGAATTATCAAAACGTGTAAACACGTCAAAAACGTGAAGCCCCAAATTCTTTCGAATCCTGTGTTTTCTTCTGTTAGATTTACAAGAAAGAAATCATATTTAAGAAACAATCGAAAATTGATTATTTTCTTTAAAAAACAATTGATACTTCTATTTATAAAAATTACTTTTAAAATAGCTAATTATTATTAGATTCCTGGTATTTATATATATATATATATATATATATATATATATATATATATATATATATCAGTAAAGACAAGTAAAATAATAATAATAATAATTCATTCAGATGTGTTTCTGTAATTGTGTTAAGAATTCGTGATCATTAAAGAAATCCTGTAATGTACTTTGAAATATTTTAAATATTAATGAATATGTCAGAAAAATTCTAAACTTGTACTTATAGAATTATTTTACTTTAATTAAAACTCAAATTAAAAGTTAGCTTAGAAGAAAATTTTTGAAGCGAATAAGTGTAGAAGATAAAGCACGTATGTATAAAAATCTTAACTTTGCCATGACTTCATTAAAAAAAATCGAAATATGTACAGAATCTTTATTAAAATTTTACTGTTAGAATGAAAATTATGTCTTATGGAAAAATAATTTTTTCCATTTTATAAGAGAAAAATGTCAATGACAGTATAAATAATTTCAATAATAATAATAAATAATAATGTATTGTTATTTTACTTTGAAATTAAGTTAAGTAAACGTAGTCTGTATTAAAATACATAAATATAAATTTTCATTTATAAAAATTAGCAAAATTGGTCCTAGTATTGATACAAAAACAACATTTGCTTTACTTGCAACGTTTTTATTTATTATTATTATTTTTTTTTAATAACCTGTAATTATCAAAAAGAAAAGAGCAAATGAAAAAACATTTGTCAGTGCGATCAATTAAAAAAAAATTTAAGTTATGCATTAAAATATTTTTTACACCTATTTTAAGCAACAAATTTATTTTTTGCTTCTGTATTCTGTTTTATAAACAATATAATTTAATGCAATATTTAAAATGCTTGAAAAGAACATATCCTACACGAAAAAACTTATATTATTATTTTTTTTTAAGAACTACTTATTTAACCAATGTGTATCTTACACCTAATATAAATAAATAAATAAATAAATAAATAAAAGGAGTTACAAGTGAAAATATTGAGCCATGTGTTTATTAAATGCATAGCTTCGTATTTAGCTTCTGTTATGTGTAGATTCTTGTCGATTGATCTATGCCGGATATTTAATTTCAATAGTATAATGACCTTAACAGCATATCTACTTCCCAGGACACTTTCAGGATATTTTCAGGATTAAAATTAATCCCATGGACATCTTTAGGATATCCAAAGAAAATTTAGAATAATATGCGATTCACACAATACTGCAACACCAGAAGATATTTATATTAATAAAATCTATTAAACACTTATTTAAAAAATATTTCTCTCAAAAATTTCCATAATGTTAAATTAATTGCACAATAACATAATGATAATCCTCAGGATGTACTGAGGAATATTAAGTGATGTGTATATTAAGGACAAATATGTGCCGTTGTTTGGAGGAGCTTCGTACCGATTGATTTATGCCGAGTATATCCTTAACAACACATCTTCTTCACTTTCAGGATATCCTCAGGATATCCTGGACACTTTCAGGATATCCTGAGGATCGAAGTTCATCAAATGTACATCCTCAGGATGTACTACGAAAAAGTAGAGTTCACTCAGTTAGAATACCGAGGGATTCAGGTAACACCATAGCACCAGAAGATATTTATGTTAATAAAATCTATTAAACATTTAAAGATTATTTCTCTTAAAAATTTGCATAGTGATAATAGATCAAATAAGTAGCTATCGTTTTACATTATATGTAAATAGGCTATAATGGGAAACGATTTGAAGAAATGAGATTTTTAAATCAATGTTAAAAGCCATTCAGTATATATATATATATATATTACTATATCTTTTGGAGTGAACATGTGGTGAGTCATTTTATTTTGAAAAATTCGTTTCAAAACAATATCTGGGTAACAAAGTCTTTTTTGAATAACAAACTGTGTGCTAATATATTTTTTTTCTGTATTAACTATCTTGACCACTTAATACAGATCTCGCTAATGTAAAATCTAATACAGGGCTCCAGAACTATATCTTATAAATTCCAAATAACATTTTGTGTTATTTTCTAATGTAAAATAAAAAGAAATAATGACACATATGCATAATAATTGAAAAAACTGAGACATAGAAGTCAATCATTATGTATGTTATTGCTGATATTTATATGATAAATTAATTCTATTCGAGTAATCATTTGAAACGTTAATTCTGAATAACAAGCGCGCTTGTTTAAAAATATTTCTATATTTACTGGAAATTTTAAATATTTAATACAGGACAGTTGTTTCATATTGTCTCGATTTTTTCAATGTAGGGAAGCGTGGGGCGAGTTGTCACAGGGGTAAGAAGTAACACGCAATTTACGAAATATTTTGTAACATTTGTGATTAAATATTTTTTTAAACATAATTCTTATGACGCGCTTTATAATGTAAGCACAATTAGTGCTCCACAAAAATGGGTAATGAGAGGTTCTGTACACGTGCTTTATTTTAGCTAGTTAGTGGAGAAAAAAATATTTCGTAAATTTTGATTAAAGAATGTTAATTTATAAGGTACCTGTACCCAATATGGACACCCTAAGGAAAATGTATTTTTTTCACCCCCGTGTACAATTCATAGGACTCCAAAAATGTATAACCACTATCCCTGGACTGTTGACTATCATTATTAAAATTAGCGACCTTGTAATTATTCTGGTTTAATTGAAATGATAAAAACAAAAAATTTTTATAAGTGTCCATATAAGGAACCACCTGTCCATATTATGGACATGCATGTGCATATTAGGGACAGGTGGCTCCTTATTGACCTACTACACAGGGTGTATGAAAGAGCCACTCTTCCAAGGGATTTTAGAGGAAAGGGGATAAAAAAAACATATCTTAAAGTGTTTCGGGGGAAGGGGGGCACAGTAAATATCTTCAGAACCCGCACTTTAGAAGGGAGGGGGGACATTTTCGGTTGTGGCTCTTCGAAGATCCATGCAAATCACCTCAGTTACTACAAAATAATATGAAATAATATAGTTGCTTTTGCTTAGCTTTATTACATCTGTCTGCAGAATTTACATCTTTTATTACTCAGTCTTCACAGGATGGACAAATAAAAACTTCTTCATCTTAGGCGCTAAGTCCCACACAGTCCTCATGAACATACCTGACGCATTTGATGCATGGCCGTATGCCTGCAACAGCATCAACACTGCATAAGAAGCAGTACCAGCTCTCCTTTGTTGAGCAAGTGATACCGCTGGTACCTGCGATTTCGCCAACAGATACCCTACTGAGGGGAGGCTTCTTTTGATTTTTTTGCAAGGGCTTTTTGGAGGATTTTTTACTTGGGGGAGGTTTCTTGAAGGATTGTTCAGATGGCATCTTGTTGAACAAGGATTTTACTACTTTGATGCTTTTTGAGTTTATCGCCTGGCGACGTTGTATCTTCTTCCTTCTCACAGTTGAAATAGATAACACGCTGGTGAAAGAATTTTCCATGGAAAATGATCTCGCAGGTGATAAAGGTGGGTCAATAACAGGAGACAGTATGTTGTTAAGAAGAGCTTCAACATCTGTACTTCGACTCTTAATTCGTAATGTAATGTACGGATACTATAATTAAGATTAAAAATGCATATAAACATTAATTTATTATGAATTAGCTAAATAAAATAACATTAAACAGATATTTTACAAATTTGTGAATCTGAAGATTCACTTGCTGTACTTCCAATGTAGACATAAGGTGTCCATATTGGGAATCGGGCGCAGTTTTAATAAATCTTGTAACAAATAAACAAAGAAAACATTTTTAAGTAATATATGCAATAGCAATCGAAAATATGTTTTATCAGCTTTCTAAAACACTCCAATTTTCAATATTTAAAGTAATTTTACCATATCTAATAAGAATTTAAACTTACCTGTAATTACGATCAGCATACCACGAAAAAACAAGTTTCCATCAAAATGGCGAACAGCGCGTTTTTTTGCACTTTCCAAGCTAAATTATCTTTTCAACTGCTTTTCTTCACGGATATGTAGCGCCATTTCTCGATCAAATTTGTTACTTTTAGAGATATTTGGGGTGTCCATATTGAGAGCACTGTCCATATTGGGTACAAGTACCTTACTTTAAAGAAATGTTTATAGCTATTTATTTAGTCTGTGTGTAAAGTTATAAAATTCATGTTTATTTTTTTTCTATAAATCGTTATACTTTTTTATAAATACATAAAATGTCCAAAATCATACAATGGGACAAGTTGAAACAAAATTTTGGGGCAAGTTGTAACATGTTAGAGGAGTGGCTTGTGGAGATGCCTACAGCCAGAGCTCGAAGTCTTAGCCCATTTTTAGGAAACTTTCAGAAATGAAAAATTTTTGGCGTTTTTCTCACTACTATATCCGTACAGAAATATTTTTTGTGTTTTCATATTATAGTGCCGTGATTATTTAATCACGAATTATAATCACAATTTAAACACGAATTAGAGAATATTGCATAAAAATAGAGGTAGGAAAAAAAAATAAAATAAATAAAAAAGCAAAACTTTCTCATCAATGAGTGCGTCCTGATAAAAGAGCGAAGAATTCCAGCTCTGCTAAACCCTCTTTATGGCAGGAAAATGCGTATAATGCTTAATTTGCAAAATGTGAGCTCACATTAAATGCTTGAGAGGAACAAAATCTTGCTTGAATTAATTTCAACTCTGACTAAGATTGACTTCTATGTTGATTTTATCTTTATTTTACCATAATCCATTTGATATAATTCATTGTTACTATACCAAGAAGGTTATAATTTAATATTAGTTATTAATTGCCTTTTTTAGTGAGGTAATAAATGATTGATGACAAAAAATAATTTGAAATATGGTCGTTTTTATTGTTAGTGTCTCCTTTGTATCCGTTACAATTTGCACCACGTGTGTTACAATTAGCCCCGAATCCGGGGCAAATTGTAACAGCAAATAATTAAAAAAAAGAATATTTTTTGTGCTAAAACTAGCAACATTAACAAAAGTTTTTATTATGAATATGATAGATGATTATGTATGCTATGAAAAACCGCAATTATAAACAGGAAAACGTAAATACATTTCACAATATATTTAATTTTCTAAAAACTATTACAACCCGCCTACGCTCCCCTACTATATGTATTACGAGTTATAAAACTTTCAATTACTTAAAAAAAAAGTAGAAATAATAATAATAATAATAATAATAATTATAAAATATAGAAACAACTATGCATGATATATGATTGCAAGAACTGAAAGTTGGAAGTCAAATCTAGAACCCGCTGTGTATTAATATCTCTTGTGGTATTTATATATAATAAATCATTTTTTTCTCAATAATATGTTCAACATCAAAATCTGAACAGTTCAGCCGTCTTAAAAATACCCTGTTCTTCGAAAGCGTTTTCGCATTTGTTGACAATCTTAATAACGCAATACTGCACAGTATTGCTTTATCGTTTACACAATATCCGCTATCTAAGTTTAACTTGAAGTCCGCTTATAAGTCTTGGACAAGATGAGTACAGATTGTACTACATCGAATTATAATTCAAAGGACTGGGAGTAACAGTCAGGAGCTTCTTGGAATCGAACAAGTCATCCTGGGATCCCCAGACTATGCAGAAAGGTGGATTTGCCTTTCTTCTCTGGGTTACAGAAACAAGTACAAAATACTTGTAAAATAACAGATCTTATATTGAACACATTAATTATATCTTATCAGTTTTAAATCTTCTGAATTCTTTTTTACAGTAAAATAAAAAATAAAAATATTAAAAGTGATTTTCTGTAATAATAGGAAATTTTTTAATTAATGTCGTATTGTAATGACGTATTTTTCTATCATTTGAAAGCAAGAAGTTTGAGGATTATGATCACATTGTTATCTATATAAATTTTCTCAAAAGTGTACTAGTTACGATTACATTTTGTAGAAACGATACGATAGTGACAACAAAATATGCAAGATAAAAAAAAAAATACGTAAGCAATATTTAAGCACGCGGACTCAGTTCAGTGATCTAATAATAATAATAATTAAAAAAATGACGACGTTTCTCTGATGAGATAATTTTATAGAAAAAATTATTTTTTAAGTTTGTATCTTTACAATCTTTGCAAGCGTCGTTTAAAACGTCGCAAAACTTTAAAGATATGATCAAAATATGAACTTTTGTGACATAAATTGACTAAAAAATGCAGCAATAAGAAGTATAATCAAAATGGGTACTAAGTTTTCTTTTTTAACAAAAAATATGCCAAAATGAATACATTAAAAAATAAATTAAAAGTCCTCGCCAACATGGTGGCAAAAATTTAAAAGTCGCCAAAGTCGCCATAGGAGTCCTACACTAAAGCTGTCCTACCTAGGGAAGTATGAAAACTGGATTGCCAAACATAAATTTTATTTTGAAATTTTCCTTTGAATGATTTTGGTTTAACTACCATTAGCGTTTCTTCCCCCCCCCCCCCTCCCCCCCAAAAATAATAATAATAATAATAATAATTTGGCTTCTAATGGATTAAAATTTATATTGAGTGGTGAAATTGGTATAAGACTTATAAGTTTTAAACTTTGAAGGTAAATAAAAAGAAAAAAAGAAAAAAAAAAAGAAAGAAACTGCAAAAATTTGCAAGGGTTTACTAGTGTAACAATATTTTACTGAATATGAGTTTAAATTCAAATAGTAATTCCCTTGAAAATTCTTCATATTTATAGGAAAATTCAAACATAAATTACGAATTTTCGCATCCCATATCATGATTTCCTAAGAGATTACTAATGCATTATGTATTTGTGTAATTAAGAATCAAGTGGGAATGAAATTCAACGACGTCATTTCCCTAAATAACGTAATTTATTGCACAGTTCATTTTCTTGATTGTTTTAAACGAGCAGAAATTTTATCTGTTCCAGTATTTCAGTTTCAATATATATATATATTTTTATTCTCAAACATTAAATATACTTATGTTAATTGCAATATCTTTTTTTAATATCATTTGGTTTTTCTTTCGTGCATATAATAAATTACATCGAACGAAATAATTATTTAGAAATTTGTATTTCCAATAAAGCAATACATTTTGGAACTAGAAATTAAATTATTGCCGTAATGTCAGTAGAGGCCTGATCTCCGTGGTAGCTAAGTGCGTTTCTCTGTGTGTGTAGACTGATTACCCTAACAAAAGTCATCCGATTGGTCTGAAGTTAGTATAACTATTCATGAGCTACATGAAATTGGCTGTATAGTTTTTAGTGCATATCATGATTGTGTAGGAATGTACAGAGAATTATGGTCTATGAACGGTATGTTAGCGTACTTTAATATTTTTGCACTATTATAAGAGTATTTAAATTAACACACATTATTAATATTTTTAAAAACATTTTTTTTCATTGAAATAAAATATGTACAGGCTTAATAACTAATTGACAAGACCGCACACAAATGCATTCCGATAACATTATGGAATCATACATGTATTATACGTTCTATTAACACCATATGCATGAAAAGTTCCCAACAATTGTTTCAGGGCAAAATAATACCACGAAACCTTGCCAGGCGAACAAAAGTTAAAACGAATACGGTAAACAAAGCGACGACGAATAAAAATGAGGTACGTGACGAGATTATAAAAAGGCAATTTAATCTTAATACTGGTTTAACAAGAATTACATAAAAAAATATGGCTAGTTGGTTGTGTGGCTTAAGGCAGATTGATTACATTACGCCTATAGGTGAAATGCACTCCGTGGCGGGAGAGAGTTCTTAAGAGGTCCTAGCCCAAATTTACGCAAGTTTCGCTGAAAACAACGGAAAACTTCGAACGTGTAAATCGATGAGCGCTACCTGAGGTCTAACATTGCACTGCCCATTTATCAGCTTTGAGTGCAAAACCGCTTGGTCATTGATTGTGCTAAAAAGAGATGGAAAACGCGTATTTTAAATAAATAAATAGAAGTGAAAAATATATAGGAAAATTTATTGATGAAAAACGAAAAAAAAAAAAAGGTGAGAGAGAATGTCATGTGAGTACACCAGACATAAAAGTTGTCGAAGAACAGTTTTTTTTTTTTTTTTTTTTTAAATTATGAAATTGAAATCCAGACGGAAAGGAGAGATAGGAGAAGAAATAATGTTAGTTTTATAAAAAAGAAATAATGTTAGTTTAATGCTAGAAACTTCAAAACAGTGACCACAAGGCCTGGAGCGGGAAGTAATAGATAATCTAAAAAATATCTTTATTTATAATCTCAGATTTATTGAAATTAAAAGAACATTTTTACAGAGCAGAATTGAAAATTTTTCTGTTATGCCTTTAAAAAAAAAGGCATGCAGATACTTTTTTTTTTTTTTTTTTTTTTTTTTTTTTGTGCTATTTATAATTTAATATTGTTAGAAGTTATCTTAAATGAGCAAATTGCTTAATATACATATTTCAATATTTTAACCGCGGGACATAAACACAATCTTTAAAAAAATGTTTTGTTGCAACAAAATTATTCCGAAAAAAAAAAAAGCTACTTTAACGGTTTCTTAAAATGTACAGTCGGTAACAAAAGTCTCCGAACACTAGCAAAAATTCATATCTAAAAAAGTACATTTAATACTATTTTGTTAAATACATCCTTGTCGAATAATGTTCTTAGACTGACTAAGAACAGGATTCGACAAGGATTTATTTAACAAAACTGTATTATGACTTTTTTTTATATAGGAATTTTTGCTAGTGTTCGGAGACTTTTGTTACCGACTGTATATTGAAAATTTCCCTTATCTGTTTGGTAAACATTAATTAACTTTGATATTTTTTATTCAATCAAGTTAACAACTTTTCACTAAAGTAATTATTAAATAAATTGTTATCGGTCAAATATGATTTCGTAAAATACCAGCAATGTTATTGCCGAAACGTCAGTGGAAGCCCTCTGTTGAGACTCAAAACGGTTTTGGGCTGTGTCTGTCTGTCTGTCTGTCTGTCTGTCGCGCGATAGCGGCCGCAAAAATAGCGCTATTGACTTGCAATTTGGTACACATGTTCATGAGCCCAACGGAATCAGCTGTATAGATTTAGGTGTGTATTCCATTTGCAGTTCGTGTACAGGGACACGCCAAAGATTTTCTATCATTACGGCTTATGGGAAGAATCTGTATGTACCGCGATAGCCACCGCAAAGATCAAGCTATTGACTTCCAATTTTTGCCGAAACGTGAATAGAGAGACTCAAAGTTGAGACTCAAAAGGATTTTGGGTTCCTTCTGTCCGTCTGTCTGTCTGTCGTGAGATAGCGGCCGCAAAAATCACGCTATTGACTTGAAATTTTGCACACATGTTCACGATCCCCACGAAATTAGCTGTATAGTTTTGGGTGCGCATTCCATTTGTAGTTCGTGTACAGGGACACGCCGAAATTTTTTTTTTATTATTACGGCCTATGGGAAGATATTGTATGTAGAGCGATAGCGGCCCCCAAAATAACACTATTGACTTGCAATTTGGTACACATATTCATGAGCCCAACGGAATTAGCTGTATAGTGTTAAGTGTGTATTCCATTTGTCATTCGTGTACAGGGACTCGCCAAGTTTTTCTTATCTTTACGGCCCATGGGAAGAATTTGTATGTACCGCAATAGCGGCCGCAAAAATCCTTCGGTTGACTTGCAAATTGGCGCACACGTTCCAGCTTTGCAAATAAGTAGCTGTATAATTTTTCTTGCTATATTTTTTTATAAACCGTGTACAGGGACACGCCAAAATTCTTAACATTACGGCGTATGGGGTGAATTTCGTTTAAACGAATTTTAATATCATTACTTTGCAATGAAGAAAATGAAACTAGCGTACGTGAGTAAGATGCTTAAACTTATGTTGTTTGAAGAAAATATGTGCTCTTAAGCTTTCTAATTAATGTACAGGATCTTACAAAAGTGTTCTGACAATGTCACGTAGTCATCCAAGCGATGTTACATTTGGAACAATTATTAATTTTAAACGCAAAATAAGCTGAATAGATTTTACTGGTGTATACAATGTTTATGGTTCGTTTACAAAGACACAAAGAATTTCGTAACATTAGAGCCTATGAACAAATTTTTAATTTAAGCGCGCACTTTAATGCGCTAATGCTGAATTGAACCTAATAAAGATAACATACATTATAAAGATACTTAAAATCATGTTTAATCTTAAAAAAGGTTATGTATAGACTATATAATTTATGGGACAACACAAAATAATTCCGAGTATGTACTGTATAATCACCCAAATGATGTCAAATTAGTTTGAAAAATTAATGAGTTATAATTAATTAGGTTTATTCTTATTATTGGCAATTATAATGACTGTGGGTACTTTTCCGGAATACATAAAGGAATTTCGTACTATTACGGTCTATAGTCGGTATTTCTTAAAAGTGTATTTTAACATGGTTACATCCCCATCAAATATAATGAAATATTATTAGAATTTTAAAAGCATGTTGTCCAGTTGAAAATTGTGGGCAGAGAATTGATAATTACTTTAAAGGTTACGCAAAATATTTCTGATATGCTACGTAATTTTTTTTATATGAAATTTGATAGTTATGTAATTTAGTATTTATGAATTTCAGGGAAATAATACAAGACCGTCGTTTATTAAGAATACATATTGTTTGGTACTTAGGGGTTCGTAAGTTCTCGCAATACAAAGGATTCATACTATTCATACTATTCATAATAATATTTCACACGCTAGAAAAGTGTAGACTAGAAATTCTCGATCATTTCGTGAATCCAATTTATTTGTTTACCTTACGTGCATAGCACAGCACAGCTCGGAAATCTATATTTCTGTATCAGGGATTTAGAAAATGACTACTTATTCGTTCTACATGAAAGCGGTATGTATTTTTTCTCAGTATTCTTTGTTATTCATCTTAGATTGATCAATTATTTCCAACAGAAATAATTATTGCGTGTTTTTGTATAATATATATTATTTTCTTTAAAAAATCTCATTCTGTAATAACAGTTAACATCATTATTCCGTATGCATTTAATAACCTGATGAAATATATATATGAATCTTCATGTATATTTACGCACTAATACTGATCAATATTATTATAGAATTGTAGATACTTAACAATGTATTATTTTTAATACAAATATTTCACAATATAACTGATAAAAATGGCCTTTATAAAGTATTAAAAAAAACCTATAAAACATTCTCTTATATATATAGTAAAACACTATTGATCAATTTAGATAATAACTTCAGCAGTTTTTTACATATTATGTATTGCTTGTTTTTGGATGAAAATGTAATTCCCATTTTATGAAATATTTTCTGGTTTTCCGCATTTATAATTAATTTCTAAGTTATATGCATATATATATTTGTTATTTTATAAATCACATAAGAGTATAAATTTTGTTTTAAATCATCAACTCTCTTTAATAAAATACACAGAAAAATATGTGCCTATTATATCGTATTAAGTATACAAGAAAATACTGAAACATAATTTTAAAATATAACACATTAAATTTATTAGGAAAAGAAAATAGTTACCAACTTTAACTCTTTACCAACTTTCTGAACCTTAAGCAATATTAAAACCGCATTCCTAGCTTCGTTGGTGTTTATTGCGCCTTGATTGACATGATAGCGAAAACACTCCAAAAAATGCACTTATGAAGGCGCAAAAAATTTCGGTAGAATTTTTGGAGAAGCACTCGAGGAATGTAAGGCTACTTCATCGATTAAAGTACAAAAAAAAAATCTTGATAGAATTTTCTTCTAAAAAGGAATTTTTTTCCACGTGGAAAGGTCCCTTGGGTGAAAAAAATGAAAAAATTCTTATTTTTATCTAGATATTCTGCTACTAACTGAAAAGAATAATAATAATAATATTTTAAGTGCAATTTTTGCTTATTGTTGATCACTTTAATTTGTCTTTATTAGATTTCATACTCTGATTAATATCATCAATTTATTGATGTTTGACTTCTGTTCTGTTTTTAAAACAATCATTACACTGAATGATTGTTTTAAAGGATTTACATGAATTTAAAGGACTTCTGTACAAATTTAATTGAACTTAAATTCTCTATACAAATTTGATGGGTTCATTATGTAATTTTTACTTTCCGAACACTATAGTGAGGAAAGTATTGTAATCATGTCAAAAATCCGAATTCGAGATTTTGATGTTTCTATACGTTTCAAGGTCCAACGAGTCCGTTTTCACTATTTTTACGATGATGTATGTATGTGTGTGTGTATGTATGTGTGTATGTATGTGTGTATGTCTGTGAGTGAACACGCTAGCGTCTAAACGCTTTGTTCGAATAAGCTGAAAGTTGGTACGTATATTGTAAGTCACCATAGTACGAACCCTATAGATTTTGGTGAATCTAGCACTTATAGCTTTTTTACAGGGACACAAAGAAAAATTCTTTATCATTATGGCGAAGGGACCAAAATCTTAAAAGTGCGATAGCATCTAAATGCCTTATTCAATTGAGCAAAAACTTTATACACATATTATAGGTCACAGATACTCAATCTGTATAGATTTTGGAGAATCTAGCACTTATAGTTTTTTTACAGGGACACAAAGAAAAATTCTTTGCCAAATTTTTAAAAGTGTGATAGCGTCTAAACGCCTTATTAATCTCAGCAAAGAATTTGCACACATGTTATAGGTCACATTTGAACCAATTGTATAGATTTTGGTGAATCTAGCACTTACAGTTTTTTTACAGGGACACAAAGAAAAATTCTTTATCTTTATGGCCTATGAGACCAGCGATAGCATCTAAACGCCTTATTCAATTGAGCTGAAAATTTGTATGAATATTATAAATCACTGTTGCACTAACTATAAGCATTTTGGTGAATCTAGCATTTATATATTTTTACAGGGACACAACGAAAAATTCTTTATCATTATGATCTAAGGGCTCAAAGTTCAGTAGCGTTAAATGAAACCTCGTGTGATATATGGAGAAAAATACTCAAATACTCTGTTATGGTTTTCTCTTTTTTGTTTGTTTAGCAACTCCTCTTTCTTTATTTTATCTACAAAACTGTTAGTTACTCAATGTTCGGAAAGTCGAGTGGAGTCACTCCAGATTTTTTTTCTAGCTACGATGTGACGTTTCTTTTTTTACTTATTAAAATACACATTAATTATTATACAATTCATTATTTGTAGACGCTTTCCAGTGTATATTTCAATTTAAAAGACGAGATGTATTTTTCTTTTTTTTTTTTTTTTTTTTTTTTTCTGTAAAAACAGCAGTATTTTTATATGCGTATTGTACAATTCTAAATAGGTTGTTCTTCACTGGAGTTTTATAAAATTTAATTTTTTATTTGAAAAATATCAAATATAAGTAAAAGACAAATAAAGAAAAATTTAATAAATATGTAAAATCACTTAAAATAAGAAAATAGAGGGGAAAAAAAAAAAAAAAAAACGGAAAATCGTGTGGTAAGCATTGATTATTACCACGAACTGTATGTGCTTATGTGCTTCCTGTATCATATAATTTCCAATATTCTTTGCCTATGTTAAAAATACTTAACGCAAAAGAATATGCAGTACTGAGATTCTAATCACAGCCCTTAATGTATCTGAATATGTCGGTGTAGCCCTGTAAATTTATTGGTTAATCATATATTATTTTATACGAAACATCATTTTAGTATATTAACAATAAATGTCAATAATTTCTTTGTGAATTTTACAGTAGAAAGTTATTTAAATGTGATTTACAGAAATTTCTGTCCTAAAACACAATGCATTGGAATTGTTTTGAGCCTCTTTAAATAGGAAACGTTCCATAATGCGATTGAATAACAAATATCACTTTTTAAAAATTCTGAAAATATTTAAGGATGGGGGCAAACGGACTGATAGAATGGTAGACAGTGGGACAGTCGGATATTCAAACTGAAATTATATTCACAGTTAAAAATTGTTATAAAATGTTAAAAACGTTTAAAGTAAACGAAAATGTAATTTCAAAAAATTTCCAAAAATAGTCAGTAATGTCCAATAATGTAACTGAATATTTTTGTGTGGCCCTGTAAATCAAATGGTAATTATACTGTATTCTATAGAAAGCATTATTTTGCGCATATGAATAACATATTTCAATTTCATTTAAACTTGCGCCAAATAAAGTTATCAAAATTTGATTGGAGAAATACCTCTCATAGAATGCAATGCTTTGAATTACTTTCGGGTATCCCTGTACGCAAACTAATGATGGTATTTACTCAATTTTCAAAGGGGAACATCCGATAGCCAACTTGAATAACGTATTTTAATAGTATAAAGATTTGTGTAAACTAAAGGTATTATAATATGGTTTATAGAAATACCTCTCACGAACACAATGGTTTGGAATACTTTCGGGGGGCCTTGTACACAAACCAGTAGAGGTATTCACTCCATTTTCAATGGGGAAGATTCGATAGTGAACTTGAATAGCATATATCATTTTCAAGAAATCTTAGGAATATTTACGGCAGTTAGAGCGCGGACAAACGGACAAATAGAGAGACAGAAAGACATACCGTCAGACAAAGCGAAGTCACTAATACTTTTCAAACTTAATAAGTACAAAACTTTCAATAAACACTACAAGATACAATAAATTCGCAACAAATGTTTCGGATAGAAAAAAAAAACACGACCCTTCGTCAGGCGAACAAAGTACGCACGAGCGCTGCAATCAAAGCGGCAACGTTGCGAGTTTATTGCATTTTACGGTGTTTATTCAAAATTTTGTACTTATTACTTTAAAACGCCAGTTCTGCGGTGATTTCTTATTTCTTTTTAACCTTGTTGGAAAATGTTAAAAAGAGAGCCACACCTCACCATTTTTTTCGCAAAGCGTCGTATAAATATGTGGCTTCTTTCGATCCATTAAAAATAACATCTACTTTATAATTGTTCGCCTAAATTTTGCTTGGAGGTTGTTTATGTAGTAAAATTTTCAACAACATCATTTTCTAAAATGCTAACATCCATCCTTGACAATTTTTTGGGATTATTTGGATAAAATAGCTCGGAAAATGCTATAGTTTCTATATTTTTCTCAAATTTTTATGGATTTATAAGCGGTCCAAGACTCAGGATGCCAATATTAAACGAAAGTGACAGGCATTAACTCATATTTCACGAAAAGCATTATTCATTTAAACTTTCCTTTTTTAATCATCAGAAGCAAGTAATCCCATAGATATGTTAATAGTATATAGATTGATCATTGAGGGGGAAATGTGATACCTTTTCACTTAGGGAAGGCGGCCATTTTACCTACTAATGGCCGTCTTTAGCGAGTGAATAGACAGGAGAAAACACAAAAATAGTTAGTAGATAAATTTATGAATAATTTCTATACGAATGAAATGTCATAATATATTATATATTAATTATATATAATGTCATAATACATTATGTATAATGAATGAAAACCTCCATAGATACCGTTTGAAATTCATTTTTCTTTTTTTTTTTTTCAATACTTTCTAGTGGCTGAAGTCAAAACTTTTTTTTCATATATTATAAAGTTTAATTTGATGCCGAAATGAAAAGAAAAAAAATCTATGCATTAGGAAACACACGATTGGAATTAAAAAAAGGACGTTGTAAAGTGCTCCCTAGTAACACACCTTCTCCACATGACATCCTCAGGATATCATGTGAATGAAAGGACATCCCATGGACCTCAACAGGATGTACTATGGATACATGAGCTGTTAGGGCTTTATAATGCATTGAATGGATATACAACAGAGTCTTCGTTTTTTCCTCTCAGGGGGTAAAAAGGAGCGTCTCACGGTGAAAATCTTCACAAAAGATCTCGATAGTTAATCACGTTTAGTTACTTTATTAAAACGTTTATTTGATGAATAACTGAAACATTTAAATAACAATATTTCGATTCACAATTTTTTCAGCAAATCAAAATTACAGCAAAGTACCGGTATATGCAGCCGTAATGAAAAGTAAATGCAATTTAAAATTTAAAGTTTCATTATGATGATTAGAAACATGTTTAACTTAAAATAAACTAAATATGCATTCATATTAGAGTGCAGCTTTATTACAGGACACCCTTGGCGAAACATAAAATATGACCCAGAAGTATCTGAACCGCTTCTCACCGAAGGCTTTACTTACACAATTGCGATAGCCTCTTTAAATCATCGCCAAAATGGGAAAATCTATTAAAAGTCACTAAGAAAGCCCTATATTATGCGGGAGATAAAATCAATAGGGAAAAATCTGGAGTGACTCCACTCGACTTTCCGAACATTGAGTAATTAACAGTTTTGTAGATAAAATAAATAAAGAGGTTGGTTGTAGGATTTAAGGCCGATTGACTCCTGATGTGTCCTAGGCCTAGGGGGGGAATGCCCTCCGTGGGGGTCTTTCTAAGGGGTCCTAGCCCGTATTTACGCGAGTTTCGGAGGAAACCACGGAAAACTCCGAACGGCTAGGTCGATGAGCGCGACCAGGGATCGAACCCGGCACCTCCCATCTACCAGCTTTAAGCGCAGAACCGCTCGGCCACTGGTGGGCCAATAAAGAAAGAGGAGTTGTTAAACAAACAAAAGAGAGAAAAACCATAATAGAGTGTTTGAATATGTTTCTACATATATTACACGATGTTTTATTTAACGCTACTGAACTTTGAGCCCATAGATCATAATGATAAAGAATTTTTTGTTGTGTCCCTGTAAAAACATATTAATGCTAGATCCACCAAAATGCTTATAGCTAGTGCAACAGTGATTTATAATATTCATATAAATATTCAGCTCAATTGAATAAGGCGTTTAGATGCTATTGCACTTTTAAAAATTTGATCCCATAGGCCATATTAATAAAGAATTTTTCTTTGTGTCTCTGTAAAAAAATCTGTAAGTGCTAAATTCACCAAAATATATACAGTTGATGAAACTGTGACCTTTAACATGTGTAAAATTTTTTTGCTCAGATTAATTAAAGCGTTTAGACGCTATCGCACTTTTACAAATTTGGCCCCATAGGCCCTAATGGTAAAGAATTTCTCCTGGTGTCCCTGTAAAAAAACTATAAATGCTAGATTCACCAAAATCTATAGGGTTCCTACTATGATGACTTACAATATACGTACCAACTTTCAGCATACTCGAACAAAGCGTTTAGACGCTAGCGTATTCACTCACAGACATACACACACACAGACATACTCACATACATACACACATACATACACACATACATACACACAAACATAAATACATCATAGTAAAAATAGTGGAAACGGACTGAGGGGACCTCGAAACGTATAGAAACATCAAAATCTAAAATTCGGATTTTTGACATGATTACAACACTTTCCTCACTAAACTGTTTTTACTTTCCGTTCGGAAAGTAAAAACATATAAGCCTATTTGATTAATTGAAACTAATAATTTAAAAATAAAGAAATATAAATAAAAAATTTAAATCTATTATGCCGTCAGTTTTATCAGAAAATTTTGATGATACATTTTTATTTGGTTTATTCAGTTTACTTACACATTTATTTTATTCGTGTATATGTTTCTTTTTATGTTAAAAAAATCAATGAAAGAAAATATTGCAAGCATTTATTTATTTTTTGCCTGCACTTGAAATTATAACTCAAAGAAAAATATTTGGGGAAAATGCAAAAAATCGCACAAAACATAAAAATTTTAAATTATAACTTGCTTCCTAATTGAAAACTAGTTGGTATAGGTGGACTCTGCTCATTTTCCCACCATATGTACGTTCTCACAAATTTCTTCTACAGGACATATTATATTCATGTTAAGAGAAATGAATTTGACCAAACGCTTGACACAGTGACAGAACGAAATCCTCTCCTAATAGGCTACCCAACATTCAGTTCGATATATTTATCTTATTCTAATCTATTAATTTATTTTATTGGGATCAATTTCGTAGTTTTTTTTCATGCTACTATTTCCAATGAAACTTTCCCCAAAATGCATATTTATATGAAATATCGCCCCATTCTGCTATGTTGATAAAATTTTAAATTTCTAATAACTTACGAAATTTTCCTATTAGAATATTTGTAGTCAAACATGTTCACACCAGTATCATAAATGTTATTTTGAAATTGTCTGATATACTTATGATCGTCAAAATGGACGTTTATTTTCGATTTTGCCTTATTCTGCCATTTTAAGTAAATCGTAAATTCCAAATAACTTACGAATTTTTTGAATTGTAAAATTCATACTCTATGGTATTCATGTCAGTATCCTAAATAATATTTCAAACGTGGTCTGACATGTTTATGATGAAAGTATCCTTCAAGTTTGACGTTTGTGTAAAATTTTGCCCTACTCTGTTATGATAAAAATTCGCAAAATTCTAATAACTTACGAAATTTTTATTTTGGAAAATTCATAGTCAATAATATTCATGCCAGTATCCTAAATAATATTTCTAAAGTAGTCTGGCATCTTTACGATGAAAATATCCCTCAAAATTGACGTTTATGTGAAATTTTGTTCTATTCTGCCATGTTAAGAAATTCGTAAATATCCAATAACTAGCGGAATTTTTAAAGTAGTATGTTTATAGTAACTGATGTTCATTCCGGCTTTAAAACTGATATTTTAAAACTGGTCTGACATTTTTACAGCAAACATTTTTCATTTAATGCAAGTTTAAGTGAAATTTTGCCCTATTCTCCCTTGTTAAGAAAATCGTAAATTTCAAATAACTTACGACGTTTTTTATTTCGAATGTTGCAAATAAATAGCTCCTACACATACAAAATTTTTACTTTCCGAACACTATAGTGAGGAAAGTATTGTAATCATGTCAAAAATCCGAATTCGAGATTTTGATGTTTCTATACGTTTCGAGGTCCAACGAGTCCGTTTTCACTATTTTTACGATGATGTATGTATGTGTGTGTGTATGTATGTGTGTATGTATGTGTGTATGTATGTGTGTATGTCTGTGAGTGAACACGCTAGCGTCTAAACGCTTTGTTCGAATAAGCTGAAAGTTGGTACGTATATAGTAAGTCACCATAGTACGAACCCTATAGATTTTGGTGAATCTAGCACTTATAGTTTTTTTACAGGGACACAAAGAAAAATTCTTTATCATTATGGCCAAGGGACCAAAATCTTAAAAGTGCGATAGCATCTAAACGCCTTATTCAATTGAGCAAAAACTTTATACACATATTATAGGTCACAGATACTCAATCTGTATAGATTTTGGAGAATCTAGCACTTATAGTTTTTTTACAGGGACACAAAGAAAAATTCTTTGCCAAATTTTTAAAAGTGTGATAGCGTCTAAACGCCTTATTAATCTCAGCAAAGAATTTGTACACATGTTATAGGTCACATTTGAACCAACTGTATAGATTTTGGTTAATCTAGCACTTACAGTTTTTTTACAGGGACACAAAGAAAAATTCTTTATCTTTATGGCCTATGAGACCAGCGATAGCATCTAAACGCTTTATTCAATTGAGCTGAAAATTTGTATGAATATTATAAAACACTGTTGCACTAACTATAAGCATTTTGGCGAATCTAGCATTTATAGATTTTTACAGGGACACAACGAAAAATCCTTTATCATTATGATCTAAGGACTCAAAGTTCAGTAGCGTTAAATAAAACCTCGTGTGATATATGGAGAAAAATACTCAAACACTCTGTTATGGTTTTCTCTTTTTTGTTTGTTTAGCAAATCCTCTTTCTTTATCTACAAAACTGTTAGTTACTCAATGTTCGGAAAGTCGAGTGGAGTCACTCCAGATTTTTTTCCCAGTTGACTATCTCTATTATAAATAATTCTGGTAAATTTCATAATGACTATTAAAAAATAATTCTCTTTATGCACATTTATACAAAATTTTTTACTATACCACCATGTTAAAAATTTAGAAAAAGCGGGATGGCAACGCAAACTGTAAGACAATTTTTACCAAAAGTTGTCAGGCACCAATTTATGTCTAGGTGCAACTACATACCAATTTGTATGAAATTCTGTGAAGTAGTTCTTGAGATACAGTTGCCACAAAAGTTTGTCACACACACGCAGAGACTGACAGACAAACAGACAGACATTTTCTAAAAAATTTCAAATCGTGTTCTACAGCTCTCAAAACCTGTAAATCCATCAAAAACCCGAGTTCGAAAATTTTTACGAATCCAAAACTTTCTTCTATTGAATAACGAAGAAAGTAAAAAGTTGGTCCCACAGGCCATAATGATAAAGAATTTTTCTTTGTGTCTGTGTAAAAAAACTGTAAATGCTAAATTTACCAAAATCTATACAGTTCGTGCAACTGTGATCTATAACATGTGTACAAATTTTTTGTTCAGATTAAATAAGCTTTTAGACGCTATCGCTTTTTTAAATATTTGGCCCCATAGGCCATAATGATAAAGAATTTTTCTTTGTGCCCCTGTAAAAAAACTGTAGGTGCCAGATTCTCCAAACTCTATACAGATTGAGTAACTGTGACCTATAATATGTGTATAAATTTTTTGCTCAATTGAAGAAGGCGTTTAGATGCTATCGCACTTTTAAGATTTTGGTCCCATAGACCATAATGATAAAGAATTTTTCTTTGTGTCCCTGTAAAAAAACTATAAGTGCTAGATTCACCAAAATCAATAGGGTTCGTACTATGGTGACTTACAATATGCGTACCATTTTTCAGATTATTCGAACAAAGAGTTTAGACGCTAGCGTGTTCACTCACACACATACACACATACATACACACATACATACACACACACATACATACATCATCGCAAAAATAAAGAAAACGGACTCAGGGGACCTCGAAACGTATAGAAACATCAAAATCTCAAATTCGGATTTTTGACATGATTACAATACTTTCCTCACTATAGTGTTCGGAAAGTAAAAAATCTGGAGTGACTCCACTCGACTTTCCGAACATTGAGTAACTAACAGTTTTGTAGATAAAATAAAGAAAGAGGTGTTGCTAAACAAACAAAAAAGAGAAAAACATAACAGAGTGTTTGAATATTTTTCTCCATATATCACACGAGGTTTTATTTAACGCTACTGAACTTTGAGCCCTTAGATCATAAGGATAAAGAATTTTTCGTTGTGTCCCTGTAAAAATCTATAAATGCTAGATTCACAAAAATGCTTATAGTTAGTGCAACAGTGATTTATAATATTCATACAAATTTTCAGCTCAATTGAATAAGGCGTTTAGATGCTATCGCTGGTCTCATAGGCCATAAAGATAAAGAATTTTTCTTTGTGTCCCTGTAAAAAAACTGTAAGTGCTAGATTCACCAAAATCTATACAGTTGGTTAAAATGTGACCTATAACATGTGTACAAATTCTTTGCTGAGATTAATAAGGCGTTTAGACGCTATCACACTTTTAAATATTTGGCAAAGAATTTTTCTTTGTGTCCCTGTAAAAAAACTATAAGTGCTAGATTCTCCAAAATCTATACAGATTGAGTATCTGTGACCTATAATATGTGTATAAAGTTTTTGCTCAATTGAATAAGGCGTTTAGATGCTGTCGCACTTTTAAGATTTTGGTCCCTTGGCCATAATGATAAAGAATTTTTCTTTGTGTCCCTGTAAAAAAACTATAAGTGCTACATTCACCAAAATCTATAGGGTTCGTACTATGGTGACTTACAATATACGTACCAACTTTCAGCTTATTCGAACAAAGCGTTTAGACGCTAGCGTGTTCACTCACAGACATACACACATACATACACACATACATACACACACACATACATACATCATCGTAAAAATAGTGAAAACGGACTCGTTGGACCTCGAAACGTATAGAAACATCGAAATCTCGAATTCGGATTTTTGACATGATTACAATACTTTCCTCACTATAGTGTTCGGAAAGTAAAAATGAGCTCCACCTTTAAACGTTCCTCTAAAAACATACTTCACTTTAAAAGAATATTTTGTATGTTCGTGGTAAACACTTTATATGCCGCTTATGTGTATGCCACTGGCATTTACCGTATCCAGTGCTGAGATCAAATTTAATTAATTTAATCATAAATACATAAAATACATTTATAAAATATTGTAATGAAAAGAAAAATTATCCAGTATAGAACTTCCGTGATCTAAATGCATTTTTAGTTATTCATATCTATGATAATAACTTAAAAGCATTACTTTAGTTCAACATTAACCATAATAACATTTCGTTAATATAACTTTTTTAATATCTTTCCCTTCGAAATTTAAGTTAAAGAAAATATTTAAATGAATATTAAGTATTTAAATGTTTATATGTATTTATATTTATGCATGTAAATATTAAAAGTTTTTTAAACAACCATTTATTATATAATCTGATTTTCCAAATGCAATAAAAAAATACATATTTTAATGAGTAAAGAAACGAAATGTTAATTAATTATTTTCTGTAGATTATGATGGAAGTTTGCATTTTTTTTCCTATTAGAAAATCTAAAGAATAGCAATTACAAACACAGATTTTAAATTAATGAAAAAAGCCTGACATATTTAAAGAATTTATTTCTATAAAAATATAATTGTTATATATTTAGACACTCAAAAAAAAAATAATAATAATAATAAATAAAAAAATATTCTTGTGTCGTTTCTCTCATTTTGTTTTCATCGGAGAGTAACAAATTCATTAAATTATTCATAAGCAGATACAAAGAAATGCAAGAGAAGCTAATTTTTCTAAGATGAAAATATGACGCCTCATGCATTAAAATAAACAAAACAAGGAAATAAATGCTTGAAAAGAACTTTTAAATATTTTTAAAGGAAATAAAATGCTAAAAATTCCTTTTAAATGTTATTTTTTTGTTTAAAGAAAGTAACATTTTTTGAATTTATGGAAAAGTAAAACAAGTATGATGTGGCCACCACATAACTTTCTTCTATAAAAATTTACACAAAATTCATTCAATACAAATTATTTATTAAATTATTAAATTATTTTTCATTGTAAATGCATACGATTTTTATCTGACAGAATTGTATCACTAAATGCCGAAAGAAAGTCATTTTTTAGCAATTATAAGAAGAAATACGATTTTTTTTCTTTTATTTTCGTTAAAAAATAATAAAAAAAATCTATAACTTTGTTTTAAATTATCACAGATTTATAGTTCAATCATTCGTTTTAAATGTATTGACGAGATCTTTCGAAATATACCCATATTGAAAATTTACTACCCCTGGGGGTGTACTCCCCAGAGGGGAAATGATGATCCCACATGCACAATCTTTTTTCCTAGTTTACTACAACTATTATCAATAATTCATATTAATTTTACAGTCACAAGTTAAAATTAACTGTCATTATGTACATTTATACGAAATTTTGTCCTATACTGCAATATTAAAAATTAGAAAAAAAAAGTGATGACAGTGCCACCTGTTGAGCTATTGATACTAAGCGATTGATACTAGCGATTGAAATAGAGATGGGATAAATAGTTACTTTTCAGTAATGGGCTACTTCGTTCCATACGTCTTTTGGTAATAGGTTTTTGCAACATATTATTTTTATAACCTATTATGTTTTAGTTTACATATGGCTAATGTCTTTCTAATCCTTTCTGGAAGATATACAATATATGCATGTGCCCTACATAGTGGATGCGGTTCAAGTTTTTAAGTCCCAATGCTTTCGAATAGTAATCTTCACTTTATTTAACACCAGAATTTCTTCAATAATAATAAAAATAAAAAAATAAAAAAAACAAACGCTGAAATGAAATAGTGGTAGAATCAAAATTTTACACAAACGTTTGTCACAATCGAGTAAGCTTAAGGTTCATTAAGCCAATTCTTTTAAACACGGAAACAGAATATTTCAAATAATATCAAGAAACACGTACACGAGAGCCGTTTTCTGAAAAAGAAGAAAATGTCATATTGTAAGCCATATATGTAATTAAGAAACAATTAAATAATAATAGCAAATTTTTAAGAAACATCTTTAAGGCATCCCAAATTTTAAACTACCGAGTGACTGTTTCTTTTGATTTTCCGAAGAACTTGAACTTTCCAGATTGACAAGAAAATTAATGTTTTTCGCTCATACTTTGCAAACAGTCACTTTGAATATGTTTTCTAAAATTAGAAACACTTCTTTAAAAATATAGATTTTGCCTACAAAAATTGCATAAAATTATGTATTTTCTCAGACACTTAATTTTAACATAAGAGCATAATTAACTATTCTAAACACCTTTACTCCTTTTAAACCTAAAAAAATAGTCTCAAGAAAAAATCAGATTAAAAAAAAAAGTGAAGAAAAGCTAAACAGTAAAAATAAATAAATAAATAAATATTCAATTTTCTTTTCAAATTTTTCTTAATTGAACTTATACAATATTCTTAATAAAACCACAATAAATTCTGTATGCCATTACGCATTTTCAATTCCATCTGTTATAAGCAATTAAAATATAAACAAACACTCGTTCCTTTCGATTATCAAACTCCCGAAACATCTGTTTCCAATACGCAAGCGAATCCAAACCTAGCAAGTGTAATCCCATTCCTCACCTTCATGACGAAATACTAATCAAAATCTAATAATTACCCCTTACCTATCTCATGCTAGCTGCATAAATTAACACTATTTCAAGAAATTAAAACTTCTTCACACACCATAAATTTTAAATCAGCACAACCGGTTTCGAAAGGACGTAGCCTTTCTTCATCAGGTGCAAACACGTGCAACTGCCTTGGAGGCAAAAGCAAGACGCTTTTGCCTCCAAGTCTTGCTTTTTCTTGCTTGCCAAGTCTTGCTCCTCAGTCTTGCTTTTGCCTTCAAGGCAGTTACACGTGTTTGCACCTGATGAAGAAAGGCTACGTCCTTTCGAAACCGGTTGTGCTGATTTAAAATTTATGGTGTGTGAAGAAGTTTTAATTTCTTGCTATTGTCTGTACGCCAGTTTTTGAATTAATTTTTGGTAACACTATTTCGTTAAACCGTGGTATCAAAGTATTTTATTAAAACGATTTTATTATCCCATGAAAAATAATCAACACCAAATAAAATCATTTTTAAATTAATATCAGCACGATGTTATTTGTCCTAAACGTAAAAATTATCTTGCTTATTAAAATTATTTTGATTAATATATTTCACAAGGAATGTTCCGTAATACATTCTAGAAAATATTATCATTACAAAATTATCGTTAAAAAAATAATACAGCTGCAGCTGTATTATTTTTTTAACGATAATTTTATGAACATGGAAATGGAAAGATATTATTGATTCAGAATATCACTGAGTAACAGAGTTGCATGAAATCGTCTGTATTCCTTACTGAGATTTCAGACCTATTTTTTCAGACGTGAAGTAACGAATCGATTCGAACATCTGCGCGGAAAGTCTGATGCGAGTCTTTTACTCGTTACTTCGTTACCTGTTTATGTATGATGCTGTATCTAACATGAGGGGTGCGGGTATAATTAAATGCGAAAAGATGGATGTTTTATTCATTACTCGGTACTTTTTTCCTACCGTATGACGCGATTTGAACTATCAGTTTTCGTATGATTTGAATTTTCGGTAGTAGCCGGCGTTCTTAATATTGTTTTGTATTTTGTAAATAAAATAAAATAAAATAAGAAAGTAATTATATAAAAGAAATAATTCAAGCTTTTTACTTGTATAATGGTGTATTATATCAGTTTTATCGCCAGAAATTTCTTGTCAATTTCGCGTGCAGAAATAAAGTCGAAAATATTATTTTTGTAATAGGATATTTTTTGTAATATATTACTGTGCTAATAGGCTACAATGCAATAATTATGTTACTTATTATGTTACGGGAAATAACGCCCATCTCTAGATTGAAATCTAATCAGCACCCGTTTATGTCAGGGTCCAAATAAATAAAGTTTGGTTAAATTTCGTTCATTGGTTCGTGAGATACAGCGTTCACAAAATTTGTGATACACATAAACAGACTGACAAACATTTTCTAAAAGCAGCCAAATCGTGTTCAGGACATGCCAAAACGTGTAAATGCATCGTAAACTGGAGTTCGAAAATTTTCACGAATCCAATGTTTTTTTTTATATATACATATAGAAGAAAGTAATAGACATGCTTAATAAGTTGTATTTTAGCCATAACTCTATTTTAACATTTATTGCATAAATTTATTCCAAAAGGTATATGTAAAATCTTAATTGTAAGAAACGCTGCTAATAAAAAGGTCGTGTATTTCAAGCGTCAGATGGCGGTGTTATACAGAATGGTGTTGAAAAAAGTTACGGTGTCATCAGCTTAATAGATTTAGATGTAGTCAGATAATTCTTTATTAGAAATTTTATAAAGACATGAAAATGAATATTATCTGAATAATTCTCAGGTGTAATAAAGCATAAAAGTTAATTATAAATTTATCATGAAAATGGGATTTCACGGCATGATACACGGTTTTTTCTTTTAGTGTATGGATACGTGTTCTGCTAAGCCAAAAATATGCTAACATATGTAAAAGTTTATTTTGTAATGTATCATTCATTTATTCAAAAAGTTGCATATTTAAGCGTTAGATAGTGCTGTTAAACGGAATGGCGTAGAAAAAAGTTATGAAAGCATTATCTTAAATGTTTTAAACGTACTCAGATAATTCTTTATTAGAAATTTATATTATATAATTTTAATTTTTACACATACTTAAGTAATTAATAATATTTTATATTATACATTAAAAAATAACTAAATGTATTACATTTAATAATATATTCATTTTTAAGATAGTTAAAATAGTTAAAATATTTAAATCTATTAAAAAGTTTTATTATAAGGCATAGTAAAGATATATAAACAAGTAATTTTTAAAATAATTCTAAAAGGTTCAAAATGAAATTCACATGTAATCTGTTAATTTGAACATTAATACCAACTAAACCTATACGTTTTGATTACCTTTCGCTTAAATATACATATATATATATATTAAATAGCTAAATAGATATAATTTTCAGACAGATTATTTCATTTAAATATTGGTATTTTAATTAATAATATATATTTTGTAAATACACACACATATATATACTTAATATTAAATAGCAAAATAAATATTATTTTCAGACAGATTAATTCATTTAAATATTGGCATTTTAATTATTAATGTATATTTTTAATTTTTTTGTAACTATATATATATATATATATATATATATATATAAGTTTATTTTGAATATATTTAAAGTGTAAATTCTTCTTTGATAATTTAAATAAAGATTAATGAACGACACAAAAAATTCCAGACAGGTTATGTTAATGAACAAAGAACTTTTTAAAGAATTGGTAATTAACGTTTCAGATGAGTGGTGTTACAAATTACCACTTTAGCATAACTCTAATACTGATTAATATTTTTCTTAATAGAATTAACTAAGTCAAACAGAAAAGAAAAATCACAAACATTTTCAAATTAAAATATTAAGAAGAATTAAAAAAAAAAAAAAAAAAAAAGAGGATATTATCAAATACACGTTATTTGTAATTACTCAACTGTAAACTTTGAAATAATGGATTTAATGCAAAATGGTCTGATTTCTTGCACGCTTTACTACATCTGTTTAACTAACTTCAATTAGAAATAAAAGCTCGAGTACTTTTTAAAATTGCTGTATTATCACGTATTTGTATACGCATTTAAAAAAAAAATCTCTTTTTAATAAGTCTTCATGATTATCTTGAAAAGCAAATTGTTTTGTCAGTTGAAGCAAAGCGATTTTTTTTAATGTTCACACTGAAATACTTTATTATGTATTTTGAATTCAAATTCAATCATTCTGTCATGAAGTCCTGAAATATTAGTTTTATCAAAATATTATCATTTGGTTTGGAGCTGTCTATCCGATGAAAGGTTCCGATTTTTCGCTGAATGATCTTTTTGTTTTCCCACTAAAAAACAATCTCCATTTATTCAATTTGAAATTATTGTTTCTCTAGTGTATTTGTCATTGCCAAAAAAATATCGATTGACAATTACATTATTTATTAATTATTTTACAAAATATCATTACTATAATTAGTTGTAATATTAAAAAATTGATCTTGGGCAATAAAGTCCTACTGAAGATTTTAAAAAAAGTAGAAATAATATATGAAATAAAATCAATAGAATATATAATATACAATATAAAAGCAATCAATTTATACAATAAAAGCAATATACTATTCAATATTACCGGTAAAGTTTCCTTTTTGCTTTTTTCTACTCAAATTGGATAGAAATTTTCGATTTTTCGTTATAGAAGAATTTACATGTGTTCATCCAATTATGTGTTATAATGTCCGATGATTTCTATAGACACCCTGACCTCATGCTTTGTGTGTGAATGTGGTTAATTCACTTAACGATTAATCCGTTGATTATTCAAGTGCTTCTTTTACCGATCATGTATCTTTATGTGAACTATTCGTTGAACCTTCATCCTTGACTAAAGTCAGGCTTTCGCTACAAAGCAAAACACACTGTTTTCTTTTTCTAAATTTAACAAAATATTTTACTGATATAAAGAGAATAGTTTCTAGTTTCTTTTAACCACTCATAATACCAAATCCCTAATACGGTTATGGAGGATTTTTAAGCAATTTTTAAATTCGTAATGGATGTTATATTTGAGAATTTTGATTTATGCAGCAAAATTAAAAATATAATGTATTAAATTAAATGTATTATATAATGTACAAAATATTTCAACATAATCCACTCAGTATGGAATATAATTATCATACAAGTTGGAAAGAGCTTTTTTTATTTATTTATTTGCCTTCAGAGAGCTAAACAACTCACATGGCTAAATTTTTGTGAAAAGGGGAGTAATCCTTACGGTGAAATATTTAACATTTTATGGCAGAACTCACTAAAACGTAAAAGCTTAATACATAATACAGTCCAAATTAGTATGATGTGGCAATCACAAGACTTACTTCTATATACTTTTGCATAAAATTCACGTAATATAATTTATTTATTAAATTATTGTCTATGATACATGCACAATCTTATATGAATGTATTCAATTACACGAACAGTCTCGAGGAAAATTTGGAACAATTATCTAATATTTTTGTACACACTAACAACTTTCTGCTAGGTGGGTGCTTCAATATGAAGGTCAGAGCTTTCAAATACTCATGTGTTGACTCAGTAGATATTATAATTTAAAATTTCATAGTCTCAGATAATTTAACAATTGTAAATTACACCATAAAAATCTTCATGTTTCACAAAGATGTTTGCAATGGAAGCTCAAACAGATTCTAGTAGATTGTGTGACATATTTCATTTACTTATTATAATCTTTACAAGTTTTTTCTATATCATCTTGAAACATTTATTATTCATCTTGAAGCGTTCATATCATTCAATGAAGGTATTTTCTAATTACAAGCACTCTTCAGACGAGGTATAGCGTAATTTCACTAAATATGTGTAGGAAACTTAAGAAAAACAATTATCATTGTTGCAAAAATTAAACATAATTTTAAAGAATTCTTAATTAATGAAAAATGGTACACGCGTTCGATATTTATAATTGAAGTGCTGCGTTGTCCGAAAAAAGAAATCATTACTTAGAATCTGCGAATGCTTAAGGAAAATTACGCGGCAAATTAGAATTTTTGCATTTGCTTAACATATGTATCTAAATATAAGTATCAAAAACTGAAATCACGTCCTAATGGTGTAATCTGTCTGATGATGCATGTTAAAATTCAATGAAGATATTTTCTAATTATGAGAACTCTACAGACAAGGTATGGCGTTATTTCACTGAATATATGTAGATAAAAATTTTTTTGAAAAAACATAGCTTACAGCGCCACTATTTCGTACTTAACTTCAAAGTATATTATGCATATTTCTTTTAATATAATCTTCTTCCTTATTAAACTTCATATCTGTCCCATAAAAGGAAAATAAATAAATAAATGTAGAATAGGTACTTTTTCAAACTATACATATATATACGCCGGTGTTCAAAATTTAAGCAACAACCTGTTTTCTCGTTTTCTTCTTTTGCGCATACTTTTTAAACAAATGAACAATTGAACACAAAATTAAACATAATAATTGACGGCAGGTTCGTTATCATATCATTAACTGAATTTTATATAATGTTAATATAAGTAATAATGTTTAAGTTAATAAATATTCTTTTCTTTTTTAACACTTTCCAACAAGGTTGAAAAGTGTTTATGACTTCGGTTTGTCTGTCTGTCTGTCTGTCTGTTCACGCTCTAACTCCCGTAAATATTTATGGAATTTCTTCAAACTGACATATGTTATTCAAGTTCACTGTCGGACGGTACCTATTGAAAATGGAGTTTATACCTCTACTGGTTTGTGTACAGGGACACCCGGAAGTATTTCAAAGCTTTGTGTTCTATGAGAGGTATTTTATAAACCATATTTTCAAACCTTTACTCTAGACATATCTTAATGAAATTGAAATATGTTATTCACGTTCACTATCGGACGTTCCCTATTGAAAATGGAGTTTGTACCTCTACTGGTTTGTGTACAGGGACACCCGAAAGTATTTCAAAGCATTGTGTTCTATGAGAGGTATTTCTATAAACCATATTTTCATACCTTTAGTGTAGACATATCTTAATGAAATTGAAATATGTTATTCAAGTTCACTATCGGACGTTCCCTATTGAAAATGGAGTTTGTACCTCTACTGGTTTGTGTACAGGGACACCCGAAAGTATTTCAAAGCATTGTGTTCTATGAGAGGTATTTCTAAAAATCATATTTTAATACCTTCACTGCAGACATATCTTAATGAAATTGAAATATGTTATTCAGGTTCACTATTGGATGTTTCCTGCATAAAATGGAGGGAATGCCACCAATGGGTTATACACAGGGACACTCAAAATTATTCCAAAGCATTGCGTTCTATGAGAGATATTTCTATAAATGAAATTTTAATAACTTTAGTTTCCACGAAATTTTAGGAAATTGAAATATGTTATTTATATGCAAAAAAGAATGCTTTGAGTAGAATATAGCATAATTAGCATTATATTTACAGGGTGGCACAAAAATATCCACTTAAATTAAGAGCTATTATTAAAAAAATTGCTAGACATGTACTCTCGTTTACGTTAAGCTTTTTTAACACTTTCTAACATTTTGAACACTTTCCAACAAGATTGAAAAGTATTTATGACTTCGTTTTGTCTGTCTGTCTGTCCGTCTGTCTGTCTGTCCGTCTGTCTGTCCGCGCTCTAACTCCCGTAAATATTTATGGAATTTCTTGAAACTGATATCTGTTATTTAAGTTCACTATCGGATGTTCTCTATTGAAAATGGAGTTTATACCTCTACTAGTTTGTGTACAGGGTCACCCGAAAGTATCTCAAAGCATTGTGTTCTATGAGAGGTATTTCTATAAACCATATTTTTATACCTTCACTGTAGACATATCTGAATGAAATTGAAATATGTTATTCAAGTTCACTATTGGATGTTCCTGTATAAAATGGAGGAATTACCACCATCGGTTTATGTACAGGGATACTCAAAAGTATTCCAAAGCATTGTGTTCTATGAGAAATATTCTAAAAATCAAATTTTAATAACTTTACTTCCCACGAAGTTTTTCTAAATTGAAGTATGTTATTTATATGCACAAAAGAATGCTTTGCACAGAATATAGTATGATTAGCATTAGATTTACAGGGTGGCACAAAAATATCCAGTTACATTAAGAGCTATTAATAAACAATTGCTAGAATTGTACTTTCGTTTTCGTTAAGCGTTTTTAACACTTTCTAACATTTCTTTTAAGTGTGATTTCAGTTTTGTGTATATGCCTGTCCGTCTGTCTGTCTGCCTTTCTGTTTGTCCGAGCTCTAACTCCCGTAAATATTTATAGAATTTCTTCTTGAAACTGATATATGTTATTCAAGTTTACGACTGGATGTTCCCTTTTGAAAATGGAGTTTGTACCTCTACTGGTTTGTGTACAGGTACACCCGAAAGTATTTCAAAGCATTATGTTCTATGAGAGGTATTTCGATAAACCATATTTTCATACCTTTATTGTAGACATATCTCAATTAAATTGAAATACGTTATTCAGGTTCACTATTGGATGTTTCCTGTATACAATGGAGGAAATACCATTACTGATTTATGTACAGAGACACTTAAAAGAATTCGAAAGCATTGCGTTCTATGAGAGATATTTCTATAAATCAAAATTTTAATATTTTTACTTTCCACGAAGTTTTAGGAAATTGAAATATCTTATTTATGTGCACAAAAAAAAGCTTTGCATAGAATATAGCATGATTAGCATTAGATTTACAGGGTGATACAAAAATATCCATTTATATTAAGAGCTATTAATAAAAAATTGCTAGAATTGTACTTTCGTTTACATTAAGCGTTTTTAACACTTTCTAACATTTTTTAAGTGTGAATATGTTTTCAGTTTGTGTATCTGTCCATCTGTCTGTCTGTCTTTCTGCCCGCGCTCTAACTCCTGTAAATATTTATGGAATTTCTCGAAACTGATATGTTTTATTGAAGTTCACTATCGGATGTTCCATATTCAAAATTGAGTGAATATCGCTTCTGGTTTCTGTACAGGGACACCCAAAAGCATTTGAAAGCATTGTGTTCTGTGAGTGTTATTTGTACAAATATTTTCCCTATAGTATGTTCCCCATTTAAAATGATATTAATAGGTCCTGTATAACTAGTTTATTTACAGGGACAAAAAAAAAAAAAAAACACTGCATTACGTTTTAGGACAGAATTTTTTGAAAGTTATATTTAAAAATCTTTCTACTGTAAAACTCATAAAAATATTGAAATATATTGTTAATAATCTAAAATAATGCTTTGTATAGAATATATGATTAACTTTGTGATTTACAGGGTTACACTAAAATATTCAGAGAGATCAATATCTGTAATTATAATATAACGTCTGCATTTTCTTTTGCGTTAAGCCTTTTTAACTATTTCCAAAATGCCTAAGAGTAATTTTAAAATGAATTAGTCTATCTGTATACTTTTCAGTCATTCTGTCTGTTGTGTGATAACGTAGGCAAAGAATATTAAAAGTTATTCGATACAACAATTACGCACAGTTGGAAAGTGTTACTAATCAATGCGTACTGCATGATTTTTCTTTTTTGTTTTAATAATCTTCTCTAAATTTGTTGAAATTTTCATTTTGTCCAAAGAAAACTTAATGAAAAATAGTCATAAGCAGGCATTTCAGATAGGTAAGATGCACATGCACCCATGTGTTAGATCTTTTTATCTGTATTCACTTACTTTCTGTTTCTTCTTTTTTTTTTTTTTTTTTTTCACATGTGAATAACTTTTTAAAAAATATACATACAATGAGAAAAAATATACACCGCTTTCATCTAGAACTAATAGGTGATCCTTTTCTAAATCTCTAAACTAGAAATATAGATTTTTGAGCTATGAGTATAAGGCACGACAATACATTTAGAAACAATTCTATAACTGACATCTAGAATCTAAATTGTGGCTCTAGAAAAAATAGTTCCATGTCTACCTTATAAATATCTTATAAAGATTTTTCTAGTCCCCTTCGAAAGCGAATTCTAGAGACCTCTATTAGAATTCTTGAGAGTTTGCCTGTACTATCGAGGAGAAACCTATTTGAAAATATCTCCAAATAAATGTGAATACAAGAGGCGGGTTTCAACAAATATAATCTTGGTTTATTACCCAATTCAAAAAACTCAAGCGAGAATTTCTTACAGTACAAAAGATTCAGAATATTCAGGATATTTATGAATATTGTTTCACCATCTAGAATTGTGTAGACTAGAAGTTCTCGACACTTTCGTCTATTCAGTTTATTGAAGTGCCTTATGTGCATAGATCGGAAATCTATATTTCTAGTTTAAGGATTTATAAAATGACCATTTATTCATTCTAGATGATTTATTCTATTTTTTTTCTCAGTGTGAAAACATGAAAATAGGATAAGATGTTCATTTTAAAACTAATATATATATATATATATATATATATATATATATATTAAGTTCATTATAAAAGTAAAAGAAAAGTTAATACAGAAAGAAAAATTGAGATTTAGAGTAACATTTCAAGGCATGTGCGTCTTTATCTATCTGTAATGTATCCGTAACACCCCTTTTCATTAAGTTTTCTTTTCTAAAATTGTTGAATTTTTTCCTTTTTTCCAAAGCATACTTTCGAAAAAAAAAATAAAAAAAAGAATTATTGGTTTAAAAATTATTACTCATGCTAAAATTATATAAAATTCGATTAATGGTATGTTAACGAACATGCCATCTAAATTTTATGTTCATATGTTTATTTGTTTAAAAATTATGCACAGAAAGAGAAAACGAGAAAACAATTTGTTGCTTAAATTTTGAACACCAGTGTATGCGTATATGTGCCAGCAACAACAGTTTAAGTCAAGTTAAAACTAATTATGTTTTACATGATTTTATACATCAGTTGTTGAGTTCTATTTCTAATTTTTTTTTCTGATATATTGTCTAATATATTGACATCAATATTGGTTCAAAAAAGCCAAATCGTTATTCACTAATTTTCATAACATTATATGATCGGAAATTTATCTTAATTCTCATATTTATGTATTTAAAAGTACAATAAATAGATAAATGTATAACTTTCTTTATATGTAAGTAAGAAATCTAAAACAGGTGAAGGATACTTCATCCAGGTGATACAATATGTATTCCTGGTCAGTCAATAATGCTATTATTTATTGCAAAACTGAGAAAGTATTATCAGATTTTTATTATCCTAATTTTATCATTAAAAAGTTATTTTAGTTGAATAAAAATAAATAAATTAAACCAAACACTGATTTTCTAAAACAATTTTCGTTAAGCATGGTTACTAAAGTTTCCGTATCAGAAAATGGATTACCGCTACATACATCAAATTAAGATAATTCTTGTTAAATGTCATCCATTGAAAAGTTCATAGATTTTGATCACATTGCGATTTTAATTTATGTTTTAACTGTCGTACAAGATTTCTATTTTAAAGGATTACCGAATATACCGACAACTGTCGTTACTAAAATGCGTTGATTTTTGATGCATTTCTAACGTCAAATTAACAGAACATTATACTTCGGATTATTGTAGTGATTTAAAATTTACATTCCTTCTTATATGTATTAGAGAGTTATTTTGTGAAATGAAATATGTTCCTTTAATAAGTTATTCCTTAGAGCGAAAATTAATGTATTTAAATTTTTCTATTTTCATTGACGTAAATTATTTTTAATAAAATATATGTGTGTTGTAAAATATTATGTAATATATAAGTATGTAAACAATTTTGCATTTTGCATATTTTTCTTACATGTCTATAATGATAGTTTTGAAAAATAACATGTATTTTTAATCATTATACAGAAATAATTAATTCAAATATTGAACAGAATAATGAGCACTAACTAATATATTTTCAACCAGAGAAGTAAATATTTCAAAAAATGAATTAATGATTTTAAAAACGTTATTAGTCAAAAAGAATCTACTATAAAAAATTAATGATTTAAATTAAAAAATTATAAACTGTGGAATTTTTTAAAACAAGAACATTTTTAAAAGCAACCACTAAAAGTAAAATTCAAAAATCTTTTGACGTTTTAGAAAAATTATAAACATTTTTATTTCTGTAAAATTTAATTTATAAATTTACGAATATTCAAATTTCTATCGTGAAGTGGCTCACTCAGAATATATATATATATACCGTCTTCATCTAGAATGAAAAGGTGGCCATTTTCAAAATCCTTTAGCTAGAAATATAGATTTCCGAGCTTTGCGCATCAGGCACACCAATAAACTGAATAGACGAAATGATCGAGAATTTCTAGTCTACACATTTCCATATGGTGAAACAATATTCTGAACATTCTGAATATTTGTATGGTCAGAAAATTTCACTTGATTTTCTAGAATCGGGTCATAAACCAAGATTATAGCTTCTGAAACCCGCCTCTTGTGTTCGCATTTATTTGGAGATATTTTCAGATAGGTTTGACTTCGATAATATATAAACTCTCTAGAATTCTAATATGTGTTTGTAGAACTCGCTTTCAAAGGGGACTAGAATTTATAAGGATGACATGGATCTATTTTTTCTAGAGCCACAATTTAGATTCTAGATGTCAGTTACAGAATTTTTTTTCAGTGGCTACCATGCATAGAAACTGCCTAACCATTAAAGAAAGAATATGGCGAAAATTCACATACTGAAAAAAAATTACGGTTATTTAATTTCAAAAAATAATGCACTACAACTATTGAATAAAAAGAAGTCAGCAGCAAGTAGAATCTCTCATGATAGCATCTTCGACGATTAAAGGAAAATGTGGTTGATAAGGATGAGGGATATACGAACATACCTGCAGATATGTTTAAAAAAAATTTTATCTTCTAATATCAGTTTAGGCTGTTTAAGCAAACTGAAACCAGTCACGTCCTTCATCTTCTCGATGTATAAGAAATTTGAAGATTTTGCTAAGAAAGAAATCTTTCACTAAGAAAGATATATACCACCTTCGTCTATACTGAATAAGTGGCCATTTTCTAAATCCCTTAACTAAAAATATAGATTTCCGAGTTATGAGAATAAGGCACACCAATAAACTGAATAGATGAAATGATCGAGAATTTCTAGTCTACACATTTCTAGATGGTGAAACAATATTCTGGACATCAGTGGCGACTCGTGCACCAATAGGTGAAGAGGCACACTGTATTCATTTATAGAATATAAATTTACATTTAAATAACTATTTTTAGTTAATATTAGTTAAGACCATGCTAAATAAAAATTATGCATTAAAAATACTTAAATATTATTTTTTAGCTCTTCACCTATTTTCGGTTCACGAGCCGCCATTGCTGGACATTCTGAATATTTTGTTTGGCGGGAAATTCTTGCTTCATTATCTAGAATTGGGTCATAAACCAAGATTATAGTTGCTGAAACCCGCCTGTTGTGTTCGCATTTATTTGGAAATATTTTCAAATAGGTTTGACCTCGATAATATAGACAAACTCTCTAGAATTATGATAGGGGTTTCTAAAACTCACTTTCATCAGGAACTAGAATTTATAAGGATGACATAGAATTATTTTTTCTAGAGCCACAATTTCGATTTTAGATGTCAATTACAGAATTTTTTCTCAGTGTTTGTGTGAAGAAAGTATGCAGTCGTAGATGCTGGCACATACAATGACCGTATCTGTACTAAATTATGTTACAGATCTTTCTCATTAACAAAAGTTTTTTTTTTTTTTTTTTTTTTTTTTTTTAACGCCGTTCCCACTTTCAAAAATTTCCCAAATGTTCAAATTACTCTTGAACTTTTTTTCTAAAATTTGAATTTTAATATTTTTAATATTTTACTTTGTAGAAAAATTATGCGAAAAAATAACTAAATGTATTTTTCTCAATTTATAGCTTCAAAATGAAATATAAAATTAAAATAATTATAATAATAATATTTTTTGGAGAACAAAAATAAATTTTACTGTTGTCAATTCTCTCAAAGTCGAAATAGGGTTAAAAAAAATTAACTGTTAAATAATTTTGTATGAACATTTCCCCAAAGAATAACGCAGGCTTTGGCTGACTAGGATGGAGAATTTGTAATAGCTATACTATTAACTTGTTTTGTTTGATGCTGGTAATTGCTGCGTTCGGATGATAGTAACTTTTCAGAAAAACGGAATTTTGCAATTGCCGAAAATATGAAAATGATACACGATTTAGCGCATCTTTCACGTAATGTCTTGTCAAGTGTGATTCTACGACATATAAGAAGAGCTCATCTATCTATAACAATGACATTTCAAACGACAGTGGGGTATTGTAAACAGAAGAATCACCCAGTAATTGCAAAAGGATTGGTTTGTCTACACGTCGCGTCTCCACACACTGCGAAAAAAAATATACCGCTTTCATCTAGAACGAATAGGTGGTCCTTTTCTAAATCCATAAACTAGAAATTTAGATTTCCGAGCTGTGGGTATAAGGCACACCAACACACTGAGAATTTTTTTTATAACTGACATCTAGAATCTAAATTGTGGCTCTAGAAACAATAGTTCCATGTCATCCTTATAATTTTTTTATAAAAAGTTTTCTAGTCCCCTTCGAAAACGAATTCTAGAGACCTTAGAATTCTTGAGCGTTTGCCTATACTATCGAGGACAAACCTATTTGAAAGTATCTCCAAATAAATGTGAATACAAGAGGCGGGTTTCAGCATCTATAATCTTGGTTTATGACCCAATTCTAGAAAATCAAGCTAGAATTTCTCGTAATACAAAAGATTCAGAATATTCAGAATAGTGTTTCACCATCTAGAAATATGTAGATTAGAAATTCTCAACCATTTCGTCTATTCATTTTATTGGTGTGCCTTATGCGCATAGCTCGGAAATCTATATTTCTAGTTTAATGATTAAGAAAATGACCATTTATTCATTCTAGATGAAGGCGGTATATATATATAAATTTTTCTCAGTGGAAATTATGCGAAAGAAATACCTTTTAAAAGATGATTGGTATTTAACTTTTTTTCCCAGTGCATACTTATTCGAAGATCGTTAATGTGAAACAAAAACCAGACATTTCAATGTATGCAAAATCGTGCAAACAGCTCTGTCCTGCAGAACTGAAATCTCTGGTATCGCTGCTTATATGTAAATGCTAGTACTGCTAAAGGACCAAGCACTTTGGTCCGTATTAACCAATCGTTGATAAATATGCATTTTGGTGCATATAAAGACCTTTCAAAACAGTAAAACTCGTGGATTCTGACGCGTTTCCACCTTGAGTGCGTACAACAAATAATTTCAGAATTCGTTTAGACGCACCAGTGCCTATTAATACGATATAAATTTCCTTTTATACACCAGATTCTCCATGCCTTCTAATCCATTATTTTTTTAAATGCTCCATTTCATTTCAATTATCAGTTTCAAATTTTAGCTTCAAATTATTACAACTGCATAAAACTTTAATTTAAATATTTTATATACACAATATTGGTTAGAAAATATAAAAATATTATATTTAAATGCTGTAAAATTTTTATAAAGACAGCATTATAAAAGAAAAAAAACTAGTATGATGTGGCCACCACACGATTTTCTACTATATTTTCCTATACGATTTCAATCAGTAAAAATAGTTTATTAAAATTATTATTTGTTAAAATTATCTTCCATGATGAATGCAGATGATTTTTATTCTAGAGAAGTAATATAACACTGAATATCCAATGAAAATCAATTTTATTCTTTATGTGACAATGCTTTTTTTTTCTAAAAATAAATAAATAAATAAAATTGATAACTTTATTTTAAATTATCGCAGATCAGTATTTCAACCATTATTTTTAAAGGTTTTGGCGAGTTCTTTTGAAAGATACCCATAAAGAAAATTTGCCCTCCTCGAGGTGAGGACTTCTCTTAGGAGGAAAACAATGCTCCTACATATAGATTTTTTTTTCCAATTGACTATCGCTGCCATTACTAATTCTTTTTTATTTTATAATGATTATTAAAAAATAATTCTTTGTATGACATTTATAAAAAGGTTTCTCCTATACCGCCATGTGCAAAATTTAGAAAAGCGGGTTAGAAAAGAAATCTGTTAGATGATCTTCACCAAAAGTTGATAAGCACTAATTTATGTCAAGGTGCAATTACATATCAAATTTTATGAAATTCCGCGCGATAGTTCCTGCGGTACGATTGCCATAAAAACTTTCTCGCAAACACTTACAGGCAGACAGAAGACATTGTCTAAAAATGGTCAAATCGTGTTCTAGATCCCTCCAAACGTGTAAATGCATAGAAAACTCGAGTTCGAAATTTTTTTCGAATTCAGTACTTTCTTGTATTTATTAGAGAAGAAAGTAATAATTGATAATTAATAATGTAAATAATTAAAATAGACTACAAAATAATACATAAGTTTTTGTCTGATTTTTATCATTAGTTTTATACATACACATTTAATACTTAACAGAATTATTGACAACACGATTTAATCCTTTATTAGGATAATTTACACCATAAAAATTCTCAACGAAAATTACTCTACCAGTTATTAAGTAGTAGTAGTAATAAAATTTGGGTAATACTTTCCATCGAATATTAACGAAAATTACTCTACCAGTTATTAAGTAGTAGTAGTAATAAAATTTGGGTAATACTTTCCATCGAATATTTTTACTTTCCGAACACTATAGTGAGGAAAGTATTGTAATCATGTCAAAAATCCGAATTCGAGATTTTGATGTTTCTATACGTTTTGAGGTCCCCTGAGTCCGTTTTCACTATTTTTACGATGATGTATGTATGTGTGTGTGTATGTGTGTATGTGTGTATGTGTGTATGTTTGTGAACACGCTAGCGTCTAAAGGCTTTGTTCGATTAACCTGAAAGTTGGTACGTATATTGTAAGTCACCATAGTACGAACTCTATAGATTTTGGTGAATCTAGCACTTATAGTTTTTTTACAGGGACACAAAGAAAAATTCTTTATCATTATGGCCTATGGGACCAAAATCTTAAAAGTGCGATAGCATCTAAACGCCTTATTCAATTGAGCAAAAATTTTATACCCATATTATAGGTCACAGATACTCAATCTGTATAGATTTTGGAGAATCTAGCACTTATAGTTTTTTTACAGGGACACAAAGAAAAATTCTTTATCATTAAGGCCAATGGGGCCAAATTTTTAAAAGTGTGATAGCGTCTAAACGCCTTATTAATCTGAGCAAAAAAATTGTACACATGTTATAGGTCGCATTTGCACCAACTGTATAGATTTTGGTGAATCTAGCACTACAGTTTTTTTACAGGGACACAAAGAAAAATTCTTTATCATTATGGCCTATGAGACCAAATTTTTAAAAGTGCGATAGCATCTAAACGCCTTATTCAATTGAGCTGAAAATTTGTATGAATATTATAAATCACTGTTGCACTAACTATAAGCATTTTGGTGAATCTAGCATCTATAGATTTTTACAGGGACAAAACGAAAAATTCTTTATCATTATGATCTAAGGGCTCAAAGTTCAGTAGCGTTAAATAAAACCTCGTGTGATATATGGAGAAAAAAACACTCTATTATGGTTTTCTCTCTTTTGTTTGTTTAGCAATTCCTCTTTCTTTATTTTATCTACAAAACTGTTAGTTACTCAATGTTCGGAAAGTCGAGTGGAGTCACTCCAGATTTTTTAATATTTGGAAAACAAAAAATATTTTGTAACTTGAGTTCAACCTAATGCATCGTTGGAACATAATTTTCGAACGTAAAACTAAATTTTTTAATCTAGGATTTTTTAAAATATCGTGTACAACTCAATAAATATCCATTGATAAAAGACTACGAACCTATTGACTATTCAGACCTATGAAGATTATTCAGCCCACTTTGTTCTCGATATTCATCAGTCCAGTAAATAAACAAAGAAAAAACTCAATCAGAACATTTAATGAAAAGCCAAGGTTAAACCTCGTGAATTTTCAGTCACCTGTTTAGAAATTGCAAAAATAATTGTTTTCTGGCAAAATGCTTCGATTTTGTTCGTGACTTATTTAACAAATTCTAATTAAAAGATTAACTTTATTCCTTAATAATTAAAAAATAGTGGATTATCTCATGTTACCTAATGTAGTATATTTTGCCCAACTCATACTTATTTTAAAAAAGAATTTATTGTTGGTTAGTGAAGCTTATCAAATCCACCATAACAAACTTTAAATAACTTAGTGTACCGTTTGATACAAATTAAGTTCAATCTTCCATCAATTTGCACTGCATTATTTTCCCTTAAATATTTTAAATAACATTTTACTTTTTATTTTTAAATAATATAACTTTTTAATATTTTAGGAAACTTAATTTCATAAAAATGTTTACTCTAAGTCTGCTTACGCCAGAATGGCTATTTTCATTTAAAAAAAAAAAAAAAAATTGTTCAATGAAAAAATTTCATACTTTAATTAATTTTCGTAATTTATATATATATTTATAATATAATCAATAAATCTTTTCGCCGTTATTAAGACACTTAATTTAAAGATTATTTAATTAAAAGCATAGATTTTTTTTCTACTTTTATTTAAATTTTATAAACTTTTTATTTATTAAGGAAAACTGAAATTTCGAGGAAGAAAACCGATATCTTCTTTAAATAAAAATAACGAAAATTTATTTTCTGTAAATTCTTTGATTTATTTTTTAGTTTGTTTCATTCTATTCTATTCTATTCTATTTTTATTTTTATTTATTTATTTTTATTTTATTTTTAATTTATTTTGAACAATCTTTCTATTTTTTCGTGATTCTTTTTTTAAATTCTTTTTTAAAATGCTTTCGACATATATTTTAATTATTTTAAAGATATTGATTTAGGATGTTTAGTTATCTAACTTCTATTTTCAAGCTTAAAACTGAATTTAAATCGTTACGCTTTACATTACACTAATGCATTTTAAAAGAATTTTTAGGCTATTAGTACTATGTAAATTCTTATTTTATAAATTATATTACATAAGGTAAATAAAATATTTTCCTACTTTTAAACATCTTATCAACATTTGGGAAGATTTTTGAGATAATATCAAATCATAATATTATGACCTTGCATATGATGACCTTGTAAATAGATTGTAATAGATTTTGTAGGTCTCATGTGGCTGCAATATTGCGGTTGATTAGTTTTTATTTATTTTTTAAACATACTTTCAAAAATCGTATTTAGATGAGTTAAATATTTAATATTGATATATAAATTCCAAAAATATTTTAATGTTAATAAAAATTCATATACTTAAAAAATTTATATTTATTGCATTTATTGCATTTATTATCTTTATACTTCTTTTATGTTAAACTAGTTAACACCGTGACTTGTTTTAATATATATATATATATATGTGTGTGTGTGTGTATTTGTCTTGGGAATTTCGGAAACGGCTCTTAACCAGTTGCAATATATTGTAGAAATTGGGTTTATTCGGAAACGGATATAATGATTTACATGAAAGTTTGTCGTTAAGTATTTTTTGAGGTGCTAAATCGATTTGTATTATCCTCAACTTCAGGAAAATCCACGTTCGATGTTAAGCCTCCATTTGCCTGTTGCAACATATGGCAGAAAATGTTTTACTCGGAAATGTATCTAACAAATTTTATGAAAGAGTGGATGTTAAGTATTTTGAGGGTGCTAAATTGTTTGGAATTTTCTCATTTTCTAGAAAATTCGCGTTCGATGTTAACCATTCGACTGTTGTAACATATGCCAGAAAATTGGTTTACTCAGAAATTTATCGAACGATTTTGTTGAAAGCTGGGGTTTAAGTGTTTTTCAGGGACGGGGGGGGGGGGATAAATCGATTGGATTCCCCATATTCAGGAAAATTCGCGCTCGATGTAAACCCTTTATTCACAGGTTACACCATATGGCAGAAATTGTGTTACTCGGAAATGGATGTAATTATTCTGATGAAAGTTTTGGGTTACGTGTTTTTTGAGGTGCTATGTCGGTTGGACTTATCATCTTCAGGCAATTTCGCGTTTCATATCAACTCCTTTAAATTTTGGTTTACATTAGTTTTACTGAAATAATAGCCAACAAGATTTCATAGTTTCCTAGAAAATTTATATTTGATGCGTGATGTATGGAAGAGTAAAATAATAATAATACTAATAATAAAAATTGTGCGATTGCAAATAAAATTAAAAGAAATAAAGGTAAAAAGTTTTTAAATATATATATATTTGTATAAAGAACGCTTTTATTTTCTATTTAGTTCATTCATCTATTTGTAGTAAAATATTAAAATAATAATTAACATTTAATGAAATTTGTAATGTTAATTAAGATTAATAAAATTGTCAATGTTTGTTTTAACAACAAAATTAACTAATTTCCTGTATATTAGAATGAAACATTATAAAAAAAAACTATTATAAAATAAATTACTATTGCCAACAGAAAGGCAACTACTTTTATAAAATTTTATTACAAAATATAATTGGGAGAGAAAATCTGTAAAACGATGTTTCTTCCAGTTTATAATACTTATAATTCAGTCTCGTATTACCCTTTATTTAGTTTTTATATATTTCATTTTCCTTTATCCTAAAATTTTATGTTTTTATTGTAACTAATAAAAAATCATAAGTTTGAAATAGCAAAAGACATTATTATTTATATTTTATATATTCAGCTTCTATCCATCTGATATCCTCTTATAGATCATGAGATTAGAGGGTTATTAGACATCCGGATGTATCTAGCAGATTGAAAATGATACGAGATGATTGTGATAAGAATAATGTTTATGGGATATGTCCGTGCTCATGAATTTCATAGAATAGGTTTTGTTTATTATAATTTGCTTAGATGCATATATGCTCTGTATTATAACAATATAATAGGGTAAATTCGTGTAGTTTGTTAAGTAAAGTATATAGTCTATATTTAAAGATGATTATGTGATTTTCTAGTGCGAATTTATATTCAGTGTCATAGTATATGATAGCTAATAGGGTAATAGGCACTAATAGTATTTCAATTTTTAATATACCTTGTTTCAAAAGCAAAAAAAAAAAAGTTAATGCCAAAATCCTGTTATTGTATAAAATTTATTAGAATAGATGCTAAGCTACATATTTTAGTTAAATGTGCATATATATACTTTTTATAATCACATTTATGAGAGCTCATAGGCATAACTTCAATTAAAGGGGGTTGAGGTATGACAACCTCCGACATGTAAATATTAAGCTATATTAAATGTCATGAAGAAATATGTGGAAAGTGTATATGTCTAAATTAGCTGGCGAGAAAAGAGAAAATGTAAGCTTTAATTATTCAAAACAACATACATCTTTGCCGGAAGTAATTTTCTTGAATAAAAGCACTTATCAAATTATACAGCAGCTTGTCGGCAAGAAAGCAAATACTCAAATTCTCTGAAACTAAATATTTTGAAGCTCAAACTCTAAACTGAACTTACTGAAACTAAACACCAAATTCATGTGTCTTGTCTTGAAAATCTAGCTGCTTAAAATAAGTCATTATTGGAGTTTCACAGGAAAGTCAAACGTTACAAAAATTTATTATTTATTTCAGATGAGTTTGTTTGTTGGAGCAAGGTACTGAATGGGATTAGATTGTTGTGAATAAGGTTGCGATATTTGTTACAGTGAATTTTGCGGAATCTAGCTTTTATTATTATTTTTGTGTATAGTTAGATACGAAGGCATTTTTAAGGAAGTTTATTATAGCAGATATTTAGAAGAACACTCCAATAGTGACTTATTTTAAGCAGAGAAATTTTCAGAATAAGAGACATGAGTTCGGAGTTCAGTTCCAGTGTATTCAGTTTGGAGTTGAGCTCCAAAAAATTTAGCTCCAGAGAATTTGAATTGAGCTTTCTTGTTGGCGAGCTATTATATAATTTAATGAGCGCTTTCCTGCAAGCTAGTTACTTCCTTCAAAAAGGTATATTACTTTGAATAATTAAAAATCACTTCTGGAAAGTTAATTTAGACATATACACTTTCCGCACATTTCTTTATCATATGCATTATAGCTTGATATTTACCATCTTGGGGGTAATCATACCTCCGCTTTCCTTATTGAAGTTTAGAATAAATTCTGTTGAATTCTATATTCCTCATTATTTCTTGTGCACTATATAATAAATTTAGTAAACAGAATGTTCCATAAAGACGTTCAAAATAATCCAGCATTCCACATTGTATTAAGCTGAAATAAGACATTTTATTAAGGAAAATATGTAATAGGCATGCGATACATAAAGTAATGCAATGTTTTAGTGTTCATTTATATTCAGCATAATGATAAAAAGTACGTTAGTAAACAGTTAGTAATAGATTTTCTTTGTTTTATTAATTTTACAATATTAACTTTAACTTTTAAATGCAACATGAAAAAAATCTTTATATAATATTTTCATAGAGATAAATTAAATTTTCTTTATTTTATTTTTTTTTTTCAAGAAAATTGTCTACTATTTTTAGGATTTATTTTCCTTATCAACAGGACATTATGATTACAATATTTTTTTACGACATTTTTTTTTTTTTTTTTCATTTTTTTCATTTTTTTCATTTTTTTTTTTTTTTTTTTTTTTTGTGTGTGTGTGTGTGTGAAACGCATTTCTATTAATTATACATTCGTTATTTTCATAAAAATATTATATTAAAGCGAATTAAATAAATGATAATTTATTAGATACCAATCGTTTTACATTTTTAAATAACGCAAAAATTAAAATCCTGATGGAAATATATACATTTCCTTGATTTAATAAACGACGATTTTCCATTATAAATAATAATAATATAATGCATTATTATAATATTGAGATAAGAATTATAAATTACAGTTTAATGTTATCCGATATCAGTTGCTTTGAAATTTTAAATAATGTAAAATTTTAAATCTCCACTGAAATCTCCTCTTACTTGGTTAATTAAAAGATTTTATTGCATTATAAAGGCTTCTTTATAGACGTTATATTCATATTGTATTAAGATTTTAACTTAAAATTTTAAAAGAAAGTGTATCAATAATAATTTCTTTTGATTTACACTGAGAAAAAAAAAGCTGTAACTGGCAACTAGAATCTAAATTGTTGGACTAGAAAAAAATAGTTTCCTTTGAAAGCGAGTTCTAGAAACCCCTATTAGAATTCTAGAGATTTTGTCTATATTATCGAAGTCAAACCTATTTGAAAATATCTCCAAATAAACGCGAACACAAGAGTCAGGTTTCAGCAAATATAATCTTGGTTTTTGATCCAATTCTAGATAATAAAGCAAGAATTTCTCGCCATACAAACGATTCAGAATGTCCAGAATATTGTTTCACCATCTAGAAATTCTCGATCATTTCGTCTATTCAGTTTATTGGCGTGTCTTATTCTTATAACTCGAAAATCTATATTTCTAGTTAAGGGATTTAGAAAATGGCCACTTATTCATTCTAGATGAAGGCGGTATAATTTTTTTTTCTCAATGTATGGCATAACTAGCATAAATGTTAACATAATACTACATATGCCATTTGCGCAATATCGTAGCTATAATAATTTTAATATATTTTTATTTAAAAATTAAAATTACAGTTCGTAATTAAAATTTTCTTTAATAATTTTCCTTGGTGCATAATGTCTTTAAATAAACTGTTTTCATACTATCTGGATTATGGATTTAAAATATGGTGCAATATTAATAGTCTCACATTTTATTATTTAATATCCGACGGCCTCTGTCAAAAATGTCTTTTTTTATTCACATTATTTTAAGATTTAGATATCATGTCATATTTTTACTTTAAAAATAGAGAAAAAAAAGAATCATTGACATAAATACAATTTATTTTGTATTTTGTCATTTATTAAAAAAATAATAATAATAAATTTCTTTAAAAAAATCTTTAGTGTGTTCAGTGATTTTTGAATCCTTTATGTCGCAAAGTATGTCAAAGCTATTCTAATATTTATATTTAAAACATTCATCGGTAATATTTTTTGCTTATTTGAAAGAATGTTTGCTTTTTCTTCTCTGAAAAATAATAAAAATAAATGTTAGATAAGAATATGAAAAGTTATTTTGCATATTTAATAATTATTTCTGGATATGTACTAAACAGGTTCATAAATCTTTCATGAAGTGGTCATAATTTTAAAGAAATTCTTAATTCATGTATAGTATTATTTTTTTACTTTTATTTTTTTTTTATTATTATTATTATTTTTTTTATTTAGAGAGATATTCATTTGATACTCTACTTTAAAAATAAATGTAACAAACAGAAAAAAAAATGCTAACACGAATAAAATTTCTGCTATGTATAGGCGTGTAATAAATTTCTATTTGTTTTATAAATTGGGCTTTTTTTATGTTTTTATTTATTTATTTGGTTAATTACATCACATTAATTTAAATCTTTAAAGTACAATACATATTAAGAAAACAACATATATTTTTCGTATGAACATATGTATATATTTTTTAAATAAATTATCTTAGGAAAAATGGGAACATGAGAAAGAATTCTGGGATACTCGAGGCTATGAATGGCATTCCAAGTTATTTTACAATTTTTTTCTTTTGCTAAATTTATATGCACAATATGCTGCGTATAAACGTGACTACTCAAAATTAAGTGAATACATATATATATTCTTTATTATTATTATTATTATTATTATTATTATTATTATTATTATTGGGGGGAATTAAAAAAGCATTATACGACTTTATTAATGAAATTTATAAAAGGCATTACTACATAATGGTTATATACTCTCTTTTCAAACAATATGTTTGTACTAGAAGGCATTGTGCTAGAATTGCAAACTGTGTTTGAGCAAACACACAGATAAATAGAAGATAAGAAAAATTAGATCAAAATACTGTATTATTAATGTGTACAAAAACAAAATAAATAATCCATACAGATGCTAAAACCAAATATTATGACGATAACATAAATGAATCATTTGGTAATGGCACACTTGGACATTGGCCACTAAATTAAGAAGTAGGTTCATTTAAAAATAGAGCAACTAGTAAACGAGTTCAAAAGTATTTCGAAAACGTTCAAATTTATATCCATGAACTCCAAAATATGTGCGGCCCACTAGCGGTCGAGCAGTTCTGCTTTCAAAGGGGGTAGACAAGATGTGCCAGGTTCGATCTCAGGTCACGCTCATTGACCTAGCTGTTCGAAGTTTTCCGTGGTTTTCTCCTAAACTCGCATAAGTACGAGCTTGGATGGACCCCACGGACAGCATTCCATCTATAGGCCTAAGACCCTAGCATAGTCAAGGGGCCTTAAATCCTACAGCCTATAACGAACCTAAATATGAGTAACCGGCGAAAGATCTGAAGAGGTAATAAGCGCAAAAGAATATAAACACATCAGAGTCATTGTTGTAACAACATACTCATGTACGGCCGAGCATTGTTCTGCTTTAAACAGAATCTGCTTGATAAAATGAGATAGGTACTTTCGAAAAAAGTATCACTTTCGGGAAAATGCTGCCGTAGCACTTGCCAGTGATAAGAGTACATCAAGGTCTGACTTAAGATAATCGACGATCTCAGAAAATATATTTATACTGTCACACTACGTGGCGTATGCTAAATGTCTCATTATAAGGAATATTACATTTGACTGCTAACTCATCGTCTTCCCATACATTCACAGCGGGCAAGAACACTGAATGAAAAGAGCAAGTGTTTTAGAAACATGACGTTTCTCTATCCAAATGCTGTTCAGTTTGAAAGTGAGCTTCAGAATTTTAGACTTCATTGAGTATAAAAGGAGGGAAGTGGTTACAGTCCTCAATGCCTCAACCTCATGTCTTTTCGTTATGATCCCTTGTTTCATTTACTTTCCCTATAACTTCATAAATGAAGCATAATTCTTGATTGAATCACCAATGGCAGAGACATAACTCTCTTTACTGCGCGATCTTCTTGCACATTGGCTTGGAAAACGTCTACAGTCTGTGATGGCTTTTTCTTTCTTTTCTGAGGTACTAATTTCAACACCTGTAACAGCTATATAGCTTCATTTTAAATAGTTGATGTGTTCTTTATTGAACTAACCTGTTTCTTTGAAGCCTATGATATGACTATTTTCAACACCTGATAACTATGAACATTATCACATGTAGGTCAATAAAGCATTGCCAGGGATAAGTTCGCCTGGGATGACGAACACTGGTAAAATTTGCAAAATAAGCACCAGTAGCCGAAATACTTTAAAAATCAATATATTATGTTAAATTTTAAAAAGCCTCACATAAATTGCATAATGCATTTCATAAACATTACATACAATGCTTTATGAGTAATGTCAAATCGAACAAACAACAAAAAATGCATATATCTTCCCTTCGTCGTTAGCGCTACGTTAACTCCATCAAGTTACCATTTAACGTTAAATTATATCGTTTCCTCCATTCTTCCCTGAACACTTGAAATCGAACTGTTTGGGTGATAAGAAGCAGAGGGCTTTGTAGAATCTAGTACGGGCGAATTCAAATTCATAGATTTATTAAACGTTTATTTTAACACTTCTTTTACGAGGGTGAGGACTACTAGTGCAAATTTTAGGGGTGATGAACACTGGTGTCGTTACTTTAATTTAAGTTTTATAGATATAATTTTCATCAAGTGGTTTAAACGTAAAGTTTTATAAAAGTTGTATTGTTCACAATGGATTAATAGAAATAGTTTGTAAAATTTTTTTCGCAATTTACTAAGATCTGTATATCCATTCGCATAAATTAAAATGTCTTATGAATAATTTAAAAAGCAACAAAACACGTTTCTTTTTATGTTTTGGAAACTATTGTAGCTTCTTCTGCATGATGGTAATCATATTATGTAAGATATCAACTTATTAAATCTGTTTATAGGATATAGCCATTGTTTCCTACACTTATCAAAAGACTCTACTGTGTTATTTTCTTAAACAATATAGTTCATATAGTATTCTGCATAACTAATATTCCAAATTAAATTTCTCATTTTCTAATATTTGAAACACGGAATTATATTGAATTGATTATGAGCCGTTGTATTATACACATATTATTGAATGTTCCAAGTGTACTGCAGTTGATTAGAAATAGAAGTGGTTTAGATAATAAAGCTGATAAACAACACGATACAAGAATTAAATGTTTATACATAATTCTTTGGAATGTTGTAATAAGTTTTCTAAGGAATATGTAATATAAATGTTATTCAATTACAACAAATAAACATGTAAATAGTCTCTTTTTTATATTTCATGTGCATTCATGAGAAGTAAATTGAATGTGTTTCATTTGCAAGAGTTTGTTTGATTATCAGAAATAATAATAATAATAATAATAATAATTTCAAAAATATTATTATTGTATTATGTGCATTATGTCACTAAGAATTTCGTTTTTGTTTACTTATAAAAGAGTTTTTCACTGTCATCTTTCTCTATTTTTAAATATTTTCTTAAGCAAGCTAATTATGTGCCATAAAAAACTGTCATTATTTTTTTACAATTGGAATCACGAACACAAGTTCCTTCGTTGAAAGAAAAAGAAAAGGAAAAGGAAAAAAAAAGAAAGAAAAGAACTTCTTATACACATTTCAAAAATTATCCACATCCACATTTTGAAGACTCTGGTGAATTTTTATCAGACTTTTTGCACTTAAAATTTCTTGTTTATTAGATTTTTTTTTTTGTTGTTGTTGTTATTTTGTATTGTATTTATCCGAGACAAGTAGTATCAGGCATAGATGATATTCTTTTAAAATTTATTTAGAGTATTTATTCTAACAAATGGCATTCTCACGAATGATATTTCTTAGAATTGCTATGAGTATCCATAGTTCATATATTTTATGCGATAAATGTTATGTAGGCTTTTATGTAATCTAATTTCATTTTGTTACATAAAGTGTAACTTCTATAACTTTTTTTTTTCTTTTTTACTACACACATAAGAAATGAACGTAAAGAGATGAGTAGTTTTGAGGTCGAGTTAGGCTATTAAAATAATTACAGTTGTTACATAAAGCTGTATGGTATTATATATATATTTCGTAGTTTTTCTTTGAACTCACTTAAATTAGGGCTAGAATCCCTTAGAAAGACACCCACGAAGGGCACCCCACATATAGGCCTAGGACCCAAGCTTATTCAATCAGCCTGAAGTCATACAACAACAACAACTGATGTATCTTAACCTCTATGCAGTAAAATCACATCCCAGTTAATATTAAGCAGAGTAAAGGAAAGATGTTTAAGAAAAAAAAAATAGAGACTTGTAGGGCTTACATTCCATTAACAGTTGTGATTCCAGGGAGATATTTCTGTTGTTTTATTTTAAAGTTGCTAAGCAAAATTAACTACTTTCTTGTAAAATTAGTAAAATTGCAGATAACTTTTTTAAAATTAAAATTATTTTATTCCTATTTGTTTCTAGATTTCATTTATTTGAATTGAAGTTATACACCATATTTAATAATAATAATAATAATAATAAATGCAGCAGTAAATAATTTTAAGCTTCATTTCCATTTTAAAGAATGCAAAAAGCTCTAAGAAATAGATTTTTTCAAGTTTTCTTCTTAGTAATTATTGACCTAATAAAAATTAACTACATATTTACTTATAATAATTAATATATATAATGATCCTCATCTGTCATGAACGAATCCGGTTAGTACCGCTTCAAAACAGAAACTTTTGGCAGCCATTTTTTTTTCCGTTTGTTTTATTCAACTTAGGAAACATACATATCATTTTCATACATGTTTTGTATCGCACATATTCTTATTTCCTATAAAACTTTGAAAAACTATTCAATTGTATTGTTTAAATGTCTAAATTAAGTATAACGGGTCACTGGCTATTATAAACATGAACCTATAAATAGAATTATGTAACTTAATGATTATAAACAAAGCAAGACCAAATAAAAACAAACCAAAACTGTTGCCATTCAGAAAATACAAATTCCAAATGGACAACTTTTTAATTCCGAATGAACGACTCTTTGACTGTTTCATTAAAAAAACGTTTAAAACATTTCTAAAACATATTACAGCCTTAAAAATCTTAAAATATTTGTAAAAACGCATTAAAGCCTTTAAATATTTTTATCAAACTTCATTGTTTGTTTACATTGTAAGGTACGATTGGCGCCGAGTTTAGTACGTAAATGCCGCCAGTTGATTTTAGTTTTGAAATTAGTGTAAAATGATAGTTGGGATAGAATGTTTGGTTGGGCAAGTAAAAGTCACCAGTTGAAATGAGTATTGAAATTAGAGTAGTCTAAGGTGATAATGTCGAGTCAAGGTAAAATGTTCGGTTGAGAATGAGAAAGTCCCTAGCTGGATCCTGGATATTTTGGCGATGTTGAGGGTGAGATAGCTGGTTGGAGGTATCCAGTAGAGGTGAATTTGGGTTAGCATGGAGTGTCTGTAGTTATTGGATAGTTAGTTAGAAAATTTGAAAACAGGATCTACGATTGTCTTAAAAAAAAGTATTTTGGTAAAGAAGTGAATCGTTTTTTCTTATTATGAGGACTTTAAATAGGCAAGCGAAGTGATGACGTCACTGGCTGTTCGTGTAAAATGAAGTGAATCGTTTTTTCTTATTATGAGGACTTTAAATACGCAATCGAAGTGATCACGTCACTGGCCGTTCGTGGATACAAAAAAAATATTTCCTATGTTAAACGCCCAATGGATTTTTCGTAAAAAATTATTAAAAATCGAGGGAAATTATTTCCCGATTTTAATCCCCATATTTAGGTTTAGATATGTATTAGTTATCATGTGCTTGCGTTAGATTAAGTTGTTTTTGTTCTAAAATTGATAAAATTTGAATTTTAACTTTCAAAACTCTAGATAAAAAAAAAAAAAAAAAAAATCCATATTCCATTGAAAACATAAACATTTCATTTGAAAGGATGATATTACACAATAAATATCCAACTAATATACTAATTAAAAGGAAAATGATAAATATTCTATCATAATTTGAAGTGAAATTTGTTTTCAAATGTCTAAATAAAGTATCTGATATAAGATACTAATATGTTGCAGCGGAATAGATTTGATATCGGTCATCCTTGGCAGAAAAAAAAAATACATATATCGCCAAATTACCTGGCGAATATAATTTAATTCCTTTCAAAAATCATGGTTATTTTAAAAAATTATAATAAGAGAGTAAGGAATAATATGAAACAATATTTCGCACAACACATATTACGAAAATATACATCTGGCATGTATATTTTCGTAGTACGTTTTTGATCGCCAAATACAAAAACGCCAAGGACAACAGAGTTTTGAAATTTAAAATTACAATTTTGTCAATTTGACAGCAAAATAACTCAATCTAACATATGTACATGATAACTAATACATATATATACCCAAATATGGGGATTAAAATCGGGAAATAATTTTCCTCGATTTTTAATATTTTTTTACAAAAAATCCAATAGGCGATTAACATAGGAAATCATTTTCTTACATACACGGACGGTCAGTGACGTCACACTTCGCTTGCGTATAAATCACTTAATGAAACACTGGGATGTGTTGTTGCTGTTGTGTTGTCGGGCCTATATTTTTTGTCAACCAGCAGTTTTTTTATTGTCATTCATATTTATCGATCGGGTAAAATTTTTGAAGTGAAAACTTCTTTAGGCGCGTTGAGCACTTTTGGGTGAACAAAAATCATTGAACTCCCGTCATCGTCAGCTAACGCTTTCCATTTGAAGTGAAAACTTTTGGGTGAACAAAAATCATTGAATTCGCGTCATCGTTAGCACACGCTTTCCATCCTTGTATGATACAAATAATGTATCACACAATTAACTTGCTAATGTGATGTGTTAATAATTATATACTGTATATTGTTTTAAAATCTGGTGCGGCGTTACACGACTTCTCTCTTCTCCGGGCACTGTCTCTATTGCAGTTAGACCTCACAAAACCGTGAGAAAACCCAAAGCTGCCATTTTTCTCACTTTTTTACAATCTGGTGCGGCTCTACACGACTTCTCTCATCTCCGGACACTGTCACTTAAAGATTGCAGCCGGAAACGTTGCAGTTAGGCCTCACAGAACCGTGAGAAAGACCAAAGCCTCCATTTTTCTCACGTTTTTACAATCTGGTGCTGCTCTACACGACTTCTCTCATCTCCGGACACTGTCTCTATTGCAGTTAGACCTAACAAAACCGTGAGAAAGGCCAAAGCCGCCATTTTTCTCACGTTTTTACAATCTGGTGCGGCTCAACACGACTTCACTTAACTCCGGACACTGTCTCTTAACGATTGCATCCGGAATCGTTGCAGTTAGACTTCACAGAACCATAAGAAAGACCAAAGCCGCAATTTTTCTCAAGTTTTTAAAATCTGGTGCGGTTCTACACGACTTCTCCAGAGCTTCTAACCTAATCCGGCAAATTGTTAGTATCGCCCCTTTTTCTACACCACTTAATTTTTAGAGTATTTTTCTTCTTAATTCATCGTAGATACATTTGAAGAGAATTTCTCTAAAAATTAAGTGGTTTAGAAAAAGAGGTGGTACTAACAATTTGCCGGATTAGGTTGGCAGCTCTGCTTCACTCATCTCCGGACACTGTCTCTTAAAGATTGCAGCCGGAAACGTTGCAATTAGACCTCACAGAACCATGATAAAGGCAAAAGTTTCCATTTTTCTCACGTTTTTACAATCTGGTGCGGCTCTACACGACTTCTCTCATCTCCGGACACTGTCTCTTAAAGATTGCAGCCGGAAACGTTCCAGTTAGACCTCACAAAACCATGATAAAGGCCAAAGTTGCAATTTTTCTCACGTTTTTACAATCTGGTGTGGCTCTACACGACTTCTCTCATCTCCGGACACTGTCTCTATTACAGTTAGACCTCACAAAGAACGAAAATTATAAAATATCGAAACACATTTGATTTATAAACAAAAATTGAAAATACATTTAAATGATCACGTGGTAACCATCATGATCTAAACATTGTTTTCAAGATTTATCGTTCACATTCCGTCATTTTTGACGGGGTTATATACTAGTAATAATATAAATATATATAAATAAATATATATATACAGTGGTGATCAAATTATTAGATTTTTCTTTTTTTTTCGATTTCCTAAACAATTACTAGACTCAATAGCCTGGAACTTCAGACATGCAAAGAAAATTTAAAATCACACATTTTTCGCTATCGATTTAGTCCGGAGAGCAATTAGGGACCAATCATAAATTGAAGAAGATTGCAAAAACTTTGGATTACCCTGTATCATAAAGAGCTACAAATGAACTGTAATTTTAACACACTCTTGACCATACTATGTACAATATTTATATGTTTTGTTGCGAAAATTGCGCAACTATTTAGGCATATATATATATATATTTTTTTTTTTTTCTAAAATTATTAATTTTTATGGGTTTGTTTTTTGCTAATAACTAGAAGGGATTTTCATATAATTTTACAAAAATTGCATAAAAATTGACGAAACATTAGATAATCATTATTCAAAAATATAATATTTACATGTACAATATTTGCAAAGATATGAGCATTTATAGAAAACATTATTTTACTGTAACTGCGAGAAAGATAGAAAATTTTTATTACATAGGTTGAAAGCAAGATATATTGCGCAACTTTTTTTAAAAGGTCATTTGATTAGAGTAAAAAGAAAACAAGTTGTCGGCAAAACAACAAGAGAGATTCTTGGTATTTTCCAGTGTTGAAATATCATAAGGGGTTTTTCACATGCTATGTATTTAATTTGAAGGTGCAGTTGTTGCAACAATATTGCAAAAGTCCGTTTTTGTGATAAATCCCTTATAGGGGGTAACTCTAACATATTTCTTATTTTTTTACTAAGATTTGTGAGCTCATAAGGGATATTTCACAAAAAATAATTTTTGCAACGTATTTGAAATAATTGCATATTCAAATTAAATACATAGCATACGAAAAACCCCTTATAAAATTTCAACTTCAGAAAATATTTAAAATCTAGTTCGTTCTTTTGCCGACAATTTGCTTAATTTTTACTCTATTCAAATGAAATTTTGACAAAAGTTGCTCATTATATCCACTTTTCAAACTATGTAACAAAATGTTTTTGTATTTCGCGCATGTACAGAAAAATAATGTTTTCTATTAATGCTCATATCTCAGAAAATATTATACGTGTGAATTTTAAGTATATGTTTCAAAAAAAAATTTTGTCTAATGTTTTGTCAATTTGTTTGCAAGTTTTTTAAAGTTTTATGGGAATCCATTCTGTTTATAATAAAAAAAATTGCCAAAAAAATTTATAATTTTTGAAAAAAAAAAATAAATGATCTGTCTAAATAATTTTACAATTTCCACAACTAAACATACAAGTATTGTTCATGGTATGATCAACAGTATGTTAGAGTTACAAGTCATTTGTAACTTTTTATGATGCAGGGTAATATGAAAGATTTGCTCTATCCTTCAATCTATGGTTGGTCCCCTAATTGTACGTCAGAGTAAATCTATAGTGGAAAATGTGATTTTTTAAATTTTTTTTGTATGTTTAAAGTTCCAGGTCATTTCCTCTAATAGGAGAATGTCTCCGGTGTTGGGCACAGTTTTGATTTAGGCTTATACCTTTCGATAGAGTAGATATTACGCAAACATATGCGATACCAATGGAAAGCTAGAACCCTTAGCTAACGTTTGGTGAAGTAACTGTAATGATTCCGTCTAACCAGAACAAACATATTACTAATTTTGTGAAATGGTCATTTTTGGCCAAAAATTTGGCCTTTTATAAGGATTTAGTGGCCGAAATAATAATAGAAAATGGCATTTTTCGAATTTTATTTGTCATCTTCTTCGTCCTCCAAATCAGAAATGCAATGCTTGCAAGTAAAATAATTTACATGTATGTTGGCGCACTTTAAATGCACCTATCGTGAAATTTTCTACTTATCATTTGTTTAAATTATATAGTTGCTATTTTTATATCATAAATATTCTAATATTTATCACACAGTAAATATCTTTATTCAAATAAATAATCAAAAGGGCCAACCTACATTCGTCGTGGGATCTGCACAGCATCAGTCTTGATATCCAGGACGTTACATATTCTTCTGTCAGAATTTCAACAGGAGATGTAATAAAACAGGATTCGCAAATAATTAGAAGGCAGCATTTTGTCTTTTCAGATTTTTAATTAAAATTAACACACATCTAGATATCTATATTTAGTCACGGACATTCGCACAAACGTCCATTCTTTCGATTACAAGATTCATACTGCCAAGCACATGGCAACAAGCGATCTGCAAAATTAGAAAAAAGGTTAAAGATTAAAGTTTAATATAAAGAGTTTTATTAATCATAGGCCTGGAAAATGTCAGAGAGGGGTATCTGTTTTAGACAGCGCCAGACGATCACACTCGTTACATTTGGTTGGAATAGCTCTTTAGGCATAGTGACAGTTAATTCAAACAGATGACACAAATGTCGACTTCATCAGATTGTTGAGACTTTTAGCGCGTTTGGCCGGCACTTTGAAAGGGGGAATTGCCTTACTTTCTCCAGGCTTCTTCTGAAGGGACTCAGTTGCTGCAAGGAAGTCCATATTATCGGGCAGTCGAATTTATGGATTTCTTATCCACTAAGCAATCCTAAATGGCTTTAACCAATGCATTAAAACTCATTTCTTTTGGATCGGTTGACTTTTTCGAGGTTGACATTGCTAAAAAAGCCTAAACATAGTATGCTATTTTGGCATAAACAACCATATTTGACAGTTTGTAAGTCAAACACACGTTTTAAATGAAAAAACAAATGTGCCATAACCGGTAATGGCAGCCATTTTTATAATGGCAGAAAAAGCAATTTTCGGTCCACATTTTGGCTGAATTCGATATTGCATCACAAAGTACAAAGAATACACTGCTTAAATATACCTTGCATTTACATTTTTTAATTAATTCACTTTGATTTATCGCATTCTGAAAATATTCAAAAATCACTTTTGTGTCGCTCTTTCTCAGATTTTTTTTTTTTCGATGTTTGCTCTTACTAAGAAAATGCATCTATTGATTTTGATATTAGCACAAAAACTGCATTCTGTCACAATACATGTTTGACAGTACTCAAATCCACTATATTTGCTTTTCGTTAAAAGATATGGTGGAGTGCCCATAACCGGGGAATGCCCATAACTGGAGACAAACTCCTATTTTTTTAGAACATCGGAAAAGTGTACAAAAATGAAAATTCTAATACTTTGATCACTCATTGTATTTTGCTTCATATACAGGGTTATTACAAATGAATCATCGGGTTTTGATACATTACTACGTCCGAACTTGGAAACGTATATATTTCCATGGCAACGCAAACGAGAGGGCGTTAACTACAGTTTCACGCTGCGTATGTGCAATGTGCGTGTGCAATGTGCGTGTGCTTGCCATGCTTGCTACGCGAACGTCATAATCAAAATGGCGACTGGGCAGCAGAAAGTGTTTTGTGTACTAGAATTTTCAAAGTGTGAATCGCTCATAACCGTTCAGAGAGCATTCCAACGAGCATACAAATGCAAACCACCAACCCAACAAAGCATTCTGCGCTGGTATCGACAGTTCGAAGAAACCGATTGTTTATGTAAAGGCAAAAGTTCCCTCCGACCAAGATACAACATCTATAGTATGGGCGTCAATCTTGGATGCTTTGTTTATTTTCATGTATAACTCATTGTTGTAACCCAATAATGTTACGAAATAAACGCTTCGGAAACCCGATGATTCTTTTGTAATAACCCTGTATAATGTATTACAATAAATATGAGAACCAAATGAGTATTTTGAAAACTTAACTAACTATATAGCAGTTTTAGAAAAACATCATGTAAATACTATGCAGTATGTAAAATAATAGTTAAAAGTACACAAAAAAAAAAAGAACAAAATAACTAAAAATTTTTGAATTCAAAACTTTCTTTCATTATATATGATTTAAAATTAAGTTTTAAATATAAAAACATAAAACATTAAAAAATATCCTTTATTAAAATATTCAGCATTCCACGACATTTTAAACATTCAATATTTTCTTACATCTAATTTTGTAGACATTAATCTTTTTAAACGGAATGTTTTAAAAATTAATTTTGAATAACGCCAGGAATATATCGCTTAAGGGGCTCTTAGTGAGAAATTTTAATTAAATTCTAAATTCTTTTTCCATGCATATTTTATATTAAAAAAGGAAAATAGAAAAGTCTGTTAAAAAATAACTTGACACAAGAAAAATTATTTTTAATATAATATAGTAATTTTCTAAAGTTATTAAAGTGTCACTGCATTTTCTTTCTCAGTTAAAATATCTGCTGTTAATATATTTTAGTATGTGTATTTTGTTTATTTTTTGAGTTTAAACGAATTTAGTTTTAAAATTTTTATTAATCAAGAGGCTGATAGTTTCATAAACAATTAAAATAATCTGGTGTGTCAGTCACACGACTTTCTCTTACTCTGAAATTTAATACTATAAATACAGGTTGGAGATTAAGAGGTAAGATAACGTGTACTGTTATGTAAACCTATGTTAAAACAATTTAAATTAGACTTAATATGATAATTAGTTCTATGCGAAGACGGGGGGGGGTCTATCGCTCTCGCAACCCTACATTTCCATTACTGTACCTACATTTATATAGAATTTAAATCTGTTATTAAAATTAAAAGTTCACTTAAAATTATTCACACAACTCAGATAACTTTCACGCAACGTTCCTCGAAATATATCAGTCTTGATCAAACTTTTCGAGCAATGATAGTACATTAACTTGAATGTACAACTTTTGGATCCCCTGAAATTATCTGTTTTTAAGTTACTCTAAGAGACACAGACAAAGATTAAACGTTAAAAAAATTAACTTCGGTAATCAGCATGCCTCAAAACTTGTAAATATACAGAAAAACAAGCTGTGAATATTTAGCTTAAAAACATATATTATTTACTATATGCCTATGAGGATCTCATTTCAGTTCCTGAGCAGCTTTCCGGAACATGGTAAAATATTATAGTAAAGCACTTCCACTAACACTAAAAAAGAACGTTATCGCTTAAATATTTGAAGCCCTGTATATCTTTTGAAGATCATGTACAGGCCACAAGGTACAACTAAATATAATCCTATAGTAATAATACACGGCTCAACCTGAAATACACTTACATCAATTTTCAGCTATTGTCGCACTATAATCTAGTTTTTTTGTGTAGCACTGTAAATGAACTGTGAATGATTTCCCTACCATATTCTACATGAGACATGTCTTTACGCATATAAAAAATATATATTCATTCCATTTGGTTTTGTGCAGTTTATATATGTTACCTGAAATTTCCCCCATACATGTAATGTATTTGAATTCTCTTGGGTTTACCTGTACACGAACCATTTTCTTCATCTCAACGAAAAGCTTAGTGTAGCATCCCTATATCATACACATTTAGAATACCAAGTTTGGACATTCTGCTACTATTTCTTTTTGAGATATGCTGATAACAGACAGCCAAACAGACCAACCACTAAAACACGATTTTCGGATTCAGGGGACCTCAAAACGTGTAAATATACCAAAAACTCAATTTCGAAAATTTGCCCCATAAACAGCATACCTCAAAAACAAATCATAGCAGAAAGTTCAAACTTGGTATTCTAAATGTATATCATGTAGGGATGCTACACTAAATTTTTCGTTGAGATCAAGCAAATGGTTCGTGTACAGGGACACCCAAGAGAATTCAAATACATTGCATCTATGGGGGAAATTGCAGGTAAGTAGAATTGAACATGTATAAACTACACTAAACCAAATGAAACGAATATATATTTTTTATATGCGTAAAAACATGTTTCATGTAGAATATGGTATAGAAATCTTTCACTGTTCGTTTACAGGGCTACACAAAAGAACTAGCTTTTAATGCGACAGTACTACAAAATTGATGGAAGTGTATTTCAGGTTGGTCCGCGTGTTATTAATATAGGATTATATTTATGTGCACCATGTAATGTGTATTTAACTTTCAGAAGAGAAACAGGGCTCGCAATATTTAAATCAAAACATTCTTTTTTATTTGTTAGTGGAAGTGCTTTACTATAATGTACTATATCATATAATATTTTACCATATCCAGGAAAGCTGCTCAGGAATTGAAATTAATTGCTCAAAGCTATATAGTAAATAATGTATTTTTTTTAAGCTAAATATTCATCGATTTGTTTCTTGTACATTCACACGTTTTGTGGCTTTCTGTATACGGAAGTCAAGTTTTATAGTTTGATATTTCCTTCGTCTGTGTCTGTTAGAGTAAATTGAAAACAAATAATTTCAGGTGATCCAACTGATGTATTTTGAAGTGAATACATTTTACTAGAAAAATTTTTCACGATTGATAAGTTTTAAGGTATGATGCGCGTAAAAGTTGTCTAAATAATTTCAAATGAAACTTTGAATTTAATAACAGATTTGAATTCTCTATAAATGTAGGTACAATAATGAAAAGAGGGGTTATAAGGGGCGGTAGCACTCTCTCACATAGAATTATTTGTCAAATAAAGCTGTTCCAAAGCCTAAGTTGAATTGTTTTAACGTAGGTTTAACAGTACTCGTTATCTTAACCCTTAATTTCCAATCCGTACTTATAGTGTTAAATTTCAGGATGAGAGAAAGTCGTGTGACTGACATACCAGATTATTTAGTATAAAATAAACAAGTTTTTTTTTTTTTTATGTTGTCAGTGGGAGCTAGATTTAAGCGAATCAGAGTTAAGCAAATCAGAGTCTTACAAAATCAAGGATAATTTCCCGACTAGCTAGACACATTTGAAACTTTTAGAATAGCACAGAACACGATGGCAATTCATTTCTTTAATAATTTTATTCAATTAATAAATGTTTGAAAATTTCTTATAATACCTCTCTTTATTACACATTGGATCATTTCCTTTCAAGTTGATGGGATAATTCATCAAAAAAATTTCAAAAAAATATTTATTAATACATTGAATTTTCAAATTTATATGATTCAACAGAAAATTTAAAAACGTGGTATATAAAAAGTTCTTTTTATCTTGTAGTTATTTTAACTCGGTGATAAATGAACGTTTAATGGCTTTATTAAGTTTTTAGATACAGAAGAATCCGTTGATTGGTTCAGGTTCTGTCACGCGCTGGCCACATTTTTGCTTGGTACGAAGTATCGAAAAACGGGAAGTTCGTCTTCGCAGTATGTTTATCAGAGGTTTTTTTTGTCGTTACCTCTGTTAAATGTTCATTGAACCTTTGGATAAATGTAAAGCACTTACAGTCTATTCTTAGTGTTAGGTGCGTGGATACAAAGCGTTTTTTTTGTTTTTTTTTCTCTCTTTCGTAATTTTTTATTTGAATAATTTTTTGTTGAAGCACGGCTGTAAACGTGTTCATTTAACGAAGCACGCTGTATAAAAATTCTTTAGAAGAAAGGGAAATCATAGACATTGAAGTATAATATTCCTCACACTCTGATATTCTTGTAAGCAGAGGGCCCAGTTTTTCACGGTATAAAAATAAAAAATTGAAAATGCTCACACAAAGAACTTTAACGATGCATAAAATGTCAATATAAAAAGGAATACACTAGTTTGCTCAAAAGAATTCATACTCGTTACTTTTTAGTTTTGAGATTTCATTAAGTCCTATGTTTGCTGGGGCCACGGTAGCCCAGTCGGTAGAGCGCCAGGCTCGTAATTGAAAGATTGCGGGTTCGGTACTCAAGCCGACCAAAGAACGTCGTGTACACTTATGGTGACTCGTGCACGTAAAATCTGTCGTGCCCGCAGTGTCCCCCCTAATTCCCGTCAAAATTATACCTCTGGGGGTTACCGAAGAGGGGGAACCATCCTCTCCGTGTAGGATCAAAATTGTGATGGCATGTCTCCGGCCAACCCTAGGGGTGAGTCCCAGACCGTCGCCAATTGCCCATTTACGCAGCACTAGTGCGACGTAAAACCCAATTAACCAACCTAAGTTTCTTGTTATAACCCATATTCTACAATATAGTTAAATATATTTTAGCTATATAATGTTTATCATGCATTCGGATACGCTACATTCTGTGGTGCTATCATCTGTTTAAAATCTATTATTTCTGGTCGTTGTGTATACATAGAAATTTTTTTTATATTTCCTTAAAAACATTTAAACACTTTCTTTATGAAAACAAATTTTTCACATTAAGCACACTAAGTATCAAACAATGAGAAAAAATATATACAGCCTTCGTCTAGAATGAATAAGTGGTCATTTTCTAAATCCCTAAACTAGAAATATAGATTTTCGGACTATGCGCATAAGGCACGCCTATAAACTGAATGGACGAAATGATCGAGAATTTCTAGTGTACACATTTCTACATGGTGGGATAATATTCTGGATATTCTGAATATTTTGTATTGCGAGAAATTCTTGCTTGATTTTCTAGAATTTTGTCATACACCAAGATTATAGTTGCAGAAACCCGCCTCTTGTATTCGCATTTATTTGCAGATATTTTTAAATAACTTTGCCCTCGATGATATAGTCAAACGCTCTAGAATTCTGATTGGGGTTTCTAGAACTCGCTTTCGAAGGGGACTAGAATTTATAAAGATGACATGGAACTATTTTTTCTAGAGCCACAATTTAGATTCTAGATGTCAGTTACAGAATTTTTTCTCGGTGAATAATTACGTGGATATAAAAAAACGAAAAATGATATATTTATTTAAAAAAAAATCTACTTTACTATTTTTCATAAAATGTATAAAAATAAAAGACATTAAAATTGATAAAGATAAAGAAAGAATTAATTAGATGAAAAAAAAAAAAAAGTCATTTTTAAATACAATATTTTCCTCCAGTTTTCTTGTATGTTTCAAGAATAATTATTACATTTACTATTTATATTTGCAAATATTATATATATAAAAAAAGAAAGCCACTAAATAGAAAATAAAATAAAAACCACTTGTAAAAAATACGTGTTATAATTAATTGCCACTGACACTTGAAAATAAAAATAACTACAGTATCGAAATAAAATATTCAGTACCAGGAATTATTTCTCTTTTCTCATAAAAATAATCATTTTACATTATTTTTTCAGCCAACATTCATAAAAAGAAGAGTTTAATTACATGCACTAATTACAGTTTTTAAACTTGCATCCTGACATAAAAAAGGAGCATAAATAAAATTATTCATATTTCCTTCTGAAATTATGATTTTTATTGCGGCTGAGGGATGTAAATTACTTTTATTCAAACCAAAATATTTAGAAAAAATAAATTATTTCATCTTTTAGAATTATATAGCTCTATGTATGTTAAATGTGAATGTATTCAGGACGGAATTTGATTAAAAAAATTAATAAATAACAAAAACAGTAAAATACTTTTATTTTAAGAATTGTTCATCACAATGCTTTAAAATCTGTACAAATCGGTTTTTCATCTACATTTATTATACTTCAAACTAGCAGGTTTTGCCCGCTTCGCTAGTCACTATATTTAAAGGGATTTTCAAAAAAAAAAAATAAATAAATAAATAAATAAAAAAAAAATTACTATATTTTAAACCAGTTTACAAATAAGATAAAATAATATAATAATAATTTCCATTATAAACGCTTAAAACCTCGCCTCTTGGACCTATTGCCATCTGCAGCATCTTCTCCTCTTACTCTGTTTCGGTTCCAGGTCCGTAGTGCTTGCATTTGCACCTTAACCTGACAATTCAATTTAGGTGTTGACTGCCCAATAAATGACTCTACTATTATCATCTGCTCTCTATGGAAACAGATTGTAGCAGAAAACAATCTCTCCATATGCAAAAATTTTAATCTCGAGATTTTCTGTTCAAACATAAAAATCTTCTATAATTTATTATTATTATTCAACTTATATTCATAAAACTTAAGACTGATAAAACTTTTCTGCACTTTTATTAATAAATAAATAGCTTTCACTCAAGTTTCTATATTTTGCTTTTATAAAGTCTGTGTATTTAACACCGTGAGATTCTTTTTGATGTCTGCTTCCTAATGTCAGCTTTGCATGAAATTGAACCAAATTATTTAAACTATATTTTAATAACAACGATGATCAACATTTAAGATTTTTAACTTATAAATTTTCAAACTGCCTTATAAAGAATATCCTTGCTAATTTTCTTGTTTATAAAGACTTCTTATATAATTTTTGCCCGCAAGTACACATAAAAAGAGTGGAATTCATTTAGTGAATTAATCTAGTTCTATAAAATTAAATATTTCTTTTCTTCTCGACTATATATCAATGCAATAAATTCAATTTATTTATTTCCATTCAATTTGTTTATTCCGATATTATTATTAACATATTTGTCTTTTTTAGTTTTATTAATATTTGCATTAGATACACTGAGAGAAATTTCTGTAACTGACATCCAGAATCTAAATTGTGGCTCTAGAAAAAGTAGTTTCATGTCATCCTTATAAATTCTAGTCCGCTTTGAAATCGAGTTCTAGAAACCCTTATTAGAATTCTAGAGCATTTGCCTATATTATCGAGGACAAAGTTATTTAAAAATCTCTGCAAATAAATGCGAATACAAGAGGCGGGTTTCAGCAACTATAATCTTAGTTTACGGTCCAATTCTAGAAAATCAAGCGAGAATTTCTCGCAATACAAAAGATTCAGAATATTGTTTCACCATCTAAAATATGTAGACTAGAAATTCTCGATCATTTCGTCTATTCAGTTTATTGTCGTACCTTACGCGCATAGCTCGGAAATCTATATTTCTAGTTAAGGGATTTAGAAAATGACCTCTTATTCATTCTAGATGAAGGCTGTATATTTTTTTTTTCTCAGTGTATCCAACATTTAACTATATTGTACGTATTCTTTAAATAGCAGATATTTTAAACCGTCGAATAGAAAATGAATGGGAATTTACTATAACAACAAGCGTTTTATTTTTTTTAAACTGTCTATAATAAAACAAGATTCAGTAATTAATTTATTTTATATCATAGCGAACATTAGCAAAATCATTTTTATACATCTTTTGAAAGATAACATTCGTAACAGGGGGAAAGATACCACTCAGTTTGTTTTTTACATCAGGATGAATAAAATACTTGCATAAAGCTTCTTTTGTATACTCTTACTCGCCATTAACGAAAAACAATTAACACATCGACTTTAATTAATTATTAAAAAAAAAAAAGAGCAACTAGAGGCTTTAAAGTATTACACAGAGAATCAAAAAAATATTGGAATTTCCCTAGTGAAATAGCACAACGATTTTGTTTTTCCAGAATAATAAACAAAAGCATGGGATACTGTAAAGTTATAATGACTGATACTGATACAAAGAAATTACTTATTTGTAATTTTTTATCAAAGAAGAAACTTAGAACACATTAAATAAAATTTGTTTAGTATAGAAAGAAAGTCACACAAGGCAATTTGGAATAAGACATTAGTAAATATATATATATTTATATTTTTTTAAGTACATCAGAATGTAATGATTGTTTTTAGAATTCTATTTATAATACCAATCATTAGTATTTTGTTTATTAAATGATTAAAAAAAAATTAATTTAATTTTTCATTGCACATTTTGTTTTAAATTAAATATCTGTTATATATGACCATTTTAATATCCAAAAATAAACTTTTGCGCTGTAAATTATGTGTGGTATTTCTCGTATTCTTAGTGATCTGGAAAAATTCTTATAATTTCATTTATTATTGGTATTTTTTCTATTTTATCTTTTATTAATTTATTTAATTCATTTATTATACTGACAAACTGTTTTATTTTATGTATATTCATGAATTTTGGCTCCACTAGTGGCCTAGCGATTCTGCACTCAAAGCTGGTAGGCGGAAAATTACCGGGTTCGAATCCAGGTCACGCTCGTCGACCTGGCCATTCGGGATTTTCCTCCATCGAAACTAGGGTAAATACGGAGAGGATCCCCTAGTAAGACTCTCATGCTAAGTATTCCACCTTAAGACCTAATCCAAACGTAACAACCTAGAGCACCTTACTGGAACTTTCGAGAACTTCAACGCACCAACCTTCTCGTCTCCTTTGAATGATTCCTTCACGGAGGCAGAAGTCAAAGCCATTCTGCATAGTTTTAATGTTAACAAAGCTCCAGGTCCAGATCATATAGTAGATTTCAAAATTCTTAGACATACCTATTAAACAATCCCTCACACTTTACAGAGCTGGACCAACTCATGATTTAACTTCGAGTACTTTCCAGAGACCTTAAGAAAGGGGGAATTGCTTTATTTCCTAAAGCAATGAAAGCTTCCCTCTGAACCATCCTCGTACAGACCGATTTGCCTCCTACCTACTCTTGACAAATTATTAGAAAAACTCATAGTAACTCGACTAAATTACCATCTCGAATCTAACAACCTTCTCCATCCTAATCAGTACGGGTTCACAGAGGGCAGATCCTGCGAACATGCTTTGCAACATATTAAAAACTCCTGTGTCGTAAACTCAGAGTTAAGTAAATACACCACTTTGGTCTCCCTAGATATAAAAGGAGCGTTCGACAACATTGAATGGCCAAGCATTCTACACACATTACAAAAACGTAATTGTCCGTAAAATATCGCGAGGGTCATCAGCTCATACGTCTCTAAGAGAAAGGTTCAGGTCAACTGGGGTGATGGCTTTACAGAACTCCCTCAGACAAAGGGATGCCCTCAGGGTTCCTGCCTGGGTCCGGTTCTGTGGAATCTAATAGCAAATAATATCTTAACAAGAATGAATGCAGAAGGATATGACACATGTGCTTACGCTGATGACTTCTCTGTTATTCTCTCGGGAAGGGTAAGGATTGACCTGGAGAACCAAGTCAGGGGCGCACTTTCCCTCTTCAGTAATATTCTCAACGAACTCGACCTAACTTTATCTACCTCAAAAACACAAACTATGACCTTCGCGTCCCCAAAAGCTTTTAAAAGGTTTCCTGTGATGAGGATCAACGACGTCAGTGTTCACCACGTCCAAAACCTCAAAATCTTAGGAATAACTGTTGACAGGAACCTCAACTGGACGGCCCATATAAACGACCTAAAACTGAAAACTATGTCCCACTATCATAACGCCACAAAAATAGTAGGAAAGAGGTGAGGAATCTCTACCTCCTTCCTCAAAATGTGGTACTATTTCATCATAGACAAGATCTTGAGATAAGGCACGGGCGTCTGAGGAGGTCACCTGTTGGCGGCAAACAAAAACCAAACTCGACTCAGTACAAAGACCTTTCATCCTTCAAATCAGACGAGGTTATAAAACTATCTCCACTGACGCCCTGACCGTTGTCACAGGAATTCCTCATACCCACCTACAACTTCAATACTGCTATCAAAAAACTAATATTCTTCAATAAAACAATATTCAGCTTGCAAACTCTCTTTTCCCTAATCTAAATATACAATCCCTTACAAATAGCTGGAATATCCATCCGGCAAAGGGTGGTGCATCTTCTCTCACCAACTGTAACATTAATAGCTTTTCACCCCTAGCTCCTGTGGCGACCTTTACAGATGGCTCCAAGACAGAACACGGAGATGTGGCTACACTCTGTGTCCTTAACAACAATGAAACAATCTTCCAGTGGTCCTGCAGGATCGAAAACCACAATTCAGTCTTTTAGGCGGAATTATTTGCCATCCTTAAGGCTGTCGAATTGGCAGAGGAAAATGCTCACTCCCACCCAAGTATTAATATCTTTAGCGACAGCCTTTCCGGCCTGCATGCCATTGCCCGCTACAGGAGCAGACACCCCATAATATTGAAAGTAAAACTTAAGCTCTATAACCTAAAATCTATCATCTCCCTGGCACACGTTTCTGCCCACAGGGGTGTCGTCGGGAACGAAATGGCAGACAATTTAGCAAAAACTGCCACAGAACATGCAACGATTGATATTAACTTACCCCCCCCCCCCACACACACACTTCCTACGTAAAATCTATACTCAGGAACAAATTAAAACAAATTTGGCAATCCTTATGGGATAACTCCATCAAAGGCATATATACTTATAACCTGATCCCAAATACCCCTCCAAACACTTGGACACTTACTCCCCCTATCACGGCTTTTCTCGCGTGTCATGGCCCATTTCAAGCATACCTTTATAGGTTCCACCGACGACGCTCACCCCTGTGCCCTTGTGGTGAGGAAGGCACTGCTTTCCATTACTACTTCAACTGTCCCCTTACCTCCAGTTTTCACCTACGAAACGCATCCCCAAGACCAGTAAATTGGTCAGATAATATCATCACTATACCCTCTCTAATCCAAAAACTAAATAAAATCTACGCATTTTGACAAGATATTACTAATTTAACAGATTAACCTCCAAGCTTCTTCCTACTGTCTCAAGTTGCAACCTACAATAGTGATCATCCCAAGCTACTCAGTTCTGCAGCACTACTCCAAACTTGTACAGCAACGATACCAAATTAACCACTGTTGCCCCTTGTCGCGTGGGGCGAAAGCCTGGCAACAACATGCAAATGTCAAAAAGACTTTTATCAATGCTCCTAAACCAAATCAAAGACTAAAACGAATGAACTGAAATACTTAATTATGGACTCTGCTAATGACAACATAGACTAAACTTCTCAATGCAAAGACTTAACAAAGCTTTGTCCTCCTCTTTGTGCCCTCTGTCGCGTGGGGTTTAATACCGGCACACCTGCTATAAATAAATTATCGCTCTCTGTCGGTTGAGGCTCAACGCCTGGCGAATTTTGTAAACTCTTGTTGAATTCTCAATAAACGTTCGGAACAGTTCCCTCTGTCTCGGACACTTGTTGCACGAGACACTGAAGCGCTCAACATCGTTCCAGGACCGATGAGCGGGGACTATCCCCTGTTCAGACCTAGTTCCAAACTGTAGTCAATCAGCTTTAACCCACAGAACCACAATCACAATCATGAATTTGGGTGAAGTGAGGTAAGTGATTTGAGGTAAGTCCTTATATCTGTTTGTTTAGGACTTTCATTGTTATAGGAAATGAAATCAAATCTGAAATAGTGATACTTTAGGAAATTTGAAAAATTAATTTCACTTCCCTTTCCGACAATTTTTTTCTTTTTCAAAATTGTCGATCCGAACTGTCTCCATTGTTTTACTTGAGAAATAAACTATACGGTTTTTACTAATTAAACTAAATTTTGCTTATAGGTTTTGAACATAATTTCAGATTCATTCTGTTTCTTAAAATTTTGATCTGTCACCCATGACTATATTTAACCTAGCAGTGTTGTATGCCGGGTCAAGTGTAGCGCGGATTGTTATATTTACCTCAAGCACATGAATAACAGCCCTTATATATATTTTATTTACTTATTTATTTTTTTTATTTTTCACCTTCCTTTATGGCTTTAATTTTTGATGAAACCTATATCCTTTCCTTTTTTTTAATTTTCTTGGAATGTTAAAATGTTAGAAATGTTTAAGAAATGAAATGCTACGCGGAGAAAAAACAATATATATATACCGCCTTCATCTAGTATGAATAAGTGGTCATTTTTTAAATCCCTTAACTAGATGTATAGATTTCCGAGCTATGCGCACAAGGCATGCCAATAAACTGAATAGACGAAATGATCGAGAATTTCTCGCCAACTCATTTCTAGATGGTGAAACAATATTCTGAATATTCTGAATCTTTTGTATTGCGAGAAATTCTCGATTGGTTTTCTAGAATTGTTTAATAAACGAAGATTATAAATGCTGAAACACGCCTCTTGTAGTCGCATTTATTTGCAGAGATTTTTAAATAACTTTGCCCTCGATAATGCAGGCAAATGCTCTAGAATTTTAATAGGGGTTTCTAGAACTCGCTTTCAAAGGGACTAGAATTTATAAGGATGACATGGAACCATTTTTTCTATAGCCATAATTTAGATTCTAGATGTAAGCTACAGATTGTTTTCTCATTGTAATGCATTTTTAGTAAACAAGACTTCCAACCATTGAGTGGTCGAATTTCGTTTGTTTTTAGCTCTAGGCAAAGTCTGGATTAGTTAATAAATCACATGATACGCATAAAACTATCCTTTAAAATTTTCGACACTAGTTATAGTAATATATATATAGTAAAAGGACTTCAACGGTTTTTATAGAACTCGATAAAAAAAAAATTAGAATAACCTGTACTTCGTTTATGTTAAGAAAACTGTTTATTTTTGCGTAAATGATTGACTGTTCAATTTATTTCAAAGTATTAGTTTTTACGTTGAAAAAACGATCATCCAACGGCATTTTTACATTAAGTGATGGAGAAAGTTACTGCATTTGAAAATGAAGAGATAAATTTGTTTAATGATACAACAAAAGTTTAAATAGCTCAAAAATCAAGCAGCTTGATAATTAAAAATTTTAAAACTGTTTATGGAACTTTTCAAAACTAAGATCAAAACTAATCAAAATTAAAATTTTACTAAAAATACTGTGAAGATCCATTTTACTAGTCATTTTTTTTTTTTTATCTCATGACAGGAAAAGTAATTTCAAATTTTAAATTTAATGACAATAGTAAAAGTCAGCATTAACTATTTTAAAAATGCAAAAACACACATTAAAATTGTTTCTTTATTTTATTTACAAAAAAAAAAAAATAAATAAATAAATAAAAAAAGACAATTTAAAATTAAGTAATTTTCTATTATAGCACGTTCTGATTTCGAAAATTGTGATTTTGTTTAATAATTTAAAAAACCAAAAGGTATTACTTAAACATTTATTTTGTTTTGTTCTATATGTGTAAAGGGCTTATAAAACAATTTTATTGACATTTCTACTATAAATTAATTAAAAGTTTGTTTTGAAAGCGTAATTTAAAATAAAAAATTTTAATCGATATTTAAAAAATTAATGTCATCATGTGGAAATAAAATATGTTATCACGTACGAATATAAATAAATTCTGGAAATGAGAAAAATATTTTAATAATGTTTGAAGTTGAAAATAGTTTCCTAATTAAAACTAGCTTCACGACGGCATATTAATCACAATAACAAGGGAAGAAATACATATAAAAAGAAAAGATATTATTTAGAATAAAACTTTATAGAAAAAGTCATTTTTATATACTTCAAAATATTTTTTTTTATATTATTTAAGAAAAAATGATTATACAAAATATACTTTTATATAAAAACATGAAAAGCTTGATTATTTATTTCTCTTTTTTCAAACGAAAAGAAATGATAGTATTTTCAAAAGCATTATTTTGCCATAAATGACCGGCTATTTTTAGTTTAAGGCAATATAATAGACATCTAAAAATTTCTTTACTACTAATCCTGAAACTTCTTGGTGTAAAGAACTTGTTATACTTTATGTATCTCAGCGAAACTTTTGTTCCATAAGAAAAAGAAAGACTTGTTTAAATTAAAGAGAAAATTTTATTTGAAATTAACATATAAAAAATAATCCTTGAAAATCTATTGTAGCTGAAACATATATTAACGATTTTTTTTTTCTTTTGTTATATGTACTCGTTTGTATAATAATAGCATGTATATTTATTGAAAAGGGAGATTTTTCAAGCAAAATTCGTATTTTTTTTTTTTTTTTTTTTAGTTTATATTATTTATTTATTTATTTATTTTATTTTGTTTTTCATTTTTATTTTTATTTATTTTTACAATAATTAGGATCTTTGAACAGTGTAATATCATTTTTAAAAAACTATATGTATTACAGTATAAGCTACATACAGGATTTAGGATATAAAAAATATTATGCAATGAAAAAAGGTATTTTATCAAATATTATTTAATTGTTCAAGACTATACTTCAAAATAAAATATTCTGCATAAATTAATTTCCAAATGTATCTAGATGCATTTATAAAAAACCCATGGAAATACCCCAAAATTCGGAAATATAACATTATTATAAAAAAGCAGTATTTCACTTGTATTTAAAAAGAATAAAACGACTAGGAATCGCATTCAAATTTTCATTTTGTATCAGTCTATGGCAATATAACGAACAAAAATATTTTAATTGCAGAAGATTATCAATCATCTCAGAGAGTGGGCATAATCTGTTTCTATATCAGAGTAATCTTGATTTTATATAATTAAACAATACTCTGACAATCCTTATAAATTTTCTACTAATCATACTTTACAATAATTAATACTGATACGTAATTATGTTTCTGATTGAAGAAGCGTATGGGACAATGCTTAAACGTGCGTACAGGGTGTTTCAGAACTTCTGGTAAAAATCTTAAGGGATGAAAAAATATCTTAACGATCAATTTTTGTCATACAAAGTATGGTAAGTAGTGAATGGCTTGATGGTGCTTTGCTCTATTACTCTGTTGTAAATTAATGGAAAATAATTTATTTATTTCAAAACAAGTATTTTGTTTATACTCATACATAAAATGCATATCCGTCTTTTCCTGATTTGTAAAATTAGGTATTGTTTCATCAAACCCCGATGGAAATGGGAATGCGTAAAAGGCACCCAGCTTTATCCTTTATTTTGTAAATTACTTAATCTATTATATTTTAATTTTAATTTTTCTTTGTTGAAAAACTTAGAAGAAATTTATATACAAATACATATATATTTAATAATATTTAATCATTAAAATGTTCGGTAACCAGTAAGCAAAATCATGATAATACTTATTAAGTATAAAAAGTAAATAAATAAATAATAATAATAATAAGTAAATGAAGAGAAGTAATAAAAAAACTTAGAGAGGCATACTATTGTAACAATCGCAGCTATCGTAGTTCACAAGTCGGATCGTACACTCAGCAGAAAAAGTATCCGAGCACTAGCAATTAGCTCTGTCTAAAAAAAGTACACTTAATACTGTTTTGTTAAATAAATCCTTGTCGAATCATGTTCTTAGACAGACGAAGAACATGACTCAACAAGGATTTATTTAGCAAAGCCATATTAAGTGTACTTTTTTAAGACGTAGATTATTGCTAGTGCTCGGATACTTTTGCTGCGGAGTGTACAATCCGACTTGTGATCTACGATAGCTGCGATTTTTACAATAGTATGCCTCCCTTAATATAATAAATAAATCCTTAAATTTAAATTATGATAACTGAAAATGAAAGTGGAATGTATAAATAAACAGCACAAGTTTTTTTTAACAGTGTTAAACAAGAAAGGGTTAATTTGAACATTATTCAAGCCAAAATTTTAAGAAAGCTGTGTCTTCTTCATCACCAGGTGGTATCACAGCCATTAAAAAACTATGTAATCTTAACAGGTTTCTGAAGATATGCCAAGTTAGCATACTCCAAATTATAATTCAAACAACAAGTTAATATAGCAAACTTGAAACAACTGAAATATGACTTATTTGATAAAGATTATTGTATTTTTAGGTTTAAATTTCAATAACAGATAAAAAAAGACTTTATATTGAGAATTTTTTCAAGTAATTATTTTTATAAATTCATAAACTGACATGTTAGCAAGGGCATACCCCACCTGTACCTGCTGAAGGATAAAAAAAAATGAAAAATACACCACTTGTTCAAGTCGAAGATAGAAAAATTGGAGTCCTGGCTTGAAAACATTATGAACATTGAAAACACCTGAATGCTTATTCCATGTCCCTAGATGCCCAGTTCAATTCCAGGTCGGAAGTACATCATATATCTCAAAACATCAGTTATACAGCCTTCCTAAAAACTAGGCTTTGAGCTGGCAACACCAAATATGACATCTACAAGGACTACCCAACCAATGCAAAGTCCAAAGCTGAGGAGCTGTCACATAGAATAAACTAAAAATTTGCATTACTAGTATAATTTGAAATAAACATTAAAGGATATATATTTTTCATAAAATAAAAGTGCTTAAAAATTATATATTTGTTTATTGAAGTAAAAATTAGAGCATCACAACCTCTTAATTCTTAAAAGTTCATTAATTATTATGCTTTTGTAAATTTTATGGCTCAAATTAGAATGCCAGTGTGGCATACAGTCAATGTTGAAGTTAAAGTTTTTTTTCTTTTATCATATAAATCAGTGCATAAAATATTGTATTTTAAAATAATAGAAATATCTAAGAAATCAGCTTCAAAATTGTTAGTATTAGCTTTATTTAATTTTTAAATATCTGGATATATTAAATTTGTTGTTGTGTTGTTGCCAGTCCCCATTTGTCAGCAAAGCTAAACAAAGTCTATGACTCCATCAACTCTGATCATATCAAATACATAGAGCGGATCCGCATAGATATTCCCTCTAGTCAGGGATATGGTCAGGCGTAGCTTGACAAGTAGCAAACTTAGAGTATGTAGTGAAAACCTTTACTCTATCTTTGTATGTCATAGACCTCAGATGACCACTGTGAAAACGAGAAATGACTGTCTGCTCTTGTCTGCTGCACTGGAGGGACAAGGAACCACTAGGGCGATTACCCTGATGCCAGTGATGAGCAGGAGGGACAGTGGGACCTCGTAGATTGATAAAACGGGAATACAATTCTGAAAAAGTCAGAGATGATATATTAAATTATTATATTAAATATTAATATTATTATATTAATTTATTATATTAAATATTAATATTATTAGATTAAATTATTATATTAAATTATTATATTAAATATGAAATATTAATGAAATCTGCATTAAAAACAATCAAGTCATCAATGTAACGATAAGCAATGAAAGAAATATTATGAATTTCAGTAAAATTACATTCGAAGAACAATAAGAAAAACTTCGACTTTAGCAGATGATGAGTTTTTCCCTTTTTTATCCTTCAACTGGTATAGGTAGGGGTATATCCTTACTAACATGTCATTTTATAAATTTATAAAAAAAATTACTTAAAAAAATTCTCAATATAAAATCTTTTTTATCTGTTATTGAAATTTAAATTTGAAAATACAATAATGTTTATCAAATAAGTCATATTTCAGTTGTTTCAAGTTTGTTATACTAATTTGTTGTTTGAATTACAATTTGGAGTATGCTAGTTTGGCATATCTTCAGAAACCTGCTATGATTACATAGTTTTTTAATGGCTGTGTTCCCACCTGCTGATGAAGACGACACAGCTTTGTTGAAATTTTGGCTTGAATAGTGTTCAAATTAACCGTTTTCTTGCTTATGAACACTGTTGAATGAATTGTTTTTAATTGTTTATACATTCCACTTTCCTTTTCTCTTATCATAATTTAAATTTAATAATTTATCTTTTTGTATATAAATTCAGTGCTGTTTTATGTGCTTATTTTATGCAAATTAAATTTATCATTGGTTTTCAGTTTACTTTAATATAATAAATAGGACAGTTGAAGGTAAAATAAATTACTTAGTATGTGCATTCCCTATAAAATTCATTTAAAGTTATACAGTACTGAGCCTCTATCAGATTAACGCACAGACGGTCAAATTGACTGATTGACGTAAAATTCAAAAAAGGAAATTTAAATTTATTTAATTTAGAAATTAAATAAACTTAGTGTTGTGTTTCTAAAAAAACAAACCAGAAGTCTCTACAATTTTATGTGTATAAAAGGAATAGCACTATATGTCAGGAATGAGCACTATATGTCACAAAAATGAAATGAAAAGTAATTTAATTGTTTAAATAAACTTTATTTTTACAATATGATATTCCCTATAGTTTGTCTAGTTTTTTTTTTTTTTTTTTTTTTTTTTTTTTTTTTTACTGAAAAGACTAGTCATTAAAAATTTAAAATTTATTTGTATTCTTATAATTTAAACCATACATTTGTCACGGAGCATCGCTTAAATAACAGAAAATCGAATCTTCTTTATGTCACGATTTTTAAATATTTTTAAATATATTCATGCTATTCTGATCTTCATAATAAGTCAAAATATGAGCTATTCATGCCTTATATCTAAATTTGTTTTAAACTACACTGTTGTTGGCTATAAATGAATAATGCTAGACGATTCGTCATCTTTTAAGAGAGTGAAAAAAATATTGTAATGTAAACGCCTTTACAGAAAGGAAAAGCGTAAAACCATTTGGGTAATATGAAAATCATAATCTTCGACAATAGGTTTTAAAACAATAGATATCGTTGAACAATTTAAAGAAAATTGTCCGTGTATTTTGCTGAAGTAGAGCAAAAATCTTTTCTATTCATTTAAAAGAAAACGCATTGAATTCTTACATTATAAAATCAGTTGTTTAAAAAGTACATTTCAACTTAAGACTAGTTTTGTCTTAGTATAATCATACAAATTCTTCAAATAATTATCTATCTAATTAAAAAATTTTTTACTAAAAATAAATATATTAGGTCAAACTATGTGGGAACACAAAAATTGGGTTCACAAATATACAGAGAATTTTTAAATAAAGTGCGAACTGTAGAAAGAAATGTCAAATGATTTACAAAACAGGTGTTGCATCTCTCATAAATCAAAAACGGTCAACAAAAAGCGCTGAGTTTTTTTTTTCTCCTTCAGTTTGTTATAACATTTAGTATAATGTCTCTAATTTTGGTCCTTTAATGATTTCATAGTTTGCTAACATCTTTGATTTCACTGGCTTTTTCATGACGTCTCTATATACGTATATATTTATGTGTACATGTATCCTGCATAATTAAAAAAAAAAAAAAAAAAAAAAAAAAGAGATGTTGAACGCTGAAATTTTATATTTTGTGTTGTTATAATATCTTACTGGTAATATTCCTGTTCCATTTACTATATTACCGTCCATTTTAGCTACTGTTACAAAGTATACGCAAAAGGTGTCTATTAAGGTACCTATAAACTTACAATTGGAATTTCCTGGCATTAAATACTGATTTTAGCCTCTAATTTTTAATCATATCTAGATTTATTTTACCATTTCTTGTCAACATTATCCATTTACAACCTACAATATTCAAACTTATTAGCTGAATAAGGGTATAGTACAGACTTCCCTTTCCCAGACTTGAATTTCCCCTTTAAGTATGCGAATTCGAAAACATACACTGAAAAAAAATTCTGTAACTACATCTAGAATCTAGATTGTGACTCTAATAAAAATAGCTCCATGTCATCCTTATATATTCTCGTTCCTTTTGAAAGCGAGTTCTAGAAACCCCTACAAGAATTCTTGAGCGTTTTCCTATATTACCGCGGTCAAACTCATTTGAAAATCTCTGCAAATAAATGTGAGCGCAAGAGGCGAGATTTAGCATTTATAATCTTGGTATATCTAACCCAATTCTAGAAACTCAGGCGAGAATTTCTCGCAGTAAAAAGGATTCAGATTATTCAGAATATTGTTTCACCATCTAGAAATGTATAGATTAGAAATTCTCGATCATTTCGTCTGTTCAGCTTATGGGCGGGTCTTATACGCATAGCTCAGAAATCTATATTTCTAGCTTAGGGATTTAGAAACTGACTGTAGATGAAAGCGGTATATGTTTTTTTTTTTCTGAGTGTAAAACCTCATGATTTACTTTTTTTTTTCTCTTCACACATATCATTATTACACAACATACAATGAGAAAAAAAAATCTGTAATTGGCATTTAGAATGCAAAATGTAGCTCTAGTAAAAATAGTTCCTTGTCATCTTTATAAATTTCAGTCCCCTTTGAAAGCGAATTCTAGAAACCCGTATTACAATTCTAGAGCGTTTGTCTATATTATCAAGGTCAAACTTATTTAAAAATCTCTGCAAATAAATTCGAATACAAGAAGCGAATTTTAGCAACTATAATTTTGGTTTATGACACAATTAGAATTATTTTGAGCTGGGAGCAGAAATACTATTGTGGGGATACTTTATTATTTCTACCAGAAGCAACTATTTTGTAATTTTTCGATTTAAAGATTTTTCTAAAAAATTTTGTATAATTCATGCATATCTTGTTTCAGAAAGCAAACTGTCATGATTGCTACCCTTTATGTTTCTGAAAAAAATATATATATATATATACATGTTACTATACAGAATTTCCAGAATTTTGGCTGAAATGGCATCAGTGACAGAAATCAGGCTTACTGGACACGTGTTATGTTTTGTTTTTTATTTGCATTTATTTTCAGATTCTTACTCTTCGTATGGAATCTTTACTAGAAATTTAAAGAGGTATTATATTAAAAACATTTGTTAAAATTAAAACAAATAAGTAAATAAATTGAGACAAATTTTAAATAGAAATAATAAACATATCGAATAATACCTTCTTATTTATTTATTGTATTACTTTTAGAACGGCGAATCTTTTTTCTTACAAAGTGCGAATTTTCAATATATGCCCAGTTTTAATATTTTAACGACTTTACGGACTATTTAATTTCATCCGCTAATTGTATTAGGTAGACCAACAGAAAATCACATATTTTAATAAATATAAAATGTTTTGTTTTTTAATAACTCTTTGAAATAAAACTCAAAAACTTTTGACACATGAGAACGACATTTTTGAAGATTTTATTTTATAAACAAACGACGGATCGAACTTAGTAAACATCATGCAAGTGTTTGTCCATTCTAAAGAAAGTTTGTTTGTAAGTTTAAATAAATTTAAAAGTGCAGCCGTCAAATCTAATTTTGATGCGATGAAAATATCTATATTTACCATGTCATCAAAAATTTTAAAGTCTTTAATGATAATATTTGTTTTATACTAGCTACTAGGATATGTCAAAATTAATTTTTCTTTTATAGGCAGCACTGAAAACTGTATTCTTCGAATTGTTCTGAGTTGCAGCTTGTTCTGTATATATTTAAATACGTTTTATGCGAAAAATTCCATTCTCATAGTTTTATTGAATTCGTTTTTCTAGAATGTTAAGATATAAAAAAAATTTTGAGGAAAATTAATAATTAATAACACAGGTCTATAAAAATAATATTGGTAAAATTTGATTAGATAATTTAAGCTGATACATATGATGCTTTTTAGTGTGTTGAAACAGAAAATGAAGCCAGTTTTTCTATATCACGTACAGATTTTGTCGATAAAGAATGCTATCCCACACCTGTTAATTATAACTAATCATGGACGCATACTAAAACGTTATCATGTAATATTAGTATAAGAGTCACGGAAGAAACTATGTCAGTAGATTGACAAAACTCTAAACGTGATAGAGAAAAACTTGCTTCAGTTTCAGTTTCAACACAACAAAAAACGTACAAATCAGCCAAAATTGTCAAATTAAAGTTTTAAATGTAGAACATTTTAAATGTTTAATTAATAAATTAAAATAAACTGGCGTTTTCTAATATTTGTCATTAGTATAATCTGGATTATATTCGCTATACAAATTATAAAACAGGCATACGAATATATATTATAAAGAATAGTAGAAATGTTAAAACCCGAATAAATTACTACGTCAGAAACGCCAAAGAAAAATATTTGAGATGCATACAGCTGTTTCGGTAGCCTTAAAAGTACCGTCTTCAGTGTTTCTTTTTGCACTGAAGACGGTACACTTAAGGCTACCGAGACAGCTATATGCATCTCAAATATTTTTCTTTGGTGTTTCTGACGTAGTAGTTTATTCGGGTTTTAATATTTCAACGCCAAGTCTCCTGTTATTAGTAGTAGAAATGGTTTACAATTAAAAACAAAAATTTATCTTTCCTTCATTTTTCATAGAAAATGGCATTGTATTGTTTAAAAAGTCTTAGGTTTATAACAATGGAAAATCTCCACTTTATTTACTTTCCAATAAATCGAAACATTTTCTTACATGGACAATATGAACTGAACTGATCTTGTATCAAATGTCATGGAAAAATTAGAAATAAGAGGCAATATTAAAATAAATAATTACACTCATTTACGTTTTATTTTGCAGGCATGAGTTCATCGGAACACATTTAACTGCAACTATTTATTTTACCATGCAAGTCGTTTTCGAAGATCCAACATTTTTAGGTGGAGGCAAGCTGTGGTCTTTTGACTCAGTCTTGACTCTACTATTAAAGCTTTAAAAAGTTTTTGTTTATTTTCTTGAAAGCTAATTTGTTAATAAAAAAAATAATTCGAGCCCATCCAATAGATACATTTGCAGCTACACATCTAATTAACACATTATTCGTTAACTCAATACCACCGCACATTAGAATGTAAAAAACGAAGAAAAAAAAAAAAAAGCTAAAAATCCATAGAAAAAGTATGGAAAGAAGAAAACAACAACAACAAAAAAAAATCTTACAATGTCAAGTGTGTAAAAAAAAAAAAAAAAGAAAAGGCTTACATCGGAAGAAACAAAGGGCCAAAATTGACGAGAAGAAATCATCGAAGAGCGGGAAGGGACTCGGGTCACGTCCCTAAAGTTATCGTCGAGGGTTTAATACGTCTCGCTTATTATGTGACTTCGTTAACTCAATATTTATGGAAACGCAATATCAACTGTTTCAATTGTTTCCAATTGTTTATAAACATTATTTTATAATGTAATTATTATATAATAGTAATAATTATTTTATAATAGTAATGTGAAGCAAACTTCTTTTTATTTAATCGCATCTAAATTTTCTGGAACCAATTTAAAACTGCTCCTGCATATAAAACAATAATTTAAGGTTTCTTGTATAATTCCCTTTGCAATCAGTATGTAATGGCTGTGTAATTTCAATGTAATCTATTATTATTAATTAGTATACTCTCAATAAGAAATTATTGTTAATCGATGCATTATTTCTTTAAAAATATATTTTTTTATGGTATTATAAAATGAGCTTTTGCAGATTAGACGTTAATTTAAACTCCCGCGAAAATCATAAAAAAAATTTAAAAAATGTACTGATTTAGAAATTTTAAAGCATTGTTACTGGTTAATAAATGCGAAAATTTCCATTGCCTTTACATTATGTAACAGATGACTTTTATTTCTCTAAAATTGTTCTCATTGATCTAAGCACTCTTCAGTATATATTAAGCAATATTATAAAACAGTTAAATTCAATATAAGGTTAAACCGCTTCATCCACAGTATTTTACAAATATGTGAAAATATTATATAATGCACTTTATGATGCATCATATTTTATCATATTCAGAAAATTTAAAATGCTGTTTAGCAAGAACGCCCCACAAAATCATTTCGTTTTCTTCCTCCGGTGATAAATTTTATGGCTTAAACGTTAAAGCCCACTTAGTGCCTCCAAAGAAACATGCAAACAGTGGAAAACTGTAATTTTTCTCCTTTTCATCCTTGAGATATACGGCCTACAATAAATAGAGAGGATTTATCTGAATGTTGATAGAATTTTATTAGGAAAATGCTTTTTCATTTACTTTTTCTTGAATATGTTCTACAAGAAATGGGTAGAAAAATTCAAAAGTCCTTTTTTGTAGCAGCTCAAAGCTTTCAATTTTGTATATTAGGTTTTAAAATATGCATCGTAAACCAGAATTATTGCATTTTGCTCGTGGCAGAAAGCACAATGAAATATTTCATAATAAATTTAGATTTAATATTTAATATTATAATTTTTTTCCCTCTGTAGAATTTTACAATTGTACATTAACTTTTTTATCAAATATATTAATAGGTACAAATAAACATAATTTTCTTTATATATAACAAACATAATTTAGTTTACTGGTTTATAATAAAAGAGTATTAAACTTTAAACGCAATCTTTTATTTTTGAAACATTAAAAATGCTTCAAAACAGTTATTTATAGTAATAAGTAACAGTTTTCATTGATGTTTTAATTTCCAAATGAATTTTATATTTTAATAACACTCATAATCACATATCTAAATACATGTGATTTCTTAAAGAAGTCATTTTCGAAATTTTGTTAATTTGAACATTCAAGCACGTTATATATATATACATTTGGATTGAAACCATTTTAAAAATTATTATGTAATTTTAGCTAGAAAACTTTTATGCACACTGAGAATATATATATATATATATATATATATATATACCGCTTTCATCTAAAACGAATAGGTGGTCCTTTTCTAAATCCCTAAACTAGAAATATATATTTACGAACTATGAGTATAAGGCACGCCAATACACTGAGACAAAACTCTATAACTGACACCTAGAATCTAAATTGTGGCTCTAGAAAAAATAGTTTCATGTCGTCCTTATAAATTTCTTATAAAAAAATTTCTAGTCCTATTCGAAAGCGAATTCTAGAGACCTCTATTAGAATTCTTGAGCGTTTGCCTATACTATCGAGGACAAACCTATTTGAAAATATCTCCAAATACATGTGAATACAAGAGGCGGGTTTCAGAAGCTAAAATCATGGTTTATGACGCAATTCTAGAAAATAAAGCGAGAATTTCTCGTAATACAAAAGATTCAGAATATTGATCGCTATCTAGAATTGTGTAAATTAGAAATTCTGGACCATTTCGTCGATTCAGTTTATTGGCGTGCCTTATGCGCATAGCTCGGAAATCTATATTTCTAATTTAAGGATTTGGAAAATGGCCATTTATTCATTATAGATGAAGGCGGTATATTTTTTTTCTCAGTGCATATTTATATAATTCGTTTGAAATAATTTTAAAAAATATATCTGTAGTTTTACCTTGAAAATTTTTATAAATGTTTATTCAATTTTCGATAGTTATTTCATGCTTTTCGAGTCAAAAATTCGATTTCTGTTTTTTCCCAACAACAATGTAAAAAACCTCTCTTTTATTCGCTCAAATATATATATATATATATATATATATATATATATATATATATATATAACTCAAAACGGTGTTATTGAAAAGATTATTAAAATAGAATGAAAAAAAATTAAAGTAATATGATTAACACTATAATACATTTTTGAAACTTTTACAAATAGATTATTTTACATGCTTCAAAAATGTCACATAGATTTATTTTAATAATCTATAATTTACTTAAAAATAAATCATAAATTTGTAGTCGCTTAGTTAGTTTATAAAGTATTTTGAGACACTTAACAGAAAAACATATTTTTCATTAATTAGAAATAAAAAAATAAATGTGATTTTTAAGCGATGCTTTGTCAAAAAAACATTTTGCTTATATCGATAAATTACTTGTAATATGAAAATAAAAAAACACACAAAGTGTAATTCTACTTTAATTTTGTAATTTCATCTCTTAATTCCTCATGATTAGATATAATGTAAGTCATTAAAAGTCACAAAGCTTTACGTTCAGTTTTTAAATAAAAACATTAATTAGACAGCAAAAACTAAATTTTTCAATATCAACTTCTCAGCTTTTTATTTATCTTTGCTAGAATTTACAACGAACACTTTTGTTTTATTAAGTGTACTTTAAAATTTAAAAAATTTGGTAATATCGCTCATGATAGCAAAATTTTATTTTTACAAAGTTTCCAAGAATGATAGTTTTATCAAAAAAAAAAAAAAAAAGAAAAGAAAAGAAAAGAAAAAGGACATCTTTTATAAGAAAGTACAAACCTTCTTATAATTCGTAGTTAATTATTGTATTATTGCATTTTTTAAGAAAGAAGATTATCTGCAAAAAATTCTTTTTATATATTTTTACTTACTAAATTTCGTACATCACTCTATCGATTCAGAAAAACATATTTTAATGAAATTAAAATAAATAAATAAATAAAAAATAAAAAATAAATAAAATTATATATATATAACAATATAACAATATTATAATTATAACAATATTATATTATAACAATATTATAAATATATTTAACATATATAACAATTATTTAGAAATTAATGTAAAATCAAAGATTACACTCACATAATTATTTTGCATTAATATATATTTTAAGGTATAATAAGAGATGTATAAAAAATATTAATTAATTAATTAATTAAAAATTTAAAGTTTAGACGCTAAATTATCGCACATAAAATGAAACTGAGTCTATTCTAGAGTCTATGTTTCTAGAGAGTGTTTCTAGAGAGTGTTTCTAGTGTTTCTATGTTTCTAGAGTCTCTATTCTAGAGTCTATGTTCCGAGTCTATGTTTAATTTTTTCATTGTTAGTCTTACGTTCTGAGAATTCTTAAAACATAAAAAAAAAAACCACTATGCATACAATATGTTTCATTATTTTCAAGAAATATCAAATCTTTATTTACAGATTGGGTGGTTTTCAACTTTCTATTGAAAAGTATTTGTAGCTTTTCCAATACCAAACCGATTATACATGAAACAAAATCATTTTAATTTTAACAAAAGTAGAAATTCTCGCTCATCTATATCAGGTACAATAGGCGGATAATGTCTTAACATTTCATATTATGTGAACGGTCTTAGCTGAGAAGATTAAATGAGACATTTCAAAACATCTAATAATTATTCAAATTGCCCCCTCTTTATTTTACATGTCTTGGCCGTTGGTGATTCGTTACTCTTTTTACAGGACATTGGTCAGGATGTCATGACTTAACAGCTGGACAGAAATGAGTTCTGATCTAATATGCTGCGAAATCTGAGGGTGGGTTAAAAAAAAAACAGTTTATGGGAAAAGAAAAAAAAGTAAAAAAAGTAAAAAATAAAAAAATTCAAAATCTTCTAAAGAATGAGAAGCGAAATCACTAAATTTCTGCAAAAGTATTAGTAGAAAAAGAAAAATTTTTACTGGGGCATTGTTACTGGGGAATAAATGCGAAATTTCCATTGCATTGAATTATATAACAGATGAGTTTTATTTCTCTAAAATTGTTCTAGTTGATTTAAGCACTCTAAGATATATATTAAGCAATATTGTAAAACAGTTAAATTCAATATAAGGTTAAACATCATCTACAATATTTTACAAATATGTGAAAATATTATGTAATGCACTTTATGATGCATCATATATTATCATATTCAGAAAACTAAAATGCAGTTTAGCAAGAACGCCCCACAAAATCATTTCGTTTTCTTCCTCCGGTGATAAATTTTATGGCTTAAAGCCCACTTAGAGCGTCCAAAGAAACATGCAAAAAGTGGAAAACTGTAATTTTTCTCCTTTTCATCCTTGAGATATACGGCCTACAATAAATAGAGAGGATTTATCTGAATGTTGATATAAAATTTTATTAGGAAAATGCTTTTTCATTTACTTTTTCTTGAATATGTTCTACAAGAAATGGGGAGAAAAATTCAAAAGTCCCTTTTTGCAGCGGCCTAAAGCTTTCAATTTTTTATATTAGATATTAATATATGCATCGTAAACCAGAATTATTGCATTTTGCTTGTGGCAGAAAACACATTGAACATATCATAATTAAATTTAGATTTAGTATTTAATATTATTACTTATTTCCGACTGTAGAATTTTAAAATTGTACATTCACTTTTTTGTGAAATATATTAATAAGTACAAATAAACATAATTTTGTTCATATATAAGAAACATAATTTAGTTCATTGGTTTATACTTAACCAGTATTTAATTTTAAACTTTTTCTTTTCTTTTCTTTTCGAAACATTAAAAATATTTCACATAACGTTACTTACGCTGTTAAGTAATGATTTTCATTGATGGTTAAATTTCCTACTGGATTTTATTTTTTAATAACTCTCATAATCACATATCTAAGTACATGTGATTTCTTAAAGAAGTCATTTTTGAAATTTTGTTAGTTTGGACATTCAAGCACGTTATATTATATATATGGTTTGAAACCATTTTAAAATTCCGTATTTAATTTTAGCTAGAACATTTTTATACATACTGAGAAAAAATATATACCGTTTTCATCTAGAACGAATAGGTGGTCCTTTTCTAAATCCCTAAACTAAAAATATAGATTTACGAACTATGAGTATAAGGCACGCCAATACACTGAGAAAAAATTCTATAACTGACATCTAGAATCTAAATTGAGGCTCTTTAAAAAATAGTTCCATGTCATCCTTATAATGTTTTATAAAAAAAATTCTAGTCCCCTTCGAAAGCGAATTCTAGAGCTATTAGAATTCTTGAGTGTTTGCCTATACTATCGAGGACAAACCTTTTGAAAATATCTCCAAATAAATGTGAATACAAGAGGCGGGTTTAAGAATTTCTCGTAATACAAAAGATTCAGAATTTTCAGAATTTTGTTTAACCATCTAGAAATATGTATATTAGAAAGTCTCGATCATTTCGTCTTTTCGGTTTATTGGCGTACTTTATGCGCATGGCTCGGAAATCTATATTTCTAGTTTGAGGATTTAGAAAATGACCATTTATTCCTTCTAGATGAAGGCGGTATATTTTCTTTTTATCAGTGCATTGTCATATAATTCGTTTGAAATAATTTAAAAACATATATCTGTAGTTTTATCTTGAAAATTTTTATAAATGTTTATTAAATTTTCATTAGTTATTTCATTCTTTACGAGTCAAGAATTCGATTTCTGTTTTTTCCCAACAACAATATCAAAAGTTTCTCTTTTATTCTCTCAAATATATGTATATATATTTAACTCAAAACGCTGTTATTGAAAAGATTATTAAAATAGAATAAAAAAAATAATAATTAAGGTAATATGATTAATACTATAATACATTTTTAAAAATTTTTACCAATACGTTATTTTACATGCTTCAAAAATTTCCCATAGATTTATTTTTATAACTTATAATGTACTTAAAAATAAATTTTATAAATTTGTTGTCAGTTAGTTAGTTTCTAAACAATTTTGAGACACTTAAAAGAAAAACATATTTCTCATTAATTAGAAACAAAAAATAATTGTTATTTTTAAGCGGTGTTTTGTCCATGAAGTATTTTGCTTATATCGATAAATTACTTGTAATATGAAAAGAAAAAACACACAAAGTGTCATTCTCATTTAATTTTTTAACTTTATCTCTTGATTTTTTTCTTCTAGATTTAATGTAAGTCATTAAAAGTCACAAAGCTTTATGTTAAGTTTTTAAATAAAAGCATTAATTAGACAGCAAAAAGCAAATTTTTCAATATCATCAGCTACTTAGAATTAAAAAAAAAATGACATTTTACAAGAAATATTATAAATTAACAACTTCTCAGCTTTTTATTTATCTTTTGCTAGAGCTTATGATGAACACTTTTGTTTCATTAAGTGTACTTTAAAATTTGAAAAATTTGGTAATATCGCTCATGATAGCAAAATTTTATTTTTACAACGTTTCCAAGAATCATAGTTTTGTCACAGAGAAAAAAGAATTCTTTTATAAGTTTTATAAGAAAGTACAAATATTCTTATACTTCGTAGTTAATTATTGCACTATTGCATTTTCTAAGAAAGAAAATAAATCTGAAAAAAATTCTTTTTATACATTTTTACTTACTGAATTTAGTACATCACTCTATCGATTCAGAAAAACATTATCCATATATTTTAATGAAATGTCCGATAGATTACTCATTTAAATAAATAAATAAAATAAAAATATTCATGTGCATATGTATAACAATTATTTAGAAATTAATGTAAAATCAAAGAGTACACACACATAATTATTTTGCATGTTTGTTAAGTATAAGATTTGTAAATAAATAAAAACTTAAAAAATTATGCGCTGAATTATCACACATGAAATTAAACCGAGTCTTTTCTAGTATTTCATTTTTTCATTGTTAGTCTTACGTTGTGAAAATTCTTAAAACATAAAAAATTAAAAAAACTATACATACAATATGTTTTATTATTTTCAAGAAATATCAAACTTTATATACAGAGTGAGTGGTTTTCAACATCGTATTGAAAATTATTTGTAATTTGTTTAATACCAAATCGATTATTCATGAAACAAAATCATTTTAATTTTAACAAAGGTAGAATTTCTTGCATATCTAGATCAGGTACAATAGGCGGATAATGTCTTAACATTTCATATTATTTGAACGGTCTTAGCTGAGAAAATTGCGTGAGACATTTAAAAACATCTAATAGTAATTCAAATTACTCCCTCTTTATTTTACATGTCTTGCCCGTCGGTGATTCGTTATTCTTTTTACAGGACATTGGTGAGGATGTCATGACTTAATTGCTGGACAGGAATAAGTTCTGATCTACTACCCAGCGAATATTCCTTCTGAGGTTGGGTTATAAAAATAGTTTATGGGGAAAGAAAATAAATAAATAAAGTAAATAAAAATTTTTAAAATCCTCTGAGGAATGAGAAACGAAATCACTAAATTTTTGCAAACGTATTAGTAGAAAAAGAAAAAATTATGTCCCGAACACTTGCAAACATATAGCTGGATACCATGAAATGTGTGACCCGGATACTTCCAAATGTTTACAAAAACTCATAAATAATGGCCGTGCTTATAGTGAGTTGTACGAATGCAAATAAACTCTACTTTTAACAGATCAAAAAAATTTTCCTGTTCCTTTTCCTTTTCCTCTTTCTATTTTTTTTTCTTGAAAACTAATTTATTTATAAAAAGAGAGTTCTAGCCCATACTATAGATACCAATTCCAACAAAATGTCTAATTAAGAATTATTCATTACCTCAATACAAAAAATATGTAGGGCATAGGAATTTCAATTGTTTCAATTATTATCCATTGTTTATTAAAATTATTGAATAATAGCTATATGCAGCAGTTTTCGGTTTATTTAATCGCATCTAAATTTGCTGGAACAATTGACTAAGTTAAAATTGTTCCCGGATTTAAAACTATAATTTAAGGTTTCTTGTCTAATCCTATGCAATTAGTATGTAATGACTATGTAATTTTAATATAATCTATTATAATTAAATAGTTTATTCTCAATAAGAAATTATTATTAAATGATGTATTATTACTTTATCTAGTCAAGAATTATATTTTTAATGCTTTATGCAAGGAGCTATTACGGATTAGACATTAATTTAAACTGCTGTGAAAATCATATAATATGATAATTTTTTGTGCTGATTTAGAAATTTTAAAACATTTTTACTGGAAAATAAATGCAAAATTTCCATTGCCTTTAAGAATATATGACTTTTATTCCTCTAAATTTTCTCTCACTGATTTAAGCACGCTTCAATTTATTTTAAGCAACAGTATAAAACAGTTAAATTCAATATAAGACTTTATCCACAATATTTTACAAATATGTGAAAATATTATGTAATGCACTTTATGATGCATCATATTTTATCATATTCAAAAAACTGAAATGCTCTTTAGCAAGAACGCCCCACAAAATCATTTCGTTTTTATCCTCCGGTGATAAATTTTATGGCTTAAACGTTAAAGCCCACTTAGCGCCTCCAAAGAAACATGCAAAGAGTGGAAAACTGTAATTTTTCTCCTTTTCATCCTTGAGATATACGGCCTACAATAAACAGAGTGGATTTATCTGAATGTTGATAGAATTTTATTAGGATCATACTTTTTCATTTACTTTTTCTTGAATATGTTCTATAAGAAATGGGGAGAAAAATTCAAAAGTCCTTTTTTGTAGCAGCCCAAAGCTTTCAATTTTATATATTATTTTTTAAAATATGCATCGTAAACCAGAAGTATGGCATTTTGTTTGTGGCAGAAAACACATTGAACTATTTGATATTTAAATTTAGATTTAATATTTAATATTATTATTTTTTTCCTTCTGTAGATTTTTAAAACTGTAGCATGCACTTTTTTGTTAAATATATTAATAGGTACAAATAAGCATAATTTTGTTCGTATAAAATAAACATAATTTAGTTTACTGGTTTATAATCAACAAATATTAAATTTTAAACGCAATCTTTTATTTTCGAAACATTAAAAATGCTTCGCAAATGTTACTTATAATAATAAGTAACATTTTTCATTAATGTTTCAATTTCCCACAGATTTTTTTTTTAAATAAATCTCCTAATCACATATCTAAATGCATATCATTTCTTAAAGAAGTTTTTGAAATTTTGTTAATTTGAACATTCAAGCACGATATACGCAGTGGTTATAATTAATCACTATAGACAGCATCCTACACCGCAAACGGATGAATGGAATGCAACAAATTTGGTATATAGACTATATTTGGTATATAGACTATATTTCGAAAAAAAAAAAAAAATCCAAAATGTCCATTAGAGGGCGCCTTTTTCCGGAAAAGCATTAAATTTAAAACAATAAACGACAAAACGGAATATAGAAACAAAATTAACATTTACTGACTAGTTTCTGATCACCTTGCCATGCGTTTCGCTCGTTTATTGTGTTAAATTTAATGTTTTCCGGAAAAGGCGCCCTCTAATGGACATTTTGGAGCTCTTTTTTTTTTTTTTTTTTTTTTATTCTGTGAGCGCATCTTGTTTATAATCTATATACCAAATTGCGTTGCATTCCATGCTCTGTAGGAGGCTGTTTATAGGGGAAGTAATTACAACCTCCTTGTATATCTATTTGGTATAAAACAATTTTACAAGTTCATAGGTAAATTTAGCTTGAAAATTCTTATACATATGTAGATAATTCGTTACAAACAATCTTAAAAATGTAAATGTAGTTTTAGCTTAAAAAGTTTCAGATTTTGTTTTTCAATTTTTTAAGATTGTTTTATTATTTATCAGTTAAAAATTTTGATTTATATTTTATGATAAAAAATTTCCGTGTTATTCTGTCAAATATATATATATATATATATATATATTATATCGAAACGCTGTTATTTGAAAAGATTATTTAAAAAAAGTTAAGACGATATGATTAACACTATTGTACTTTAAAATATATATATATATATATATATATATATATCAATAAAGTATTTTACATGCTTCAAAAATTTCATCACATAGATTTATTTTTATAATTATTATATTACCTAAAAATAAATTTTATAAATTTGTTACCAGTTAGTTAACTGACAAAGTATTTTGAGACACTTAATAGAAAAATATATTATCCATTAATTAGAAACAAAAAATTATTGTAATTTTTAAGCGATGCTTTGTCAATAAACTATTTTGCTTATCTCGATAAATTACTTGTAATATGAAAAGAAAAAAACACACATAATGTCATTCTATTTAGAACTTTTTAACTCTTGATTTCTTTTTTTTTCTAGATTTTATTTAATTCATTAAAAGTCACAAAGCTTTACATTAAGTTTTTTAAGAAAAAAGATTAATTATAGACAGCAAAAATTAAATTTTTCTATATCATCAGCTGTTTAGAAATAATTAAAAAAAAAAAAAAAACTAAATCACATTTTAGAAGAAATATTATAAATTAACAACTTCTCAGTTTTTTTATTTATCTTTTGCTAGAGCTTATGACGAACACTTGTGTTTTATTAAGTGTACTTTAAAATTTGAAAAATTTGGCAATATCGCTCACGATAGCAATATTTTGTTTTTACAACATTTTCATGAATAGTTTTGTCACAGAAAAAGGACTTCTTTTATAAGAAAGTACAAATATTCTTGTAGTTCGCAGTTAATTATTGCATCATTACATTTTCTAAAAGAGTAAATAATCTGTAAACAATTATTTTACACATTTTACTTACTGAATTTAGTATATCACTCTGTCGATTTAGAAAAAAAAAAAAAAAGTTACGTATTAATTAAATTTTCGAAGAATACTTAAAAATAAAATAAAATAAAATTGTATTATGAATTGACAACTTACAAAACAAACAAAATGATAAACTAACTCAATAAAAATCTAAACAAAAAAAAAAAACATAAACTGTAAAAAAAAAAATGTATGAAAAAGTAATTTAAGAAATTTAAGAAAGGAAGGCGGCAGTTGGCAAGACTTGTTATTTGCCAGAGGAGTTAAACTAGTTTTATGCCGGCAAACCCCCCCCCCCCCAGCCTGCCAAGACCAGATAAAAGAGCAAACTACTCTGATACTATACCTTAAACACCACTTGCCATTCTGAAACTCAATCTCCACCAACCTCGATAACTTACATCACTTGAAATCGGTATATAATATATATATATATATATATATATATACCGGCTGATTCAAAAATCACAGGAAAAAAAATCATTATAAAAAATACTGACTGTAGCTCTTTGCGATTTTCACTGAAATGTACAGCAACGCATGGGATATATATATATATATATATATATATATATGAAAAAATATTAATTATATTTTTCATCAACATACCCCGCTATATCCTTTCCCATTTCAAACACATTTGTCTGATCAAATTATGCCATATTTCAAAAACTGAAGTTTTTTTTAATGAGAATTTCCGATGTGCAACATCTGACGATCTTTCTAATGAATGACGACCATTACATTGAGTATTTATAGTCCTAGTTAAGTTGTTGAATGCACTGCGTCACTGTAAAAAAAAAAAAAAAAAAAAAAAAAAAAAAAAGTAAATTTGCAATTATAGCGCCACCTTATGAGGGAAATTTAAACTAATATTCTAATAAATATTATGTTGCCTAAAATATCCCACTTCTTTCTGCGCATATCAGTGAAAACCTCATAATGCTATGGTCAATAATTTTTTAATAATTTTTTTTTTTCATTTTTTCTGTGACTTTTCGAGTCCCTTAAATAATAAGATTTTTTTTAATCCTCTAACTTTCCTCTATTTTACATTAAACACTTTTTAGAAAAATATCGGCTCTCCGGGATAATGTTAACACGTGCGAAATTGACAGGAAAATTCTTATATAGATATTAGGGTTATCAGATTTAAATAAATAAAAGCGAAATTTCCCTCTCATTTAAGAGACATTGTACTATATATATATATATTACTTATATACATAGACACACACACACACACACACATATATATATAAAACAGCAATGTATATCATTTTGAAGAACAAGATGCAAATAATGATGTATATAGATTTATAACACCTTAACATTGATTTACCTATGGCATAAAATACTCTCATGTTTTCAAATTTAAGTTTAAAAATACTTACCCATCAATTTTCATACAATATAAAGAGCAAAAGGAAATATTCTATTCATATTAATTAATATATCTATATCTATATCTATATCTATATATATATATATATATATATCCGCAAAGATTTTCATTCTAGATGAATAAATACACTGAGAAAAAATTCTGTAACTGTCATCTAGAATCTAAATTGTGGCTCTAGAAAAAATAGTTCCATGTCATCCTTATAAATTGTAGTCCCCTTGGAAAGCGAGTTCTAGAAGCCCCTATTAGAATTCTAGAGAGTTTGTCCATATTCTCGAGGGCAAAGTTATTTAAAAATCTCTGCAAATAAATGAGACTACAAGAAGCGGGTTTCAGCAACTATAATCTTGGTTTGTTACCAAATTCCAGAAAATCAAGCGAGAATTTCTCGCAATACAAATGATTCAGAATATATAGAGTATTCAGAATATTGTTTCACCATCTAGAAATGTGTACACTAGAACTTCTCGATCATTTTGTCTATTCAGTTTATTGGCGTGCCTTATGCGCATAGCTCGGATTATATATTTCTAGTTAATTGATTTAGAAAATGGCCACTTATTCATTCTAGAGGAAAGCGGTATATATTTTTTTTTTCTCAGTGTAATGAAGTGAATATTGATGAATAATTAATAAAACTCTTAAATAAGCACAATCTAAATGAGCATTCTCACAAAATAAAATTATTTGACAGATAATGATGTTTGTAATCTTTTCTTAGTTCATGCTCCAGAAATAAATGATAAAAGTTATTTTTAGTGGTATAAGTGGAAAGTTATCTCAGATATTGTATAAATTATTTCCAAATATTGTTGAATGTTTTAAATTGCTTTTAATTTTAATAAAAGAAAGTAGCAATGCCATTTTATTTTCAAATGAAAAATACTGATTCAAATTCTATAAAACAACGAAACTTTCAATGAAATACAGGTTTCTTGAATTGCTTGTTTTCTAATAATAAATTTCAAGTAATAAATTAAGGTCAAACATAATAATCATATAATTATGCACTGAAAAATATTTTATGACAGACATATGTAAAAGAAATTGTGGTTCTAGTAAAAGTAGTTCTATATTATCCTTACAAATTCTAGTCCCATTTGCTAGCAAGTTCTAGAAACCCGTATTAGAATTCTAGAGCTTTTTCCTACACTATCATGGTTAAACGTATTTAAAAATCTGTGCAAAGAAATGCGAACGTAAGAGGCTTTAATTTTGGTAACTATAATTTTGGTTTATGACTAAATTCTAGAAAAATCAAGCGAGAATTTCTTGCAGTACAATTGATTCAAAATATTCATAATATTCATAATACTGTTTCACAATCTACACTGTTAAAATATTCTGTAAATTTAACGTAAATATTTATCCACAGTCTCTGTAAATTTACAGTAATTCTTAGTTAACAGTGAATAGTCGAGATTCTCAATCTTTATTCTGTATTTTTACTTAATTTCATTATTTAATTATTTAATTAAAATTAAAAATGACTGTTTCTACTTTAGAAAAAGCATTCCAAGTCCGAAATATATTCTCACCAATAATTAATTAAATTAATATTAGTTATTAAAATGAATGTATAAAATATGTTTTTTAACACCTCGGTTTATTTTTCTCTGTTATTTTACGTAAGACTTAAGATAATATATTACACAGAGTTTTCTGTTGAAATTCTTAACAGTGAAAAAAAGTATGCGCTAGAAATTTAGGCACATAACTCGGGAAACTATATTTCTAGTTTAAGAATTCAAAGAAGGGCTTATTCGTTCTATTTTTGGGTTCTAGATGAAGGTGGTGTATACATATATACATTTCTTAGTGTATGATATTTACTATTGCTCTTACTTTATGTAAAAGAATATAAGTTTTTTGTTCTTTCTGAAGTTTTCATACATTAATAATAAAATAATTTATATTTTTATATTCAAAATTTATTGGTAAATATACATGGTAAACACTGCCAAATATATCTAAATTTGTTGTTAAAAGTCGAGATAAGATTTCTTATGCATCAATTAGTATAATCAGCAGAAAAATAAGAGGAAAAAGTATTCTTAAAAAGTTATTATTTCTCCAGATGGTATGATTACATCATATAAAGAAAAAAGAACTTTGAAATAATACGTGTCTTTTTTAAGGAAAAGATAAGTATAATCATGTTTAAATAAATTATGTCATTATATTATATTATGTATAGCATAAAATAGTGTGTTACATACAAACTAAGATTTTAACATATTTACTAAGGACTATTTTTAACACTTTCCAATAAAGTCGAAGAGTGATTACGATATTGATTGTTTGTCTACATATTCATCTCTCTGCCTTTATGCACTCTGACTCCCTTAAATGTTCATGGAATTCCTTGAAAAATACATACTTTATTCAAGTTTACTAAGGGGCGTTTCCTAGTGAAAATGGGGTAAATACCACGTATGGTTTGTATACGGACTGTTTGAATACTGTTTATAATCTATGTGATAAGAATAACTTTTCTTTCTTGTGCAAAATTAAAAAATGGAATAAAGTACTCTACTTTTATTATTTTTAATTATTTAACATTTCGAAGCGTTTTATCAATATTTACAATATTTCAATTTTGTGTTATTGTTATGTTTCTGGTACATTTCGTGCTTTTAGGGACGAAATTAAAAATATAATTTCATTTACTTGTATGAAATACAGATGAAAACGTGTAGAGTGAATAAATTTTGATGAAATAAATGATTCTATAAATAATTTCAAATTATGAGTTACAAGAAATAAGCTGAGATGTAACTTGCTAAACACTTCCCTAACAGTACAAAATGATTCAAAAACGTAACAGTCATATAACATGGAAACTTTCTAAATATTACAGAAACGTTCAATTTGATTTCCGATTACTTTCATAAACGTAGAAATGTCCGCGATCGTAACAAAAAAATCGGATACGTAACAGAAACGTTTCAATCACATAACAGAGAGAACATAGAAAAGGCCGAATGTTTCAGAAAGTCATCAGAGAGCATATTAAAATATGTTACGTTTTTTAAAGCTTCTAAGCATTTTAAAACATAACTGAAACATTCTGTGCTGTATTTGTTAATGACGAATAATAAAATATTATCATTTCTTTTTTTATATAACATAATATTGTAGTAAAAGAAAATTTCATGCTCTATTAATAGAATGAATGAGAAACATGACAATGAAATAAACATGTTGGCTTGCTTCCTCTTAAACACAATCAATTGATAATTTTTTAATCTTGAAATGACAGTATTTAGTTTTGTTATGTTTTAAAAAATAGTATTTAATAACGATTTATGAAGTCTTAGTTAATTATCTTGTTTAGGTTAAAGAATATCATAATAAATGTTTTCATACGTAATAAATATAATATGAAAAAATTTATACTATAGCTATTTTTTTAAACTGAGATGAATATATGTTGGGTCTGTTTGAATTAAATGCATTTCTAAAGGCTGGCTTTCACCTCCTTTCTGCCTACCCCGCTGAATATAAATTAAAATATATATTTCTCAAAACTAGCATAATATTTTGAAATACACTCATTCAATAGAACGCATTACTCATGCGTTATAGAAGTTATTGTGTATAACCCTGCAAAATGCTATGGTAAATGTTTTCATACTTAATGCATTCTACATAAAACAATGTATATAATCGACATTTTTTTTTTTTTCAGCTGAGCTACATCTCTGTCGAAACTGTTTCAATGAGATACATTGTAATTACATGTAATTATGTAATGTGTGCTCTAGGCTTTGGTAATTTAATCTAATAAGACCTAATCTAAAAATAAATAAATAAATAAGACACTAGAAAGATATAAATCATTATAATAGAGTACAAATTATCCAGATAAATTTTTGTTTCTGACTAATCGGGAAAATCAACATTTTATTCTGTATTACATTAATAATCACCAGAATTTATTTAATTAGCTTGATTGAAATTGTGATTTTAATCAAATTATTATCAGTTTATTTATTTATTTATTTCAATTATTGATTTAATTTGCATTGAATATTCCAACTTATAATTATTTTAACCATAATTATTATAAACAAAAATTAGAATTAATTTCAAATTTTCAAGTCCACAAAATTAAGAATCCTGGTTATCAATATGGCTAATTTACGTTTTAATATAATTTTTGTGCAAAATTTTAAACTAGTACAGTCGGTAACAAAAGTGTCCGAACACTAGCAAAAATTCCTATGTAAAAAAAGTGCACTTCATACGGTTTTGTTAAATAAATCCTTGTCGAATCCCGTTCTTAGTCAGTGTAAGAATATGATTCGATAAGGATTTATTTAAAAAAACCATATGAAGTGTACTTTTTTTGCATAGGAATTATTGCTAGTGTTCGGACACTTTTGTTACCGACTGTACATAGTGGGGAATGTCCCATTCATCCCAACCATCACATAATCATATAAAACAGGAAATAGGCTTAATGAACAATTGTCAATATTCTTCTTGAATATCATAAACACAATAAACTATTACGCCTTTTCACCATATAAGAGTTATATTAACTTTAAGCAAATAGTTAATTTCCTAACTACTACCTAACTGAATCAGTAAAAACTTACTTTAGCAGCTGAAAAAGACACTTTTATTGTTTTCTGCCCTTCTATGAATAGCACAATTCTGAAACTACACTTGATGAATGACCTCAGTGCTGAAGATATCAGAAAAATTGTGGAGTTTCTGGTGCTTGCAAAACAAAAAAAAATTCTCTGTTGTCCCATTTAACCCCACTCACCCCTATCTAAAAACTATACAACTATTTCTTTGTTATTCTTAAATATATATATTGAACTTTTTGTTAATCGGATTAATTAAGTAACGTATTGGAATAACATTATCTATCTGTGTAAAATAATTACTAACTTTACATCTATTTCTTTTTTTTTTTCTTTTTTTTTTTTTTTATATTTAAACAAAATATGTTAATTTCATTATGTTCTATGCGACTTAATTGTGTTTAAATGAACTCAACAGAACTGCATGTATAAAGTTTAGTAAAACAAGACATTTGATGAATCATTGTATGTGAGAGACAAACACAATGGATAAAAGACCCGTGGGGGTAGTACCCTTGCGGTAGTTGAAATTTTTTAGTATGGGTATCATTCAAAAAAAAAAAAAAACTCAATGTCTTTAAAATAAATGGTTAAACGATAGATATTTCATAATTTGAAACAAATCTATAGATTTTTTTTTTTTCATTTTGAACTGTAATGATAAAAATACGTAAAAAAATCGATTTTCTAGATTTTCTAAGCCATCTTCTGTATAGCATAAAATGGATTTTCTTGGGATGTTTCAATTTAATTTAATAAAAGTTTTATCTTGTTATTTTCTTTACACATCAAAAAACATTTTTTTCACGGTGTGTAAACTTTATTTGTATTCAGTATTCATATTAAATTCAGGATAATAAGTATTATACAACTGCAATTATTTATAATGCTAATAAGAGCTTTAGAATCAATTACATCCATCTTCAAAAATAACATATATAGAGATTAAAATGAGTAATTGAGAGATATACTATTTTGTATAAACGTGTATAACATCTTTCATTTCTGTGATTTGGAATCAGTGTTGGCAAACAGATTTTCAATAGAACGGTTTGTTTACACGAAGTGATTAGGTAAATACGCCTATGAAACAAATACTCTTTACTCCATTTCTCGTTAAAGTAACATTTAAACTAATATTTACTCCTCTAGATATAACGAGATAAGTGAATTAGTTGCGCTTTACAAAATTTAATGCTGATTTATTGCAGTGTACGAGCATGAATATAAAGATGCTTAGCAGTTTTCGAATGCTATATTTTTGCTTTATTTTATTTTGGTACAAATTCTGTTATCTGTATGATTTAAGTTTATTCACACTTAAAAAATTTATTAATAATAAAAAAAAAGCTTCCGAAAGAATAAATAAACAAATTATTAAAATAGGAATTTTCTAATAAGCCTATAGTTATAAACATAAAAAAAAAAACATTGTTACTAAACAAATTATTATTCACTTTTTTGCTTTCAGGTGTAGTATTTAAATGCAAATTTTTAACAGTTTATTAAAATGGTGAAATTTCTTAAATAATTTATTAAAAGTATGTCAAAGCTAGAAATAGAGATAATAGATAGGAGATAATTATAATTTACTACAGTCATATAAAATAATAGCACTTTTTAACTTCATATAATTTTGAATATAAATTTTAAATAGACACACAAGTTTTAACTGATTACAATTAAATTCGAGCACATTAAAATTTTCTTTTTTATTTTATTATTCAACACAGAATATTGACTAGTTTTCCACTCTTAAATAGTACTCTCTCAATTCACATTTTTGCTTTAAAAAAAACTATGACTTGTGTAACAATGAAAAGGACGGAAATAAAAGGACTTGAAACTGGGATATAGATAAATATTGAAATCAAAGGCTGGAATAAATAAAAAAAAACATTAAATATACATAAACACACACACACACACACACACACACATATATATATATATTGCCTAATTAATAAAACATACATACTTCATACGGTTTGGACTTGTTTGGACAACTTATTCATCAAATTGATGTCTTTTAATGAAATTAAAAACAAATTGTTAAATGCTTAGAAAGTAACTGTATTATATAATAAATACAGTCGGCAGAAAAATTATTTAAGCACTAGTAATATTTCCTATTTGAATGGTGTGCATCTAATAGTGTTTTGTTAAGAAAATATTTGTCAATTCATGATCTTAGTCTTATGCTGCTTATAAAAAAGTAATTTGATGATAAAAATTAGTGATCAAACAATATATATATATATATAATATGAAAAGTGTGGATGTGTGCTTCAATAATGTTGCAGCGGACTGTAGTAACAGTCATTTGATATTAAAAACAAAAAAATCTGATTTGCATTTGTTCAAAACATTAGAAATTTATTAAGAAATGGAGCTTTAAATCATGAATATATACAGTAAAGAATGGGAATGAATGTTTTGAATTTATTGAAAATTGCCTAAATTACTAAAAAATAATTTTTCAGATTTTACATTACAGCTACACAGTAATTGATATTATTATTATTATTATTATTATTATTATTTGCTATTTTGCACAACAATATTGAGGCAGCCGACTTGCCACAACTATGCAGAGAAATGCTACAAGCTGTACAGTCAGTAACAAAAGTATCCGAATACTAGCAAAAATGCCTATGTAAAAAAAGTACACTTCATACGGTTTTGTTAAATAAATCCTTGTCGAATCCTCTTCTTAGTCAGTCTAAGAACATGATTCGATAAGGATTTATTTAACAGAACCGTATGAAGTGTACCTTTTTTACATAGGAATTTTTGCTAGTGTTCGGACACTTTTGTTAACGACTGTAACTGTGTAACCTTACACGTTATACTACGGTTACACAGGTACAGCTCGTAACATTTCTTTCTTCTCGTACTACTCTACATAGTAAGCTGCCTGAATATTGTTGTGTAATATTACACAACATTTTTTACACTGTATAAGCAAAATTTCTTCAAGGCTCAGTTAATATCTATAAGCTGCCATTACGAAAATAAAATGAAGATATATATTTTGTATGCATAAAAGTATGTTTTTGTAGTTCATCTTAATGATTTATCATTTATTATTCGTTTACAGGATTACCCAAAAGAATTTGTATATCTTGGGTTATATACTTCGGAAATTACTTGAAATGCATTTCCGATTGTGTTATGTCTTTTCTTATGGGACTAAATTTAAGTACACAATGCATATAATGTAAACAATATGCAGAGTTGTCAAAAATTAAGCGAAATGTTCTTTGCTATTGATCGTAATTAATATAAATGCTTTGTTGCATATTACTATGTTGACAAAAGCTGCTGTATAATGTGAAATGATTTCTAATACTTTAAAGTCAATAATGTATTTTTTTTATTTCATTTTTAAGCTTTAGGTACTTATTTATTGTATTTTGGTACATCCCATTTCGAGGTCCATTGAATACGAAATTAAAATTTTTAGCGGTTGATCAGTATGCATATCTGTCATCAACATAACTTAAAAACAAATAATTGCAGAAATTTCAAATTTTATATTTGGAAGCTTGTATGAGTTTGCCACTGGAGAAGATTTATCATGATCGGTTAAGATTTAAGTCATGACGTAATTGTTGTCTAATTTATGTGTCATATAAAACTGTTCGTAAGGATTGTTTGTTTTTAAAGATTTGTATACATTACTTGCTATATCACACCTTAAGCTATGTTTATAGTATTGATATGCAAGAAAATAAAAAAAGTCACGTGAGTAGCACACAGTATTTTTTTTTTTTTTTATGAGGTTTTTTTTTTTTTTTTTTTTTTTTTTTTTTTTTAACATCTCTTCCCCTATTTTATTTACAGCATATATATAATTATAGCTAACACGTCATATGATGTTTCTTTAAAAAACTTAAATGTTATTTTCAACTTATAAACTTCCTTAATATCAATTAGCTACTACATTAAATCAGATAAGCATGAAAAAAAATCACAAAAATAATCATATAAATTAATAAATGAAATAAAAATAACTAGATATAAAAACAACTGTACATATTGCAAACCCCGAAAAAATAAGAAAAAATAATAATTTTTTAGTACGCAACACTGTAAAATAATTGCAGCAAAATTTACGGGTTTTTAACAAACGTTCCGGCCAAATACCCATTAGTTAATGTTTTGCTCGTAATTTATCATTTTGAATACCACTTTATATGTAAATCTTTTTATTATTATTCCTTTGAAGATATGCACTACAAACGACTAATGGAGTTTATTATAAAAAAAAAGTGGTGAAAGACTGCTGAAAACCTTGTGGTATAGCGGAAGAAAATATCAAGTCATATCAGAAAATACGGGCGTGCCCAGGGCCCGACTTAGACTACCCGGAGCCCCGGGGCAAGCTTATTCTGGGGGGGGGGGGGGGGAGGGGCTTGCAGTGGCATAAGAGGTCTTATTTCTGCTTATGCCTGTTGAAAAGGGCCCTTCCAGAAGGGGGGCCCAGGGCAACCGCCCCTTATGCCCTGGCGTTAGTTAGGGCCTGGGTGTGCCCGCTTTGAAGGTAAAAAAACAGTCGTGACCGTAAAAATTAAACAGGCGAAAGCACGTAAATTTACGGAGTTTTTTTAACAGTGAAGATCAAACTTTCAAAAATTGAAAATTTTCTTAAAAAATAATTTTAAAAAAAGGTAATTTTTGCATAGAATTTAATATCCTACAGAATCTGCATACGCACAATATAGCGTGCTATGAACAATCCTAAAATTAAAATTTTATATTGGCAATTTTCATTTATATCCCCTATTATAAATAAATAACTTTGTTGGATCCTGTATACTTACAAATTACTCGAATAATATTTTTAATACTACTTTCTTCTATAGTAAAAATATTTTTGTGCATCTAAATTAAAAAAAAAAAAAAAAAAAAAAAAAAAAAAAAAAAAAATCAATTACATTGCGTACTCTACACTGTTAAAAATTTTCTCCTAGGTTGAACCAAAACATGGTACATTTTTGCTGCCACCATGCGATGGTGAAACCTTTTACCATTATTTGGTGCTTTACTAATCCAAGGCTTGGTACTTCAATAGCTACATCCATAAGACGGAGAATTTTTTTACCATAATTTGGTGCTTTTTTTAAACAAGAAACGCCAAATCATAGTAGAAGGTTTCACCATCGCATGGTGGCAGCAAAAATGTACCATGTTTTGGTTTCTGAAGCTACTGTAGTACCAACATTTGGTTCAACCTTGAACTGGAATTTTTAACAGTGTATAGTATAAAATGTTCTTACAAATATTATATCTTATGCATCTTAAACTTTCCTAAAACTTTTGCAAGTCTTTATACATGAACTACTTGCAATTATTTATACTATTTTCAATTAATATTAGGCTGCAATGACTTAGAATAACATATCAGATTCATGGGACTGTTTCATTTACGGAAATTAGAAAGCAAACATGACATATAGATAAAAACATCGGACAGATAGATAAAAGCATCGGACTTACTAAACAGTTTTAAACTTTTTTCAAAATGTTAAAAATGTACAACAAAGTTTAAATACGTTTCTAGAAATCGGGAATTAGAACCACTAACGTATCTAAATAATTTTGTGTGATCTTGTTACCTAAACATTAAAAATTAATCGTACCATAATTTATGGAAAACATGTTCTTGTGAATATGAATACTATATGTAAATTTCATTATGTTTTATGTAGTACAAAGGTATATAAATATTCTTTCTGGAAATAACTTTTGTAGAACGTAATGTATTGGAATTTTCTTACGTCCTGTATTTGTAGTCGTGTTGATTAAACCGTTTTCAGTATAGAGAATATGCCCTACACTGTAAAAAAATAACTATTACCAGCTGCAAGAAACTTTCTGTGATTGGAGAAAATAATTATTTTCTTCAATCACAAAGAGTTTCTTGCTGCTGGTAATTGTTATTTTTTTACAGTGTAGTGATCTTAAATAACGTAGCATGAATAACGTAACTTTAATAACGTAACGTAGCAACGTAACTTGAATAACATAGTTTTAAAACATTCTGAGAATATTTACAGAGGTTAGAGCGGGAAAGATGCAGAAGCCGATAGACAGAGAAATCGAAGTTTATAAATAATTTTCAAGTTTTTTGAAAATGTTAATAAAAAGAAATAAGAAAAAAAAAAAGCATTTTAGAAACATCCATTTAAACAATAAAAATGCATTAAATATGTAAAAACCAGTGAGAGAAAAGCTAAGTAATAGAGCAAAATTTAATCGATAAATAATAATAATAATAATAATAATAATAATAATAATAATAATAATAATAATAATAATTTCAATAAAAACTGTGATTAAAAATGGAAGGAATAGCATTTCTATTTTTTCTTAATCTGGAATAGTTTGAAAAAATTTTAATTATATAGAATTATTTATTGTAATTTTTTAAGTAAAATTTATACAATTCCTGAGTTTAAATAGTCAACCGCAAACTTCAACAAAATGCATAATTCATAACCTATTTTTATAATAATATATAGCAGAATTTTAATTCTTCCTATTCTAGTAATCGTTTCATATTTCTAATTATACACTACAGAAAATGAAATAACTAAAATTGTAACTTAAGGAAGTTTTAGCTCTATTTCAGATAATTCGACCATTACGTGCTATTAAATTGCATAGAGAATAGTTAAATTTACTTTTATCTATTTAGCCAATTTTCAGTCAATAATAGGCTACAAAATTTTACATAACTGTGGTACATCATAATAATTTATTTCATTGAATTATGATGTAATTCAGGATATTGAATAAAAGTTTAAATGGTTGTTAAATTCCCTTTATTATCGGATTATTATCGAGTTATTCCAATTATTTCTCTCACTCATAGCTACTTTTAGAATTGCTTCAAAATGATGCATTTTATTTGGATTCGTGAAAAACATGATTCCTTCTGAAAAATGACATAAATAGAACTGCTTATTTATGTATTATATATAGGCTAACCAAAGAATTCGAATACGTTACAGACTGTGTGATATATTTCTTTAAAGCATATTTTAATATATTTATACCGCACATATCATAGCGAACTCTCTAAAAATGGAAAGGGGAAATTCTCTCAAATTGAGCCATTTTTCACTCAATCGACATGTCAAAAGGCAATTTCTCACGTTGAGGGAAATCCTCTCAAATCATTAAACTGCTATGGGCGGCTCAGACTTGAGCTGATTGAAACAATTTATTTTTGAGAAAAATCGGAACTGATTTGAGTGAAATTGTTTCATGCTGGAAAAGTACATTTCCTCCTCTGGTATCGAACTCGGGTCCCTTTCCATGGCAGACGAACGCGGTAGCACTACGCTACGGCTATATATGCTGAAAACGATTGTATAGCCATTTTCAACCATTCTCAAACAGAAAAATATTATTTATCAATTTTTACTTGTTTTAAACATAACATAATGCTATGGGAAATCCAATAAACTTCCTTAAAATAACATTATTGATTTTAAACTAAGGAAATTCTTAAAAATAGAACCGCTAAGACAAGCAGAGATTTTAGAAGATTGTTAATTAATTCTATATAATTTAGCAGATTTAGAAAAATAATTTTTTCCACGCAACGTTGGATAATTACTTGAATAACTATTTAAAAAAAAAAAAATGTACTATTTTGTTTATGCATATTATTCCCGATGTTGAGTTTAATTGTAACACATTTTTTGAACGTTTTGCATTCCTTTTAATAAATTAGTTTCAATAAATATAATAAAAATATTAAATAACTTTAGACATAGATAAATTTCTACATTGTATAAATACATTTTCCTTTCTCTTTATATTTCGCATATTTTTTTAAGAAACAGTTTTAAAAAATACTTTTTTTTTTCAGTTTTTTATGACTAACGGGCGATACTTGAGAACTCTGCTATTTTTTGTCAGTTGTATATAAAACATTTGTTATGTTTATCAAAAAAAAATAAATAAATAAATAAAAAATAACTAAAAATAGCTTTGATATTTTACTTTTCTTATCGTCAAAAGTCCTCAATATATTTTTTAAGCAATATATAAATTAAGGAATTATATATATCTAAAAAATATTTTTCACGTGTCATTTATAACACGATCGATAGATGGTGCTGTCATTACGCATTTTTGTTGCACCATATGAAAAAAATGATCGAAATTTGATCAGAACTGGGCTGATACTTGAGCGATTATTTTTATTGAAACGATTTTTGATCAGAAAAGTCTGATTTTACTCAAATTTGATATTTTCCTAGAAATTCCTCTTAAATTATGACTAAAAATATTCCGTCCGTTTTGGAGTAAGCAGATCCTTAAAAAAAAAAAAAAAAAAAAAAAAAAAAAAAAAAAAAAAACCATTTTAAGAGAGAACTCAACATATGTTACTTCTGTGCAGAAAAAATGTACGAATGCCGTACGATTAGTATTAAAGAGTGATTTACTGAGCCAGCAAACATATATAGTTATATTATTAATTATAAATAAAAATTGTTGAAGTGCATTTCTAAATTTGTTACGAGAATTTTAACTTACTGAAATTTTAGTATGATTTTTCGGTGCATATGCAATATTTAGACAATATACAAGGCTACACAGTAGCAATCTATTTACTGTTTTCTCATTAAAGATAAGATTAAATAAGAGTTTTTGTTAGACTACTATACTTAATACTAAGACATATTTTAATGTGTCAAAGCTTAAATAATGTATGCTAAAAGTTTTATACTCTTAAATGCAGCTTAATGCCATATACAGGGTGGTTATAATTAAACTTCCCCTGTACACAGCATCCTGCAGCGCAAACGTATGAACAGAATGCAACGAAATTTGGTATATAGACTATACACGAGATGCGCTCACGGAATTTAGAAAAAAAAAAAGTTTCAAAATGTCCACCAGTTCGGTAAATCATTAAATGTAACACAATAAACGACCAAAGCGGAATACAGAAACAATATTAACAATCTAGAACAAGAATTATCAGTAATAAAATGTAAAACCGGATATCCTAACAGGATAAACCGTCCTAATCAGTTCTTGTTTCTGCAAACTGAACTGTTTTGCTTTTTCAAACAGCGTACTGTTACTTCTTTCTTACCTTTACTTAATGCGGTTCGATGACAAGATGATCAGAAACTAGTCAAAAAATGTTAATACTGTTTCTGTATTCCGTTTTGATCGTTTATTGAGTTAAATTTAAGGTTTTTACGGAAAAGGCGCCCTCTGGTGGACATAATGGAATTTTTTTTTCTTTTTACCGAAATTCCGTGAGCTCATCTCGTGTATAGTCTATATACCGAATTTCGTTGCATTCCATTCACCCATTTGGGCTGTAGGACGCTGTTTATAGGGGAAGTTTAATTATAAACGCCCTGTATATAAATAATGAATGCGAAACACACGATTTTTCTTTCGTAGATATTTTTTTTTTCCCTATCAAAGCATATTCAAAATAAATATAAAATTACATACAATACATATTGTTAAAACATTAATTTTCTTACGATTTTTATTTTATAATTATTGTTATCGTTATAGTATAAAATATAAAAACGAAATATTGGATTCATTTGTAACCTTGTTGAACGAATCAAAGCATCTTTCTAATAAAATATTATAGGTGTTTTATGTAATACTTGTAATATTAAGATTTCAAATTATGATTATTATATGATAGTAAAACATTATATTATTATCTTTAATGATCATTTTTAAACTATTGTGATGTGGCTATCACACAACTTCCTTCTATATTTTACCATAAACCCTAACACGATTCCAATTATTTATTAAAATTATTATTTATCGAAATTTGTTGAATTCATTGTTAGTACATAATTATAATGCATGTACTAAGTCATGAATATTGCCGCATATAAATAAATAAATAAACAAATAATATTTTTTTTTTTTTTTTTTTTTTTTTTTTGTATTATAATTTTTTTTATAATTTTCTATAAGTAACGTATAACAATATAATTACCCCTATTACCATTCATACTAAAAATTAACTACACGGATGCTAATTACATTTTGTCAAAATCCTCATGAACATTGAATTGCATTGGATGTGCTAAGACATAGTTATCGTCACATACTAGTAACAAAAAATGCTGTATGTTTTAGTATTATAGATTAATTTTAGTATTTTTCTAGACGAGAAAATTTCATTTCCTCTTTTATTTATTTATTTTTTATTTATTTATTTTTTCTTTTGAGAAATTTCCATTTTATTACTACGTACGGTTTTAAACAATTATATATATATATATATATATATATATATATATATATATATATATATTTTTTTTTTTTTTTTTTTTTTTTTGCCAATTTCCTATTTCAAACATGTCTGCCATTTTCATTATGATTGCTGAGGCAACCGTCTAATAATCCAACTATGAGCGACCTTAATAAGAAAGTATTTGTGGCTTCCGTGGTGGAAACCAGTGAGAAATATGTGTGAGGAATTTCCAAGTGTAATTTGATATAAGGAATGTGGATTCAGGTAAACAGACTCAGCATTCAAAATATTTAGATTAATTTCCTTGTTTTTGCTTCTTGTTTTTTTGCTTAAAAATTTCCTTGTAATTAACCGAAAATACAGTGTATTAAATTAAATTAAATTAATGTGTCTTTAATTAGGCGGTGCATTCTATCAGTTTGTAAATATAAGCAATGAAAATGGAGTGAGCAATAAAATAGAAATAGAGAGAATGTAAATTGAGAAAATACGGTTTAAAAACTGCCATATTTTATTTAGAATAAGTATATTATAACTCCTACCTAGGCAAGACGTATTAATCCTGGACGATATATTTAACGCCCCAGCCCGCCTGTTCCCGCTCTTCGATGTCTTTTTCTAGTCAATTTTGTCCTTTTATGACTTCCGGTGTGAGCCGGTTTTTTTTTTTTTTTTTTTTTTTTTTTTTTTTTTTTTTTAACACACTTGACATTGGGAGTTTTTTGTTTTTCGTCCCATGCTATTTCTATGAGTTTTTAGCTCCCCCCCCCCCTCTTTTTCTACATTCTAAAGTTCCACCGTACTTTGGAATGTAGAAAAAGAGGGGGGGAGCTAAAAAAACCCATAGAAATAGCATGGGACGAAAAACAAAAAAAAAACTCACAATGTCAAGTGTGTTTAAAAAATAAAAAAAAAGACTCACACCGGCACACCGGAGGTCATAAAAGGACAAAATTGACTAGAAAAAGACATCGAAAAGCGGGATAATATACGTAGTTAATATACATAGTTAATATATGTGCCTTTACCAAATATTAACTATGTTGAAATATATGAACAAATGGGATTGGACAAGTTGGTTTATTAGCTAAATGTATTTTTTATTTATTATTAATTTATATTTTTATATGGGTATATTTATATTACATTTGTTGATAACAGGGCAAATTTATAATAAATAGAAAGAATGAGTTAGTAAATTAATTTTTATGTCGCACTAGTGCTACGTTACTGAGCAATAAATAGAAAGAGAACATTTGAGATAAATTTAACAGATTATTATTCGCAAAAGACATTATTCGCGTTTGAACTGATTATACATTTTTGATTTGTTAATTAATGTTAATTGCTTAATTATATCGAGATTAACTCCTACGCATAAAAAATTTCTTTTGTTATTCAGAAACATAATTTTTGTGTGTAAATTTACATTTTTTTTTTTTTTTTCTTAATTTTATGAAAATTACACTAAAAGTTTAAAGAGACTTCATTTATTTAAGCAACATAAATGACTTAAATAAAATATTAACCAAGTTTTGTTTTTGAAGAATAAGATTATACAGGTTGCATAGGAATTTTTACACTAAAAACCAATTGCTTTACAATGATGTTTATGAAGTTTAATCTGAACAGGCACATTAGAGTATTTTATGCCAGATAAATACACTCTATAACAGAAAAAAAAAATGAAAAATGAAAAATGACGCACCAAGAAGGTATAATGCAAACTGGACACAAATTGATATGCATATGGGTTATGATGTAAAATGTAAAATTTTAAAGTGTGGCTGCCATCGAATGAGCATGCGACGCTGCAGCGCATCTTAACTGCACAATTGGTTAATTATTAAAAATGATAAATTTGATTCCAGGTCATAAATTCTTCAAGAATTTTATTCCGTATACTCAGAAAGACAGTAAATATGCCTCGCATATAGGTGCGCAAACAAGATGCGCAGATGTCAGCCTTTGAGAGAAGTGTGTAGTTGGGCTCAAAGAAGCCAATTGGTCTAATCTGCGAATTGTTTGACAATTGGATAGGAACGACGTAATTATTAGATGATATTGACAAAAATGGGTGAACGATGGCCGAACACACCGTCAGAGAGGAAGCGGTGGGCCTAGAGAGAGGATAGAACGTGAGAATCAATCATTCGTCAGAGCGGTACTCAAAGCTTCAGTTCCTCATTATCATCGATCCTACGTACAACTGGTACTTCATTAACTTCAAAGACCATTAATAGGCGACTCAGAGAAATGGGGTTGAGCTCGCGAAGCCTTTGTGGACTACTATTAAACTTTGTATACCGAGAAGCACATTTGCAATGATATCAGGCTCGTTCTAACTGGAATGACATTGAATTGAGTAAAATTCTCTTCAATGATGAGTCCCACTCCGATTTGAGCCCCGATGAACAGCGAAGACGCCTCTGGAGACACCCCGAAAAAAGGAGGGATTCCAACCTGACTGTCGCCAGCTATACGGCCCGACAACGAGGAGTGATGATTTGGAATGTCATATCATTTCATTTACAGGAGCCCTTTGGTTAATCCGTGGCATTTTTACAGCACAGCGGTTCGTCGACGACATTCTACGTCCCGTTGTGTTTCCCTTCATTTCACACAATCCTGATTGTATATTTCAGCAGGATAATGCCCCCCCCCCGCGCACAGAGATAGTTTCTGCTGCTTGTTTTCCTGCTTGTCCAACATTATTTTGGCCAGTGAAGTCGCCAGATCTTTTTCCCACTGAAGACGTTTAGCGCATAAGGAAAAGGGTCTTCCAACAAGCTCGGGATTTTGCTAATCTAACGCTTCAGTTGAACAGAATTTGGCATGATAACTTGCATGAGCACATTTGCAAACTCTATCAATTAATGCAAAGCCGAATAACTGCTTACATAAGGGTCAGAAGTATACCAATGCGTTATTTATTTGCTTACTTTGTGAGGCCATTTCTCTTGATTAAATCATTCAAAATTTCTGAAATTGTACTCATTTGTTTTTCTCTACATGTACATCACATCTATCAATTTTCGGCCCATTTGGATAATTCCTTCTTGGTGCGAAGTCTTCTTTATTATAGAGTATATTTAAACAGACTAAAAAAACATTTTTTCTCATAATTCTATTTGAACTGCAGTTGCATTCAAGTGCCAAAATTCTCTCTAAAAAAATTAAAAAAGACATTTGATTTGTTGGCCGACCGTTTAGACTATTCAGAGGTTTATCTTCTGTATTTTTTTTTCCTTTACTGAATCATATATATATACATTATATTCTATCTGAATAATTAATTTTTAAATGTTTAGTTATTAAATTAATAACTATTCCTTTTACTTTATTCTTACTCTTAAAGTACAAATTTAATTTAGTTTCATACTTTAACTGCAAGACTAACTGTATTTCACCTCATGGCTTCCTGTTAGTTTGATGAATTCTTTAATAGTCGTAGCTTTTATATGTAAATAATATTTTAGTATTAATAGTCCTTACCTGAATTTCTTTTAGATGTGAAATTTTATTATTTCTGTTAGATTTCCTTTTTTCTTTTTTAAACCTTGTTTTTCAAATAATTTATACATCAATTTAGGTATTATTTGCGATTTGAGTGCTGTAAATATTTGGCAAATGCGTACAGTGGTACAGTATAACAAAAATTACACCTATTTGTATACAACATTCAATCAAAGCCCCTGAAGAATCATTATATCATTCCTTTATTATAAGGATTCTTCTGTCTTCTTTTTTTTTCTTTTTTTACTTAAACAACTGTGTTGAGATTTTATAAACAAGTGGTTATTTTACATAAGAATTTGCAAAAATGGTGTTGGGGCAATTTCAATGCAGAGCAGTGTAATTTGACTCTCATCTGTGGATATTTGGATATATACTCCCTTTTTTCCGTAGTATATTTAGAATAGAACCATTTATATTAAATTTCACCAATCTCGAATTAATAAATGTATAATAAATTTAAAATACGTTTATTGTAGATAAGTTAAATATTTTAAACAGATCGGGAAAAAAAGGGAAATTTTACAAAAAAGGAAAAATTAAATAATTTTAATATTTTTTATATTATTCAGTTCGCAATTTTGAGTAATTTTAATCAAATTAAAATAAATTTTATAAAAGTATATAAAGTTAAGTTAAATTTCCATATTTCACTATTATATTATCACTATTTTACTTCACAATTTATAAACAGATTAAAGATGCGTTAATTTTTTTTTTTTTTTTTTTATCTCAAATATTTCAAAGCAAGCAGGATTAATTCCAGAGCCATACAAATAAATATATTTTATTAAAAATTTCAAATCCTAAATAACGATCTTTTAACATAGAAAGACATTAGATACAGTGTTATCTAATCTAACGTCATATACAAACCGTTCATTTGTAATCGTCTTATATCAATAACTGTTAGCGAAACTTTTTAGATTATTGTCTCATATTTTAAATTCTGATGTGTTTTAGCGAATTACATCAAACTGCTGAAATTATATCTTGGTTTACAATCAGAAATTTTGACGTGAGAACAAATTTTCCGCTTGAATTAACTTTGTATCAAATAGACTCAAACAATCTGTTGACAAATTGAGTTTCTGTATTACAAGCGTTTAAAATGTTAGAAATACCCATAATTATTAAAATTCTGTTTAATTATTTTACATGAGTGATTTATGCTTTAATAACTGAAGTTGAGAGATTGCGTGATAAGATTCAGCATCGTTATTTATATCATAAGCTGAACTTCATCTCAAATATATGACTAAATCTCCATTCGTATTTATTATGATTACCATAATAGAAATGTATCTTTCTTAATAGGAACAGATTTCATTAATACTCAGAAAAATATTAATATAATGTGATAATATAGTAATGTAATTCCTTTCTATATGAATGTAAAATGTCATATATTATATAATGAAAAGAATATAATTAACAATTGCTTCGTTTTAATAAAATATTTTACAAAAAAAAATCAAGTTATAAAAGATATATGTATTTCCTGATTAAAAATATTTGTAGTAGCAGATTTAATCCTTAGGTGTCGATTTCATTTTACAAGATTAATAGAATTTTAAGTACATATCATACATAAAGAAAAGACAAATGCACATTTCACAGTTTTTAATATTTAGTTTTATACAGAATATTAAAAATATTGGGTTGGTCAAAAAGTAATTGCGTTTTTTTTTTTTTTTTTTGTGTGTGTGTGTGTGAGTGAGTAGGTGAAAGGGGAATTTTTCATTGGATTTTTTTTTTTTTTTTTTTTTTTTTAACAATATGTTCTTCATTTTGTTCAATCAAATTTTGTCACCTATCAAGCAACTTTCACACTCAAAAATGCTCTTATTTTTTTTTAGCAAAAAACTGTTCCAAGAATACTTTAATATCCCATCAGCAGTGGAGCCTGATGGTGACAGATTTGGCAAATATGGTGGATGTGGCAACACATTCCATTCAAGCTGTAACATTTTTTGGCGCGTGACGAAACGTGTATGCGGTCTATCGTTATCTTGGTGAAACACGACACCTTTGCGATTCATCAATTCTGGATACTTCTGCTTGATTGCGCTGCTTAATTTACTCAATTGATGACAATACATCTCAGACTTAATGGTTTGGTTCCTTTGAAGCAATTTAAAATACCCAATATATTTGAAATCTCACCAGACTGTGAGCATAACTTTCCTTTAGGTGAATATCTGCTTTTGAAATGCTTTGAACATGTTCATCACGCTTGCTCAACAATACTTTTCTTTCGATGTTGTTACAGATGATCCATTTTCTCTCGCCTGTTATCACACATTTAAAAAAAATAGATCATTTTCTTCATGTTCCAAGAATGACTCGCAGAGTCAACATGCTTAGTGAGGTGGATTTTTTTTCGATCATGTGGTATCCAATTATCGAGCTTCGTAACATATCTAAGTTGTTTTGAATGATTTTCAAAACTTTATTTCGATATGTTAAGTTTCTCGGCAATATTTCGTGTCGTTAAATGTTGATTATATTTGATAAATGCCTTTATTTCATAGTTATCAATTTCGATTGGCCTTTTTTTTTTTTTTTTTTTTTTTTTGAGCAGGGTGCATCTTTAACATCAAGATTGCTAAACCAAAATTTAACAAACATATTCTGATACTTTTATACATTTTAGGCATCTTTGCCGTATACATCTCATAGCTTTTTGTGAGCTTGTATACCTTTCATCCCTTTTCGGAAGTAATACAAAAAAATTAATACGATGAAAATGTTCCTTTAGATTTTCAATTTTTAAATCGACGCTAAACAAGATTTGTTAACAAAATTGTATACTTTTTTCTCTAAGTCAAGTTTGAAGTGTCTGTTTTGAAGTTACGGAATGACTTTGCAGTTTAAAAGGAAGTTAGTAATATTTCAAGACAGGTATTGACATTTACTAAAAAAACGCAACTACCTTTTGGCCAAACCAATAGAACTGCCTGCTGTTAACATTGAATAACATGGATACAGTGCACTGTAAAAAATAGGTTCCTAAAAATAAATATATATTGTCTCAAAATAGCGCCGAAACAATATATACTTAAATTTGAAAACCCAAGTACTCATTTTTGAGTACATTGACATGCCAAAATGGGGATATAGGGATTCTTATTGCTCAACCCCATTCTGTAGCAGGTCAATATACTCAAAAATAGTTAGATGGGTTTTCAAATTTAAGTATATATTGTTTCGGGGCTATTTTGAGACAATATATACTTATTTTTAAGAACCTCTTTTTTACAGCGTGACTGGTAGGAAATTGGAACAAATAATATGTAATTTTTAAAGAAAAAAGATAAAGACATTTATTTTAAAAGTTATTGGCAGGAGATGTTGCACGCTGTAGTTCTTGTCTTTTTTTTTTTTTTTTACAAGCAATAAGTCATTCAAGGATTTGATGGATTGGCAAGTTACTATTAGTATTATTATTTCTATTAAAAAAAACTAAAAGTAACCAGGCTGGTTTACATGTTCAATTAATACTGTGGTCCATGGATTGTGTATTTATTTAATGTTTCTGTCATAAATTCAATTCTTCATTTTATTTTGTCTTTATTTAAAATGACAAATTCAACGATCTTTTAAAAATTTCGCCGACTATAGTAGGTAATATGTACACAAATCAACAGGTTATATTTGTTGACCCTTATGTTTACTAGTATATTCTCGTTTGACTAATATAGAAAGTATCTTTTGTTAGTATATTTTAACACACACTATCTGGACTTGGTCCATCTAATGTTAGACACACGTTCTGATGTATTTTTGTGCACCCCTTAAACAGTCATCTTGCATATTTATAAAATTATTTAAATAATTGTAAATGTAATTAGTTTTTATATAAAAAAGATATTAACGCTAATATTGATTGCAAATATGTATACACTGCTAATTTTGGTTCAGTTAGGATCCTTCGGCTTAGAAATTTGTAATGAAGATTTGGATTTAAAGTGTAATGTAATTTTTAGTTCGTGTTTGACATGTCGATAATCCTAAAATTTCGGTGTGTTTTTTTTCGCCATATTTTATTAAAATTATTTTACTGTAAATAAAAATAAGGTTAACACGTTCATAATTCAAGTAAAAAAAAAAATGTAAATATAATAAAAAGTTTTAAAAAAGAGTAAAATTTTGCAGATATTTAAAAGAAGTGTAAAATTGGTAATTATTAATTTCTTTCAACAAATGATGAAGTACAGTGACGAGTGTCTGAAAGCAAAAAGACTAATGCCAGCTAGAAAAGGCAATAAAAATAGACAAAGAAAAAAAATATCAACAAAGCTTAGCTACCTCTTGCATTCTTTAATATGTGATATAAAAGTTTATACATTATTATTTTTTTTCCAAGTTACATTTATGTGTTATTTTAGAAAAACTACCTTCAGTGATTTAACAGAACTTATTAAGATCGTAATCGATTTTTATTTTAAGTTAATTCATACATAAGCCTATTTATATATGCATTTATATAAGTTCACTTGGAAACCTATTTACTTAAACAAATGTAATTTATCTCTAACTTTTCATGGAATCATCCCTCTGAATACAAGAAAAAAAGTGTTACACACAAATGTACTTTATTAAAAAATATGTGTATCATTTTTAGCTGTATTTTATTATCTATAACAAAGCAATTACTATCTCATATTTCTGTACTTCTTTCAGAAATAAAAAGAATGTTTTATTTTCAGATAGCATTGAAAATAGGAATTAATAATTATTTATTACCCTTTTCTATATCAATTTTGTATGAAAAGAAGTTTTTATTTTTTCACCCAAGTAGTATTCTATTAAACTAACGTTCTATCCAGAAGGCATTTCTGAATAAACAAAGGGAAATTTTATTCCGAAATGCAGTTTAATGTGAACAAAATATTTTCCCACAAATGTCGCAAAAGAGTTAAATTATTTCCCCAAGCTTTAAACAAAAGAACATAAAAATAAAGAATGTCACTGCGTTGCCATGTTGCTTTCAACTATGTAATTACAGAGACTATATTTTGCCCGGAAGATCATGAAGATGAAGAATTTTCTCTACAAAACTACATTAGTGGTTAATTACTAACCTTTATCATAAAACTGAACGTTTTGTTTGAAGGAAAAGAAGTTTTGCGAGCATTAATCGAATTCTTTCCTTATTAAAACTATCAGAAGTCTTTTTAAATGTCGAATTTAAAACATTTAACTTGTTAATTCCGTATGGTATTAAACAAAATGTAGATAATGTTATTCGTATATGAAAATAATATATATAAGAATATACTTTAAGATAGCTTCAAAATGATACCTATAAACATGAATTTTTAAAATCTATCTTAAATTAGCATGTTAATTAGACAACTGAATACGATGATTATATGATACATAATTAATAATTATGATAATAATTATTCGATTAGATGCATCAATATATATATTTCTGTCTAATACTTACTATTTATATATTAATATTAAAAATATCATTATTCGATCATTAACCTTTTACTGGCCCTAATGCTCAAATTGTTTTGCCAAATTTTGGGTCTCTTAATGAACTATCACCAAAAATTTTGAAGAATTATTTTTTATTATACATATTATGGAAATGATTAAGCAACCGTTATAATTAAAATTTAGTCGTGTATATTGCCTAAAAATATCCCTAAATTTGGCAGCATTGACCCAAGTGATGAAATTAAACTGAACCGACAAAGGGCTCCATATATGTTGGATATCTGTTCCACGTATATTTGTATTGCGTGAATTTTATTGTAAGGTGATAGTATAAAAAGAAACAAAGTATTGAAAGAAAAACTGGTATAAATTGTAGCAATATAAATTCATGTATTTCACGTTTTTGAAATAATAATAATAATAAAAAAAAAAAAAAAAAAAAAACATTTTAGAAAAAATATGTAGATTTTATTCGGTGCCACTATAATTATTGTAATTCAAATAACCATTTTCTCCTTTTATTTTACACAAACTGGTCGTGCTTAATATTTGAAATATTTAGAATTTCAACTTTATTTCTATTCCCATGCGAAATTTAAAGTTTTTTCAAATGATCTGTTCCCAGGCATTTCGTATGTTGCTTTTATTTCTGTTGTTTATTGTAGCATTTCTTAAAATCGTCTTGAAACTGCAAGACTCTTTGATCGTATGGATCCATGTGCATAACGCAGTTTTCATTGTTTGGGTTAATTGAAGAGTTCTAAAAAGATTTTCTGGTGTGAATGAAACTCTTCTGTTTAAAACGCATGTTAATTATCATATGAATTAAGTGAGTAATAGGAGATTCGTCACGTGCTAGTAACTAATTAATGTCAACTTCGCTTTTATAGGTAAAAATTTTAAAAGTGGAATTTGATATACATGAAAGACGAATAAAATCGAAGAAACGTCGATTTAATGTATCATACATCACTCCTTAAAATTATTGGTGACAGTTGAATAAAAAATGTCGCGCAATCTGTACCAGGTGGCGCTGTCTACCGCTTGAAACTGTTGCCAAGTTTCCGAGCCACGCGACAGGCTTCTAGTTTAGAAGGCTGTGGTTTAACATCACTCAGTGCAAACTGAATGTTCTTACAACAATTAAAAATATTACATTTTCTGCAAGCTTATTAAGTCATGAGAGAATCGAAATTTTTAACTTAATTTAAATCTTAATTATTCCAACACCCTACGAACACTGACTGCGCAAATTCAGAATGTGTTTATTTATAGCGCGTGCGAGAAGTATTCAGCATTTAAATAAATATAATAAAAAACTATTTGTAAAAAGAAGCTCTTGAAAAATAAATAATTAATTGTAAATACTGTTTTAATGGGAAAATATCCATGTTACATCATTACCGAAGTAATGTTAGTTCTTTCAAAACATGGAGCATATCCCCGTACTGTATGTAATGTATACACTTGTCTTTTATGATGGAAAAAAAACCTCCCTTTACCTGCAAATGTAGTGGATACCAAATTTATGTTGCACCACAGTTTTAATCTACACTTATTCAAATTTACTTTTTTACCTACCCCTTTTAGAAAACCTTAAATATTTAAAAATATCGCAAACATTTAAATCAAATAACTAGGTAAGTTTTAATCATAGAAAGAAGATTTTATGCGTTTTCATATGTTAGTCTATTAAGATTGTTTTACAAAAAATAATAAAAATAACACATATATATATATATATATATATATATATATATATATATATATATACAGGGTGACAAGAAATAACTTGGACACACATGATACATTATAACTTTAATGCTAATGAAAATATTACGACGAAACTTCAAAATAAATATGAATACATTATTTTGTCTAATATATTTACAAATTTTCAAAGTGACTACCTTTAGCCTTAATACAGAGCTTTAAACGTGTCTCAAAATTTTCGGTTATGGGCCGCAACGCACTTACTGATATTTTATCCCATTCCTTGCATAAGGATTTCTTTAGGGGTGCCAAAGTTTTATGAGGTTTAGCACACACCCTTGCCTCTAATATGGACCAAGCAGAATAATCCATTGGGTTCAAATCTGGGGAATACGGGGGTCATTCTTGAGCTCCATTGAAGTCAGGAAAATTTGTCTTGCACCAATCTTGAGTGCGTTTAGCTCTGTGTGCAGGTGCGGAATCCTGTTGGAAGGTCCATCTTTTGTTTCCAAAGTACTTTTGCGACCAAGGTAAGACAGCATCTTCCAAAATGAGTTTACGATATGTTTGTTGATTAATCTTTATCCCTTGATCAACAAAAATAAGTGGTATTTTCCCACAAGCACATATCCCAGCTCAATCCATTACAGATTGGGGTCGTTTACGCCGTTAAACAATGCAAGAAGGTTCAGGGGCTTTTGATGACCAAACTCTATCATTATGGCTATTGTGAGCTTGTCCAATCGAGAACAGTTTCTCATCTGTGAAGACAAATGTTTGCCTTCGATCACCTGCGGCCTGCTTTAACAGTTCTTAACACCTTTGAAGTCTTGTGCGTTTGTTCTCTGCTGCTAGCTTTTGAGCCACTTTCATTTTGTAAGGGCGAAGACCAAGCTCTACTCTTGCCATCAAACGTGCGGCTTCTCTGGTGATCTTCATCTCTCTAGCAACCTTCTCATTGAAATCCTCAACTCGGTTTTTTATCTTTCCGGTTTCTTGATGTGTTAACTGTGCGCTTTCTTCCTCTTCCTGACCTGTCACCATCATGTCCGAGTTCTTTAAACCTTTTGATTGTGTATGAAACCGTCTGCTTAGGCACTTTCAATAGTTGAAAAATTTCACACTGTTTCTTTCCTTGCTTATGTAATTCAAGTATGGCAGATCGTTTGTTAACCATAATGGTTATCACAACTAACTTACTTACACCTGTTTAGTCGCTTTCTACGATCAATACTTAATAAAATAAATTTATAACTTTAGTGGTAGTTAAGATATTTCGTTTGAAACATCGTCCAAGTTATTTCTTGTCACCCTGTATATATATATATATATATATATATTAATTTTGCAAATTTGACTTTCAGGATTTTTGCAGTCATATACCATCTTTACTTACTTCATTTAAAACACTTTTGCTATTGGCAACATTGCAATTCAAAATATCTGTTAAGAAAAACAACGACATCCTGATATCAATATATTTAACATAGAAGGGTATTTAACAACACAAAAGCTCAAATTTAGCTATAGCATAAAATTTCTCGTGATAAAACACTCAACAATTTTAGAAAGTATGATGCATTTATCATTTTTTATGCAGTATTTAATGGCTGCTTCCAAATAAATTTTCATGTTTTAGTTTTATCCTAATAATAAATAATTAAATGTAGAGATAATAACAAACGGAAGCGCATTAATAAAAAAGATTTTTTTCTAAATAATAAATATCAGTTTAATCATGTATAATGTAAAAAGTTTATATTAAGTCCATTGTATAATGTGTCATATATATAAATATTAATAATTAAATACTGTTATTAAATATTAATTTAAGACTTGGTGTGGGATTATCAGAACAAGGCAAACAACAACTTCAAGAACGGCAAATAGAAATAATAGGAAAGCAGACAGCTGTTTCGGTAGCATTTGGCGTACCCTCTTCAGTGCATGAAACCTTACTGAAGACGGTACGTGCTCTGAAGACGATACGCTAAATGCTACCGAAACTGCTGTTTGCTTTCCTATTATTTCTATTTGGCGTTCTTGACGTTGTTGTTTGCCTTGTTTCTACCATTATTAAACGTTGGTTCTAATAAAGATATGGAAAAAGTACTTACTTGAAATATTTACTCTATCAAAATCTATAGTGCGCAAGGCTGTAAAGTTTTATATGCCGATTTTAGTTTACATTTTAAAATGGCCATTCATTGTTATTACTTTCGAACACTAATAATATTTCGAACACTATTGTGAGGAAAGTATTATAATCATGTCAAAAATCCGAATTTGAGATTTTGATGTTTCTATACGTTTCGAGGTCTCATGAGTCCGTTTCCACTATTTTTACGATGATGTGTGCATGTATGTGTGTATGTATGTGAGTGAACATGCTAGCGTCTAAACGCTTTGCTCGAATGAGCTGTAAGTTAGTACGCATGTTGCAAGTCACCGTAGCACAAACCCTATTGATTTTGATGAATCTAACACTTATAGTTTTTTTACAGGGACACAAAGAAAAATTCTTTATCATTATGGCCTACGGGACCAAAATCTTAAAAGTGCGATAGCGTCTAAACACCTTATTCAATTGAGCAAAACAATTATACAGATACTCAACCTGTATAGATTTTGGAGAATCTAGCACTTATAGTGTTTTTTACAAGGACACAAAGAAAAATTCTTTATCATTATGGCCTATGTTACCAGATTTTTAAAAGTGCAATAGCATTTAAACGCCTTATTCAATTGAGCTGAAAATTTGTATAAATATTATAAAACCCTGTTGCACTAACCATAAGCATTTTGGTGAATCTAGCATTTCTAGGTTTTTACAGGGACGCAACAAAAAATTCTTTGTCATTATGATCTATGGGCTCAAAATTCAGTAGCGTTAAATAAAACATCGTGTAATATATGGCGAAAAATACTCAAACACTCTATTATGATTTTCTCTCTTTTGTTTGTTTAACAACTCCTCTTTCTTTACTTTATCTACAAAACTGTTAATTACTCAATGTTCGGAAAGTCGATTGGAGTCACTCCGGATTTTTTTTATTATTTTTCAGTGATGAACTCTGTTCTCACAAGCATTACAGGTTACGATTAACAATGTATCCCACGCATTCTTATTTAAATTATGCGTGGAATACTTTTTATCATTTTCGATTACAAAATCTTCCCTATGAACTATTTAAAAAAAAAAGAAAAGATAACAATAACTGTTTTATTACAGACAATGTCTGTGCATAGTGTAAATAACCTCGCATTGACTAAAATAGTTAGACGAGATAGGGTACAGCAGAACGGCGTTTTACATTGTTTCTTAGCATTTTTTAATTCAGATTTAATACCAATTTCTCGTTATAAAAATCAGAAAAAATATGTAACCACTAATATATATATATATTAATTATTGAAACTTTCATCTGGTTACAGAAAAGTAATGTGTCATTTGAAAGATTGAGATGTAATTTTTGAGGAAATCTCTGCAGTTTTTAGAAAGCAAAAATTTTCTATATGTACGTTATAAAAATTTTCTGCTTTTTAAAATTTTTTTTTTTTTTTTTAATACACTAGGGGGCTCTTACCATATTTTTAAACCCTTTTTTTTTTTTTTTCTTTTTTTTAGACAACTGATTTTTTTTTTCCCTTTTTTTACAGCAGCATTAAATTAGAAGACTATAAAAAATAAAACTGAGAGAAAACTTGTAAAAGAAATTTTAAGAAATGAATATAACAATTCCTAGGGAACGCAACACATTTGTCACATGTATTTATATAAAAGCATAGATTAAAAAAGGTCCTGCCGTCATAAATTAAATTCTATTTTGTACACAATTTTTTATCTAATGTCTACAAATGTAGTTAATATGCCTAAAATAAAATTAAATTTTTGAACATGAGCCACATTTTCATTTTTATTGAGCTTTAAGTAATAAGTTCTTAAATAAAAATTTAAAAACAAAGTAATAATATTGAAGAATGATATCAATTGCAATTTTATGATTATTTAAATACCTATAATTTTATATTAAGCAAATAATACTGAATATAAGAGTATGATAAAATAATGAAAAATAAATGTAAACGTCATCAAAAACTTTTGAAAGGGTGTTAATGATTAATAAACATTTCTTACAACCAAATCTTATTAAAAAAAAAAAAAAAAAATATTAAACATTATTTATATGTTAAAAATTATTGCAAATTATTCCTTACTTGGCAACATAAAAATGTCTTCTTTTTGTCATTACTTTAATTCCCCGTCACAAGAAAAATTCTGACGTTTTTATAACTATTGTAGAAATGTATCTGATCTCATATGATAACAGATTATATATTAATGCTGTACTGAATTTAAAATAAAAAACTGCGAAAATTTTAATTTTGATTGATAATTTAAAATATCAACGTATAATGTCGTATGTAATAGTTTAAAAATATAAAAATTAAAAATGCATCAACAGCCCTTTAGATAATTATAACATTGCTTTTATGATAGAAGCTATTTAATAATTTTAAATGATGCAATTATATTTGTCAGTAATTTATTTATATTTAGGAAATTGTAAGGTTACTACGACACATTTATTTGTTTTCTAACAAAAAATAATTTGTCACATACATTAAACAAATGATTTTAAAAAGGAAAATATTAAAAGAAAATTCCCTTTGCTTTATATTCTTTTTTTTTTTTTTTTTTTTTTTTTTTTTTGTAGTATTAAAAAATGTAATTATATATGTCGTGTGGGAGTACAAAAGGAAACTGTTTCAGAAATATTCAGTGGTTTCTTTCTGCTTTGATTCAGCATTGTTTGATTTTCTTCTTTTAAGTTTAAAGACTCTCTCTCTCTCTATATATATATCTATATATTTTTTTTTTTCAAAATAATGCGTGTACAAGTTTTTAAACTGAGCTGTTGTAATACTCGGTTTTCCTTTATTATCCTAAAAAAATGTAAGAACATGATTCGACAAGGATTTAATAAACAAAACAGTATTAACTCTAGTTTTTTTTACATAGGAATTTTTGCTAGTGTTCGGAACTTTTTTTACCGACTGTACATATTGTTAAACATTTAAAGACAACATCTAAATATTTAAGAGTCAATGCGGCTTTAAACACACACGGTAATCATTAAAAAAAAAAAAATTATGTACGCCGCTTTTGTTACTAAAATTATTATTATTATTATTATTATTATTTTACTCATTTTGATAGAATTTATTGCATTTCCAAAATGTTTTTTAGTTTCAATTTATTTTTTCAAAATTATGAGGATAGTGGCATTTTTGACACTATCCTCAAGATTAAAAAAAATATATATTATTATTGTTTCATTTTGTTTTAATGGGTGTTTCAAAATCTTTAGCATAGTACCACCATCTTTAAGATTTTGAAAAAAAATCATTTAAAAGGTGTATATAACAATAAATGTAATAAAACATGTATGCAATAATTAACGTTTAGTTAAAATTAACTTTATTTAGTTAAAAGGTTTTTACAAAAAATTTTAATTATTCGAAAATGTTTTACAGTTTAAATTTCACAAAATTATTAATTAATTTTAGAAAATAAGTTTGAACAAGCATTTTAATTCTACTAAAGGAAAAGCATTTTAATTTTACGATAAGGTATTTTGAGGAGTGTGGCAGAAAAGCACATTTGAGAAAAAATAATAATAACTAAAGCGTTACAGATTTGTTCGATTTTAATATCAGTTACAATTTTGCTTATAGTTATTTAATTAAAGTATATAGTACGGTTTGATTAGATACACAACATCTGAAATTGTTGAGGGGTTACTAGATTTTTTTTTCAAGTTTTTTTTTTTTTTCGTTAAAAGATAAAAATAAATAAATAAATAAAAATCGATTACTTTGTTATAAATTATCACAGATTTATAGCTCAAACATTCGTTTTAAAGGTATTGACGAGATCTTTCGAAAGATGCCCATATGAAAATTTACTCCCCAGGAGGTACTCCCCCCCAAGGGGGGAAGCGATGCTCCCAGTTGCACAAAAAAATTTCCTAATTAACTACTACTTTTATCAATAATTCATATTAATTTGATAATCGCACGATTAAAATAACTTTTATTATGTAAACTTATATGAAATTTTGTCCTCTATTGTCATGTTAAAAATTTAGAAAAAATGCGATAACAGCGTCACCTGTTGAGAATTGTTCCACATATCTAATTAGCACTAGTTTATGTCAGGGTTCAACTAAATACCAAGTTTGGTTAAATTTCGTTCATTGGTTCCTGAGATACAGCGTCCACAAAATTTGTGATACAGACACACAGACTGTCATTTTCTAAAAACAGTCAAATAGTGTTCATGACATCCCAAAACGTGTAAATTTATCGAAAACTGGAGTTCGAAAATTTTCACGAATCCAATATTTTCTGTATACATACATATAGAAGAAGGTAAAAATCACTTGAAGAGTACTTTTCAAATTTTCATCAATGATGTTCACATGTCACGCCCCTCAACCCGCTTTCGGAAAGGAATCTCAAAGATTTGTTGCTGTATCATCTAATTACGGACATATCTGACCGTTTCACTCGTCACGTGAACGAGAAAAATCTTTCTCAATCTTCGTTACCCTTTGAATAGAAACTTTAATATTCAATGCGCTTCCTAGTCTAATGCTCTAGGCTCTTTCTAATATTTCCAAGGACCTTCCTTTTTCTTCTCCGGAAGTATAATTTTTGAGTTGTGAGTAAATCTTTGAATAAATTTAGCAATAATCATGCTCTGTATCTTATTTTAATGGCACTTATCTCAATTATATTTTTACTTTATTATAATTCTGTCTCTCTGAAAAGGTCTAAAATTGCTTCTATTTTGGTTTCAATGTCATTTTAAAACTTGTCAGATAAATGAAATTATTCTCCATTAAATACCCGATACCATCTAACAAGGACCGTTTTACTGTGTCCTTTTCCCGTTCTTTTCTTATTAACTTTGTTGACTGAATTGCTGACTCAATTGAGTCGAGACTGACTTAATACAGGAACGTATGGCATACCGAGTAAATGAGTACCGTCTTAATGTACATAAACAAGAAATATTTAAAATTTCTATTGAATCCAACTGCTTGTCTGAAGCCATAATTCCATAAGGCTAAACATCGCCCAGATTTACTCGTGTAACCCTATGGTAATTTTATTGCTTCGTAGTGTAAGTATATCTCCCTCAAAAAAGATAATTTTTGAATTATACATTATTTTTACTTTCTCTTACCCATGAGGTAGAGAAAGTATCGTTTTTGGGTTAAATTTTCGAACGCGACATTTTGTTATATTTACACGTTTTGAGGTCTCCTGAATACGAAAATCATGTTTTTAGCAAATGGTCTGTGTGTATGTCTGTGTGTCTGTGTGTGTGTCTGTGTGTGTGTCTGTGTGTCTGTCTGTTATCAGCATATCTCAAAAACAAATTATGGCAGAAAGTTCAAACTTGGTATTCTAAATGTGTATCATATAGGGATGCTACAGGAAGCTTTTCGTTAAGATCAAGCAAATGGTTCGTGTACAGGGACAATCAAGAGAATTCTAATACATTACGTCTATGGGGGAAATTGCAGGAAAATAGAGTTTAACGTCTATAGACTGCACTAAACCAAATGAAACAAATATATATTTTTTGTAATAGAGACAGTTAACTGGGAAAAAATTCTTGTGTATGTAGGAGCCTCGCCACCCCCCTGGGGGGAAGTCCCCCCTCGAGGGGAGTAAATTTTTATGATGGGTATCTTTCAAAAGAGCTCGCCAATACCTTTAAAACGAATGGTTGAACCATCGATCTGCGATAATTTAAAACGAAGTTATCGATTTTTTTTACTTTTAACGAAAAGAAAACTTCGAAAAAAATCGTACATTTTTTTTTTTTTTATTGAGAATAAAATGGACTTTTTTTTATATTTGGTGTTATACTACTTCTCTAATATGGAAATCGTCTGCGTTATCATAAAAGATAATTTTTTTAAATAATAATTTTAATAAATTATTTTTTAAAAAGAGAAGTATTTTTTAATAACCGAATTAAATTCTATATAAATGTAGGTGCCTTAATGAAACGGTGGGTTGGGGGGAGCGGTAGCCCCCCCTCACACAGAACTAATTATCATAAAAAACTCTTCAGAAGCCTAATATGAATTGTTTAACATAGGTTTACATAACAGTACTCGTTATCTTACGTATTAATCTGCAACCTGTATTTATAGTATTAAATTTCAGAGTAAGAGAAAGTCGTGCGAGTGACACACCAGATTATTTAATTCTAGTTTTCTTTTATTTTCTTTCTTTCTTCCTTCTTTTTTTTTCTGCTAAGTTTAAATAAACATTTCTTTAAAATATATTTGTTAAAATTTGTTTAATATATTTTCCTACTGAATGTATTCTATAAAACATATTTAAAAAAAAAAAAAAAAAAAAAAAAAAAAAAAAAATGAATTGCTATGTTTCTCAATTTTTTATTTCTGTTGAAACAATATTGATCAGCTGAGAATAATATATTTTTAAATAATTATTATTATAAAAAGAAAGATTATATTTATAGTGCGAAAACGTTTCAGGCGCCAAGCATAGGGATATAAAGGCTTTGAATGTGTCAAATTGACAGACAGGTTAATATTTGGTAAATATCTGGTCATTACAAGTTCCCTTATCGCTTTTTTTTATATAAACCACAAGGGTTATCACCCTTTTTTAACAACTGAATCGTTGAGTAAGCACATGCACAGAGCCTCCCATAGCCGCAAGAAATGTAGTAAAACTGTATAAAATATTTAAATTAAACGCTATTTATTTATTTCTACAAAACATTTATAAATCTTTTTTTTTTTTCTTTTAGGAAAAACTGAAAAATGTTTTAAATTATATTGAAAAATTTTCTAGTGTCGATTAAGTTAAAAGCAATTTAACGAAATTTTCCAGAAATTTTTTATGGGAATTATGCATTATTTGAAAAAAAATATTTAAATTTATGAACAATATAAATAAATTTTCTTTACATTTGTAATATTTCATAATATAAGTTATTTTATAAATGAATATAAATTATTGTTATTTAAATATGTTACACGCATCGAAGCTGTTGCCAGACAAAAAAAATCTTATATTGGAAAATAATGATCTATATGAAATTTTTATCATGATATTCCATATATTTTAGACAAATTTTAAAATATGTTTTGATATAAATAGGTGAAGCAGAAATTCGCTTCATAAATTCTGTTTTCAAAATAATATTAAAAGCATAAACTTTTCAGTAAAACTAGACTAAAAGCTAAAATCTTCTCTACTGAAATAAAATGAAATTATTTCCTCCATAACTCAATTTAAAGCGCCAAGGAATTCATTGCATGGATGGTTTTTAAAAACATTCGGATGAAATTTATTTTTCAATTTCATTTAAAGCTTACAGAACGTGTTCTAGCAAATGTTTTTATTTATTTACTTTTTCTATGATAAAGCTTTTTCCTTTTTCTTTTTTTCTCTTTTATTTTTCCGAATTTAAATTAAATTGATTCCCTCTGATTTTTTTTTTTTTTAATATGTAAGGGTTAAAAGTGCAATGACGTTTTGTTTAAGAAAAACGATTTTTTTTTTTTTTTCTTTACTTAAAATGATTTTCAATAATCGAAACATACAGAAATTTACAGAATGTGTAATTTATAGCACATATGCAGCACAATAAATTTTACTTACGTTACGAAAACGTTACAATATTTTATAATCTTATCACATTTCAGGAATCGTTTCCGATATTCTATCTGTTAAGTGATTGAAATGTTTTTCCTTGTATTTATTTTTTGTACTTTTAAATTGCAGAATTGAAACTAAAAAATACACACCAGAAATATTTTTATTTTAGTATAAACTTTATATTATAATTTTCTTTCTTTTAACCCGTTAGCTTACAGTGTCCTCATTTGAAGACAGCTAATAAAATGGCACGTATATTTTTTATGGTTTTTTGGAATGATTTCTGCTTTTTAGTGATAGTTTATAGCTCACTCTAAATGATCCCTGAAAGTTTTATGTGCCTACTATTAATTATTATTTTATAATTCGGATGGTCATATTATGATTTTTCTTTCGTCGCACATATATTTGCTTTTTGCGCAGGTATACTAACTTAAACCAAGTTGAATAATAATACATATTAGTTATAATACTTTACTTTCGAGATTTTTGTCAACATATAATTGAAATTTAATCTGTTTTCTCAAAGTTTTTCTATCTCGAAGTTTTCTCGCTAGAACACTAAACGAGAATAAAAGAGGATAGGCTTTAAATTTAAAACTATCAGAACAATTGTTTAAGTTACTGTCAGTTGTCTGTATTAATTTAAAAGTGAAATAATCAGCTAATAATATTTTGCAAATTTAATTCGGGCGTTAACGGGTTAATATACTTGTTTTCGTCAGTTGTGCTAAACAGTATTATTTTGTGTTGGCATGTGCACCAAGTGAGTTTTAATCAATCGAAAACCTTAAGTAAGACTGCTCAAGTCAACCCGTAGGATATATTCAGGAGTTTCATGATACCTTAAAGCAATTAAAATTTTAGAATATTCACAATTCAGTAATATTTCAGAAATATCTGTCATAAAAATACTTTATAAAAAAAAAAAAAGTAGTATTAAGACTACATTTTACTTCAAAACCTTCATAAAAGTATTACATAACCTATGACTTTGAGAACACATAAAATGTTCTGTGTAAACATAAAAAAAAAAGTGATTTTTATAATGGATAAATGAAACAAATTATAATTATCTTGTTTTCTAATTTTACTATATTGTTTTTGACTAACTCACTATTGCATCAGGAAAATATAATAAATATTTTTTTATTATTATTGTATTTGTATTATAAAAAACTTTGTATAATTTGATTTACTTTAATTTTATACTAGCATTATATTATTTATTATAAGTTTAAATAAAATAATTTGTACTGAAATTTGTTTTAATCTACATGGTTCGTATGGTCACACCTTTTTTCAAGGGCTCTCCCACCAACATTTCTATACAATATATATATATTTTAAGGCTTGCTAATCTATATCCAACATTGCTAAATAATAGTAGTGGTGCAGAAAATTAAGAAAATCCAAGGACTGTACGAACTATGGTATAGTAACATGTATAATTTACCTATACAGGAATGTCCCAAAATTACAGCGTTAAACTTTATGAAAAGATTTTTTTATTTACACATCATACGGATTCAGAATTTCATAGGAGCGCATGTCTACAACTGTCATCTTAATCCTTTAAAAACCGGGTGTTTTGAGGTATTTTTTAACAGATGTGAGTAAACGTAAGGTTACAAACTTTAAATGGTTGTGGATAACAGCTGAAAAAATGAAGAATACATAGGACCACCGCAGATATAATAACCAAGGAGCGGATACATTCTTTTGTTTTTCAACCTTATCTCCATGTGCTAGTATTATCGACTACACAAGCGTAGTCTAATATTTTTCGTTATTTGTAACTCCACCTACCTTGTGAAATTTAAACATTTCTACGATCCATCATTTCACAAAATCATACCCAATATTCGTATTAACACAATCGATATTTAAAATGCATCGATTAAAAACACCATTATTACTAAGTATATATTTTTTATGCAATCATCTGCACGGAAAGAATGTTTGTCAGAAAATTCAAAATTTAAGAGCCACGCCCTTATCTGTTAAAAAATATCCCAAAGCGTTTCTTAAAGGGTTAAGATGACATTTGAGGATATGGATTCCTATTCAATTCTGAATTGTTATGATGTACACTATCTCCTCTCAAAGTTTGACGCTCTAATTTTGGGACATCCTGTATATTGTTGATAGACAACGGAATATTAACTTTATTAATTCAATAAAAAATGTATCTACTTTGATTAATATATCATAGTTGCCACCATTTTAACTTATTCCAGAGTATTTTTAGCCCTGATTTTATTGTATTTTATGCTGTTCCACTTTTTTTTTTATAGAATATTTTTTTTCTTATTTTATCGCAGTTATATATTAGATAAAACATTTCTATAAATAAAGTGGTGCTAAATAAAGGCGAGACTAAAAATACTCCGGAATAAACCAAAATGTTGGTAGCTATGATACATTTGTCAGCAGCATACATTATTTTGTTGCCATATATCTGGAGATAGCTAATCTAAGCGAATAAATACTACAAGTTAGGAAAAAAATAAATCTCAGCAGTCATTGTTTATCCTCAGATTCCCTAGTGGGAAATCAGATGTCATCTTCTTTTCTATTCTAGAAGCAGAAATAAGAGACAGTATTACTAGCGAAAAAGAAAACCCTAATCTTTTCTAAGTATGAAAAAAGAGTGTCCGTCCATTTCCATCATAAATATATTAAGAATATATAAAAATGCTGTTATTGTATTATTGTAAGTTGTTTTTCTTTTATTCACTTTTTTTTTTTTTTTTTTTAGTATTGACACAGGATGTAAAAAGTGACTATTATTTAAAAAAAAAAAAAAAATGTTTGCAAGTTGTCATAGACAATGTAGTGGTTAGAAAACCATTGTCATACATTATGACATAGAATGTACAATATCACGTGTACCATGTATGATCCCTCAATATTTACTACGTGTAGGAAGCGCAAGTTTTAAGCGATTTGAGCACGTGTATGAATATGAACTGCATTTCTGATTCGATAGTGCCATTGAGGTCAGCGCGCAAATTTGGTGTACTCGCATACGCTATGCCCTTAACGTAGCCCTTAAAAACATATCTCATCCCCAGGTCATCCTAAGGATATCCCATGGATGAAAATACATACAAAGGACGTCCACAGGATGTACTTTGAGTGTGATGTTAGGGACCCTATCTGGAAAAAAAAGTTACACAGATTGATATTCAGGGAATAAGGAGACCAATTAAAATCTACAATATATACCTTTATGTATGATATAACAATATCAAAAAATTATTTCCTTATGATTATTATTTCAGGCGATCCAAATGGTTTATTTTCAAGTCAATACGTTTGTTACTAAGAAAATTTGATCAAGACTGATAAGTTTCAAGGAATGTTGCGCTTGAAAGTTGTCTGTATAAGTTTAAATGAACTTTTGAATTTAATAGCAGATTTGAATTCTATATAAATGTAGGTACAATTATTAAACGAAGTCTTGAGGGGGGGGGTAGACCCCCCTCACACAGAATTATCTGCCAAATAAAGCTGTTCCAAAGCCTAATTTGAATTGTTTTACTTAAGTTTACATAACAGTACTCGTGATCTTACCACTTAATCTCCAATCTGTATTTATAGTATTAAATTTCATGATAAGAGAAAGTTGTGTGAGTGACACACCAGATTATTTTTTTTACAAATTTATACTTTTCCTTAGAACCGGTGTGATGTTACACTTTTTATTATATTAGATTTGTTTTACAATTTCTATTCAGTGTTCTTGGTTATTTTAATTGGTTCAGTGTTATTTTAATAAATAAATAATGCTGAAACCTGGGGAAAAAAAAAAGTCAAAAGCTTTTATAGCCGATGCGATACATTTTACGCATGTTACATTTAAATACTACATTTGCATGTTACATTTAACATGTATAACTACTTTATGCATGTTACATTTAACGCTATACATTTTCAAATGCGATCATTGTTTTATACATGTGGTTTGAAATTTAGTCCATATAAAGCTCATCTGTATTAATTTATTTCCATATATCGCCGAAATTCATTGGCCAAAAATTTATTCTAAAAAATTCTGTTTGTAGTAAAAAAAAAAAAAAAATTATTTGACATGAAGTTATTTCAGATTTACAAAATCCCTGCAATCGTCATGATAATAATTGGTAATATTTCTATACGAAATGAAACGAACATACTATTTAGTATAATCATTTTAGTTGTTTGCTGCAATAGATAATAGTTTATTATTTTTATTATTATTATTATTATTATTTTAATAGCACATACAATACGCCTTGGCGAAAAATTATATAAAATGATGGCATTAGATACGGAAAGAATATTGCAGTAATCAAATATGATATATTGTAATATTTGAAATTTTAAATATTTCTTAAAAGTTTAAGTTGTATATATCTACAAAAAATTAAATTAGTACAAAGTCTTAGTAAATAAAAAACGTACAAAAGTCTTAGTAAATAAAAAATGTGTTCAGTTTTTTTTTTTTTTTTTTTTACAAATAGTAATTCTTACATTTTAAATATTATATTTGTATCTAATTTTTCGTACAATATTTTTTTTCTAATGAAATATTTATTCAGTAAAAGAATAATAGTTTTACAAATAGTAATTCTTACATTTTAAATATTATATTTGTATCTAATATTTCATACAATATTTTTTTTTTTCTAATGAAATATTTATTCAGTAAAAGAATAATAGTAGAAAAAAAAAAGGAAAAAAAGAATACGAATTTAGAAATACAATGTTTGCATATTTAAAAATTACATTTATTTGTATGCATCTGACAATCATCAGTATTAAAAGCTTAATTATTCACTTTTACCGTCTTAATTTTTTTATTTTCTATTAACATACGATGATTATTTCTTAAATTCCTTATTTTTAGCCAAATACTCGTGCATTAATACTAATTTTATTATTTCTCTATCTAATTCTATCTTTATTTTATATTAATTATTATTATATTATAAAAAATGCGTTTTACGATATATTTCTACGCATGACATTATGTTATGTATATGATAATCAGTTACCAATCTTTTCTAAATACGGTAGAGACTTTCTATACAAATATTCCCCTCCCCCCCCCCCCGAAAAAAAAAGATATAATAATTATAATATATATATATATATGTGCGTATATATGTGTGTGTGTATATATATATATTTATTTATTTATTTATATTTATATTTTATCACTTGCCTAAATATTATTTTTGCAACGCTTATCTTAAAATATTATTATGACGTACTTACTACTTTCATATTAAGTGCATGTAATATTTCCCACAGTTTCGAAGCTCATTATGCCCTAGATCATTAAGTAAATGCCGTGATGACGTTGATTTTATGTAATCAGTCAACTTTCCCGCTGTAGTAATGAAAGGCTAAAGATATTATATTATGTGAGCAGGAATAATATTCTATACCCTTCTTTTAACATTATTTCTCTTTATATAATCTCTCATTTTCGCTGCTTTACCCCCACGTAATTATAATTTTATAAAAAAAACATGTGTTAGAAATGATAAATTATTAACAACTATAACTACAAATTGTAAGAATAAATATTGTATTTATTTATTAGGCCCGACCCGTCTCCAGCTTCGAATACTTTTTCTTGTCTATTTTGACCCTATATTCCTTCTAATATAGCTTTTTTTTTTTTTTTTTTTTTTTTTTTTAACCACACATTTGTCATTGTGCGTTTTTCTGTTTTAATCCCCTGTTATTTTCCAATAGATTTTAAACATTTCCAGCGTTTCCTACATTCTAAAATTATTCATTCATTAAATCAGTTTACATCAGTTTATATGGCATATTTAAAACTTGTGGATTTGTAGATCAGGAGCCTCGACGTCCTTTTTGTATCATCCATTATTCAGCAAATCATTTTTAGTTATTACATAGTATTTATAATAATTATACAGGATGTTTCAGTGAACCGTTTCAGAACTTCTAAGAGGGGTAGGGTACATCCTGACAACTTGAAATCATATAGCAATGTGGAGTCGGAAATGCTTTCCTGAAGCGGTGTTGTACACAGAAGCACCATAAAGAAAAGAGGCCGTAAGTGAGAAATCGTTTTAATAATACATGAAAAGAAGCAAAAGGTACATGGATTAAAGTAAGTGTTCGAAGTTTCTTCCACGGGCTACAATGCACGCCTCACATCTCCGACGCATGGACATCCGAACATTCTGGAATACTCCAGGCATATCTCGAATTTCTCCGGCAGCTACTGTGTCAGGAAAGCATTTCTGACTACCCATTGGTATATGATTTTGGTTCGTCAGGATGTACCCTACCCCTCTTAGATGTTCTGAAACGGTTCAATGAAACACCCTGTATATATATATATACATATGTGATTAACTTACTACTTAAACAGATACGTTTATGAGGGGGGGCGGAGGGGCTTCCACTCTCTCAACTCTCCGTCTATTTATATCTATCTGTATGTATGTGCATATATATATTTCATTGTAACTCATGCACATGTGTTAATTCCTTGTAACTCACTTGTACCAATTTCATTCAAAATGATTCCTTAAATTATCGGAATTATTTTGTGTAGCCCTATGTAAACTAATTACCTATTCTATGCCTACCATTTTTCAATGAAACCTTGCTTTTTAACATTCTATTAATTTTTATTTATTTAATTAAGTTTAATCGAGTGTAATCATGTTAAAATACATTTATGAGAAATACCGTCTACAGACCGTAATGGTAGAAAATTCTTTTAGGTGCCCTTGTACATGAACCACACTAGTTATTCACATTAGTAAAAAGTATAAACTAATTCGTTGGAACTCATTAATACTGAACTAAATCTGACATCACTGCATGATTACAGAATGTCATCGGAATTCTTTTGTGTGGTACTGTAAAATTCAGTCTCTACATACCTGTTTTCTAGGGAAAACCTGCTTTCAATCGTCTTAATAATGTAAGTGGATTCTATTATGTTGAAGTCAGCATAAACGCGTTAAAATTGGCTCGATAAAAATATGACCATAGGCTCTAATGTTACGAAATTCTTTTCTGCGTCCTTATCTACGAACCATAAACATTAGATAAACCAATAAAAAGTCTACAACTTATTCTGTGTAGCTCATCAATTATTATCCGAAATTTGACATAATTTGGATTGACTATGCGACATTGTCGAAATAGTTTTGTGAGGTCCTGTATAATAATTTTAAGTCTAAGCAATATTTTCGACAGGAAACATACTTTTAAGCATCTCAATAGTGCAAGTTAATTTCATTTTCTTGAATGCAGTGTAACTATGTTAAAATGAGTTTAAATTAAATCCTTCTCATAGGCTGTAATGGTTGTAAAACATTTGGTTTGTCCATGTACACTATCCATAAACAATATAGGCCCAAAAATCTATACAGCTATTTCTGTATACAGCTTGAACATGTGTACCAATTTTCAAATCAATCCACGGGTTTTTTGCGTTTGCTATTGCGGCACACACAAATTCTGTCCATAGGCCGTAATGATAAGAAAAACTCTGGCGTTCTCCTGTACATTTAGAAAAAGTTCTGAATCTGGCATCTAGAATCTAAATTGTGGCTCCAGAAAAAATAGTTGCATGTCATCCTTATAAATTCTAGTTCCTTTTGAAAGCGTGTTCTAGATACCCTTATTAGAATTCTAGAGCGTTTGCCTATATTCTCGAAGACAAAGTTATTTAAAAATTTCTGCAAATAAATGCGAATACAAGAGGCGGGTTTCAGCAACTATAATCTTGGTTTATTACCCAATTCTAGAAAATAAAGCGAGAATTTCTCGCAATAAAAAGATTCAGAATATTCAGAATATTTCTTCATCATAAAAAAATATGTAGAGCAGAAATTCTCGATCATTTTGTCTATTCAGTTTAGTGGCGTGCCTTATGCGCATAGCTCGGAAATCTATGTTTCTAGATAAGGATCTTAGAAAATGACCACTTATTAATTTTAGATAAAGGTAGTATATTTTTTTTCTCAGTGTACACGAAGTATAAATAGAATACCCACCCAAAACTATACAGCTATTTTTGTGTGGTTAATAAACATGTGTACCAAATTGTAAGTCAAAAAAGTGATTTTTGCGGTCACTATTGCGAGACATACAAGCAGCCACACAGTTTCCTCATAGGGGCCTCCACTAAGGGAATAAAGAAAACATTTTTTATGTCATAACACTATAATGTTTTAAAATTTAAATTGTTTCAATAAATTAAAAAATCATATAATATTCATATATTTCATCATTATCCGCTATATACAGTCGGACTAGGAACAGGAATCGACAAGGATTTATTTAAAAAACAGTTTTAAGTGTACTTTTTGTACATAGGAATTTTTGCTATTGCTCGGATACTTTTGCTGACGACTGTACGTTTTGAAGTCGTTGCTTATTTAATGAAATATTTTTAATTAAAGTTTTCAAAAAATCAGCTGTGTAATATCTGAAAAAAACCCATTTGTAATATAAAAGACATTATGGAATAAGTTTACAATATTATTTAAGAAAAATATATTTATTATTAACGAATCATGTATTTATCATTGTAGTTACCTGGTTCTTGATTTTTCTGTCGATAATGTTCCGAATCATTTTAACCGAATTTCTACTCTTTTATTTGTGTTATGGGTAATTGAAAGTCTTTTAACCATGGCAGAATATCGCATCAAGTCAGTGATTTTTTTTCTAATTCATGATAGTGGGCTAAACTAAATCTTTACCAAGAAATTATACTAAACAATACTAATATTTGGTAACCAGCTACGTACACAGTAAGTTTATCTATACGATTTTATTTATTATCTTATTCTTATTTTGTCAATTTCATTTATTTTCTTTTATGTTAACTATTTTTCAATTGTATGCGTTTTACGCTATAGAACAAATTTTCTACCTTATTTTCAACGCATTGTAAATATTACATATATTTGTATGTTATTTTTTAATACTTTCCAACAAGGTTGAAAAGTGTTTACGACTTCGGTTTGTCTGATTGTCCGCGCACTAGCTCCCGTTAATATTGATATGAATATAATGTTCATGGAATATAATACTAACCAGTTAACATAATATTCATGGAATTTTTTTGAACTGATATATGGTATTTAAGTTCATTATTGAATATCCCTTATTGAAAATAGAGTAAATACCATTACTGATTTGTATACAGGGGCACCCGAAAGTATTCTAAAGCATTACGCTCTATGAGAGGTATTTTTATAAACCATATTTTAATACTTGTACTTTACACAAATCTTAATGAAATTGAAATATGTTATTCACGTTCGCTGTCTGATGTTCTCCATTAAAAATGGAGTACGTACTAACACAGGTTTGTGTACAGAGACTCTCGAAAGTATACCAAAGCATTATGTTCTATGAGAAGTACACTCATGCCCATGAATTAAGGATAATTCAGAATCACGCGTAAATTGAACTTTATACAAAAATTTCACTTGTAGAATTACCACACACATCTTCATGAATAATATGCAAATTATAGAAAGCCGTCAGAGGACGCCGATAAGACGTCACAATGACGAAAGTGTAAAAAAGGGGCAGATAAGGAATGGAAGCAAAGAGGGAAAATTGCTCGCTGTAAGTTGCTTAGGGCCACAACCGAATAGCTATGACACAGAGGACGCATGTGGATGATTTTTTAGTGGTAGAATTATCAGGCGACTGTAATGGGGGCGTACTCAAATAGAAGTATCGGAAAAACATTGAATCGCCCAAAATGTAATCTCTAGGCTTTGGAACCGATTCCAAAATGATGGAAATGCCAGTCGACGTTACAGTACTGTTCGGTCCCGAGTTACAACGCCGAATGACGACCGGTATTTGGCAGTAACTGCCAAAACAAGCAGATGGAGCACAGCATCAGACCTGTCTTGAGTAATCTGAAGCCACGGGTACCACAGTTTCAAAGCAAACCGTGTATAAACGTTTGAGAAATATTGTTCTATATGCTTGCAGGCCTGTCAGATGGGTTCCGCTCACGGCAACGCGCTGTGGCCAGTGATTAGCTTGGAGTAGAGAACATACAATATGGAAAACGGCACAGTGGGCTTGAGTGATGTTTTCCGACGAGTCTAGGTTTAGCTTGTAGTCAGATTCCTGTCGCACTTTCATATGGAGAACGCCAAGACAACATCATTCAACGACACAGTTACGCTGGGGGGGGGGGAATCATCGTCTGAGGGGGGATCATACTGGGCTCCAGAACAGATCTGCATGTTCAAATCGGAAGCGTAACAGTCCAAATTTATCGGGACATCATTTGGAAACGTACACGTATAGTGTTTTAGGGGTGCCATGGACCCAGAATTTGTATTTATGGATGACAATGCGCGTCTTCACCGTGCAAACTTTGTACATTGATGCCTACAATCTGAAAATATCACCCGTATGGAACGGTCAGTATTCTCACTTGACAAGAATCCAAAAGAGCATGTGTAGGACATGCTTGGCTAACGCGTTGCAGCCCGTCAACCACCTCCTACATGTGTACCGGAATTTCGGAGAGCATTGCTTACTGAGTAGCGTAATCTTCCTCAAGATCAACTCGACAACTTAATATCAGCATGCCTAGGCTCTGTACGGACTGTATTTCATCTTCTGCGGGAAGTATAATGTATTAAACAACATACCAACCATGGAATGTTAAGTTTTTGGAAGGAAGATATGTTTTTATAATTGCTTCAGGGAGCAAAAAGCGCGGTTTTTATAAAAATACCATTCATAAAAACTGCGATTTTTGCTACATAAACCACCTTTTTTGTTCTTGGTCGTTTGTTTAATATATGCGCTTTATGAATAAGCATTATTTGTTTTACTTATGAACTATCATTTGCCGCAGCTAGCATTATCCTTAATTTATGGACATGAGTGTATTTCTATAAACAATATTTTAATAACTTTACTTTACATAAATACTATAATATTCTTACGCACAAGAGAATGTTTTCTATAGTATATAATACAATTAGCATTAAGATGACCGCACAAAAATATTCTGATATTAAGGCAATTAAAGATTGCGTTTTTATTTTTGTTAAGCATTTTAACACTTTATAACAATGTTTAAGAGTGAATATGATTTGAATTAGTCCATCTATTTGTCTGACTGTCGGTCTGCTCACCTTCAGCGTCCGATAATATTTTTGAAATTTCTTAAAAATATATTCAAATTCACTATGGAATTTTCGTTTTTTTAAATGGCATTAAAAGACTTTGTACAACTGATCTTTGTACAAGGACACCCTAAAATGTGCCAGTGCATTGCGTTATAGAAAAACAATTTCATAACACAAACATTTCGCAAATGTCTCAAATAAAGCAAAATTCATATTGAAATTGACATTAAATGTTAATATGCAAAAATAATGCTTATAAAGAATATGATATGTGGCGTATTCAGATTTACAAGGTTTCACTAAGATATTCAAATACATTAAGAGCTATAATTCGAAATTTCCGGAACTGCATTTTCGCTTGTGTTAAACATTTTCAACAGTTTCGAACAACGTTTCATATTAATTATGAATTCAATTAGTGTGTCTGTCTGTTTTTCTGCTCTTCTGTCTGTTCGATGTGTAATAACATAGCAGAACAATACAATGAGTACATATATAGTTGGAAAGTGTTAATAATCAATGCTAACCACATGATTTTCCGTTCTTGTATTATTTATGCAAAACCATCGATAAAGTTTCATTTTACTTCCATTACCCTACTGCCGTAGGTAATGGAAGAATTGTATTCGGTCAAAAAATCCGATATCAAGATTTCATCTGATTTACACGTTTTAAGGCCTACTGAGTCTAAAAAAAGTAGTTTTTGGCAATTGGTCAGTGTGTGCGCATGTATGTGTCGAATCTTCTGGCTACTATATCTCCGAAACTAATAAAGATAGAACTACGAAACTTCAGAATTGACACAGGTATGGTGTACAGATAAATTTTCTAAATTTTGGTAAAAATTGGAGAGCCGGAAGTGGGTCATCGGAAACTGGGAGTGGGTCCATAAGTCCGTATCTCAAAAACCGGCTCTAATGATTTTCTTCAAAGTTGCTATATAAACACTCTGTTCGATGTCATTTCGAATGATATAATTGGTTAGTTCAGAAGAATATCTTGGTGCCCTGTATAAATAGTTCAATTTCAGGTCTCGCAAGTGCGTTCCATTAAAAACGAGGGCACGGATTTTTTTCAAACTCGGTATAATAACGACTTTTTAGATGTCTTATCATTTTTAATTGTTGTTTTCCGGTCAACAACTGAGTTCGTCGAGTTTTCGTGAAAGCCTGTATCTCACAGACGGCTCTAACGATATTCTTGAAAATTGTTACATAAATGAATTTAGATATAGTTTCCCATGTATTACATGGTTATTACAGGAAAATTGACAGCCATCCTGGTTAGGTAAGTTAATTTTAAATCTCGGAAATTGATGTTTAAAAAGATAACTCAACCATTTTTACTTTCTTCTATCTTCAATAGAAGAAAGTATTGGATTCGTAAAAATTTTCGATTTCGGGTTTTTGATGGATTTACACGTTTTGAGAGCTGTAGAACACGATTTTAACATTTTTAGAAAATGTCTGTCTGTCTGTCTGTCTGTCTGTCTGTGTGTGTGTGTGTGTGTGACAAAATTTTGTGGCAACTGCATCTCTGGAACTACTGCACAGAATTTCATACAAATTGGTATGTAGTTGCACCTTGACATAAATTAGTGCCTATCAACTTTTGGTAAAAATCGTCTTACAGGTTGCGTTGCCATCCCGCTTTTTCTAAATTTTTAACAGGGTGATATAGGGCAAAATTTTCAAGATGGGTATCTTTCGAAAGGTCTCGTCAGTACCTTTAAAACGAATGGTTGAACTATAAATCTGTGATAATTTAAAACAAAGTTATCGATTTTTTTTTACTTTTTACGAAAAAAAACTTAGAAAAAAAATCTTTTTTTTTTTTTTTTTTTTTTTTTTCTCTCCCCTTAATTTTATCAAACTCCCACGGTTTCTGTGTTCTGACAAACTTAAACTAATTTTTGCTTTTTTCCCCTAATTTTGTCAAAGTCCTACGGTTTCCGTGTCTTGACAAACTTTAACATATTTTTGCATTTTCCCCCTAATTTTGTCAAAGTCCCACGGTTTCCGTGTTTTGACAAACTTTGACAAAATTTTGGGTAAAATGTGAAAATTATTCTAAGTTTGTCAAAACACGGAAACCGTGGGACTTTGACAAAATTGGGGGAAAAATGCAAAAATTTGTTTAAGTTTGTCAGAACACGGAAACCGTGGGAGTTTGATAGAATTAAGGGGAGAGAAAAAAAAAAGTGGGACTTTGACAAAATTTTGGGTAAAATGTGAAAATTTGATAAAGTCCCACTTTTTTTTTTCCCTCTTCCCCTTAATTCTATACTTTTTTTTTTATTATTATTGTTACTGAGTGAATTTGTATAGGAAAAGATAGAAGAAAGTCTCGTGGTGGCCACAACATACTAGTTTTTTTCTGTCATTTTGTAACTTGCCACGTAAACTTTGTTTTATATGGAAGTGGGACATCGGAAACAGGAAGTGGGACCGTAAGTCCGTATCTCAAAAACGGCTGTAACGATTTTCTTCAAATTTGCTGTATAAACACTCTATTAGATGACCTTTCGAATGATATAGTTGGTTACTTCAGGAAAATAGATAAGCGTCCTGTATAAATAGCTGAATTTCAGGTCTCGAAGGGGCGTTCCTTTATAAACGGCTGTACGAATGTTTTTCAAACTTGCCATAATAACTCACTTTTAAACATGCTTTTGTATGTAATTATTGTTTTCCTGTCAATAATTAAGTTTTGGTAAAACTTGGTATCTCAAAAACGGCTCTAACGATTTTCTTGAAAATTATTATATAAATCCATTTCTTTCTTATGTATCACGTAGTTATTAGAGAAGAATTAACAGCTACCCTGTTTAGGTAGGTCAGATGTTTAGGTAGATATCGAAAATTGGTGTTTCAAAAAATAACTCTACCATTTGTTTTTTTCTTATTTTTTACCTCGCTATATGTAAGCTTAGTTTTATGTCTTTAGATGTTTATAAAGTTTATCTTACCAGAAAAATGTTAGGTTTCTACTTCTTTAGGTCACTTTTATGTCTTCTGATCACATTATCTCCAAAAAATGCATATGTGTAATAGTGGGTAATGGAAGTCGTGTGGTTGTTTCACACCAGATTTTTTTTTCTTGTTGTTGTTGATGTTTTCAATTTTATAAAATATTTCAACTGTTAAAACACCTAACTCCTTGTCTGATAGCTTGTTCTTTTTTCTTAAAAATGAAAATGCCAATTTAAATGTATTTCCGAAAAAATATTACATACAACATTCCAACAACGCCTTGGTTATATTACCTTTACATCAACAATACTGCGATTTATTATTTAAAAACTTTTTTAAATTTATCTCTGTAATTTATACTTCAATATAAAATAAGAATTTCTTGCACAAAAATATTTGTCATGCTTTATAAGAAACTTCCTATCACTTTAAGTATCTAGACTCCATTTTCTCTTTTATTAACTAACGGAAAAGCATAATAAAAATCATACAACGTTCCCAAACACTCCTAATAGTCCAATTTGCTGAAACTGTAACAACCATTTACTTCTTTTCTTATCGATCACTGCATAGATATAAAAGAAAGGCTTTAGGAGAGAACTGTAACTTGGTTCGTTTGAAGCCAAATATTTTATTTTTTCTCCGTTAACACGTCAAAAATAGCAAGTTATTAAAAATATATTTTAGTGTAGGGTAAAGGAGTAATTGTAACAACGAGGTAACAATAATTTCGGGTTATAACTGAACGGAATTAAATTAAATTTCGAATAAATAAAATTTTGTTTTCACAGAAAATTTCATTTAAAAAGAAAAAAGAAACTGGTAAAACTTGAAAACCAAAAAATTTAATATATATATTTAATACTTTTAATATACACTCATGGGTGGTCCGAATGGGACAAAAATTAGTAGATGTGATGTACATATGAAGAAAAACAAATGATTACAGTTTCAGAAAATTTGAATGATTTAATTAAGAGAAAGGGCCTCATAAAGTAAACAAGTCAATAACGCGTTGGTCCACTTCTGGCTAGTGTTGCAAAAACCCCACAGTTTTTGAAAGATGTGAATAAACCCGGGAATTTTGGGGAATAAACCCGGAACTTTGGGGAATATTGGGAATCACCAGTCACTTTCAAAGTGGAAGTTAGGGCTAACGCATTGAACATACATATTCATAATATTTAAAATGTCAATGGGTATTGCATAAACTAGCTTTAAATGCAGGAGCAATTTTAATTTCAGGCAATACTGCTTCTGTTCATTGCAACTGTTTAATATATTTCCAAAAGAGAAACAAACTGGCAAATTTTTAAAAAATTGGTCTTTTTATTTTTATTTTTTTTTTATTTCTAACAAAGCAAATAAATTTAAATTATGTATGTTCTGTTTTAAACTTAAAAATATTGTTTAAGTAATATTACTTCATCAGAAAGGTCTTTAAAAGATAACTTAACTAAAATTATCATTTTAACTGCAATAATTTTGAGTGATTATTTTTTTTTTTTTTTTTTTTTTTTTAGGTATTTGCAATAAATATTCATTTTAAATGTTTTACAAACAAGTACAGTCAACTCTCTTTAATCTGCAATTAAATTTTTAATGTAAACAAAAATTAGAAAAATAATAAATAATAAAAATTTAAAACAAACGACGGTTACATCAGTATTTAACAAAATTAAAAATAAACAATGATGAATCTTCATTTCTGCGCTTAAAAAATATTTTCCTTTGTATTTTTAAATTAAATATGTATATTTATATTTTATTGCTATCTATTATTTGAGTATGCTTAAATTATTTACCTTATGACTACACAATCTATATATTAATTTAAAACATGTTTTTGCCTGTCTCCACTATATTGAGAGAACTACTCGGTGTAAAAATTTGGTTGAGGTGTCTAAAGAAAGGTCTTGGTCTGTAGATGTGCTATGAGAAGAGAAAAATAAAAAAAAGTCGAACGCTTTCCCACCCGGGGGGAAACCGTTTCTGCCCCGGCGGAAACGGGTTGGAAAACGTTTCTTCCCACCCGTTTGGGTTAAAAACACGTTTACGAGCTTAACTAAGCTTCAAATTACTTCACGGTGAAGAAATTGTACATATGGGGACTAGAGTCGAATACTAAAAAATCATTATCTGCGAATTTGGAATTTTCGATTTTAATGGGGGGAAAAAGGGGGAAAGTAAATTTGGAAGGGAGGGGAAAGGGGGGAAATTAGTTTGAGAGGGAAATCCGTTCTAGACCCACACATGTAGCACCTAATTTCAAAGGTCTTGAAATTTCATGTCGAAAGGGGATGTTTGTATACAATATAGTGCGACCCCTGGTGGTGAAAAATGGAACTAGGTGATTTTGCTGTAGACCCTATCATGTTACATCTTATTTTAAAGGTCTTGGTATTTTCTGCCCGTTGGTGATGTTCGTGCAAAACACACTGCGCCCCCTGGTGGTGGAAAGTGCAACTGATGGATTTTGCAGTTGACACCAGCATGTGACACCTTATTTGAAAGGTCTTGGAAATCCAAGGCGATTGGTGATAGAGGTCTTGAAATTTCCTCTTGATTGGGGATGTTTGTGTACAATATATGCGCCCCCTGGTGGTGAAAAATGGAACTAGGTGATTTTGTAGTAGACCCTATCATGTTATATCTTATTTTAAAGGTCTTGGTATTTCCTGACCGTTGGTGATGTTCGTATAGAACACACTGCGCCCGCTGGCGGTGGAAAGTGCAACTAAAGGATTTTGCAGTTGACGCCACCAGTGACACCTTATTTGAAAAGTCTTGGAAATTCAAGGCGATTGGTGATGTTCGTATACAACATACTGCACCCCCTGGTGGAGGAAAGTGGATTTTGCAACGCGTGCGTAGCATGTATGCCTGCTATACAGTGCAGCAGCTACAGGCAGAGGTAACACGAGTCAGAGGTTCGCTCGGTTCAAGGTTCATTTTTGAGAATTTTTTCATGTTATTAGCGGCCTGTATATATGCTGCCGCAGGCACCGTGTCACGAGCCCGTTCCGTTCTGTTTGAGGTTTTTTTTTTTTTTTTTTTGGTGATGCTTTTATTAAAAAATAGAAATTGAAACAAAATCGAGTTAAAGATATAAAACCATACAAATTTAAGGTTCATTTAAGGTCATTATCATGGGTCCGGGCATTGCCTGGCGGGTTCGTTTGGTTCCAGGTTAATTTGGCGGCCCGCGCATGCGCTGCCGCAGGCACCGGTGTCACAAGGCAGAGTTTCGTTCGGTTCTAGGTAATTGTTTTGTTACATCTGATTATTTTTTTCGTGATGCTTTCATTGAAAAACAGAAATTCAAACTAAATCGAGTTAAAGGTATAAAATCATACAAATTTAAAGTTCATTTAAGGTATCATGGGCCCGGGCAACACCTGGCGGGTTCGTTCGGTTTCAGGTTAATTTTTGGGAATATTTTTATGTTATTAGTGGCCGGCGTATGCGCTGCCGCAGGCACCGGGGTCACAAGGCAGAGTTTTGTTCGGTTCGAGGTAATTTTTTTTGTTACAGCTTATTATTTTTTTCGTGATGCTTTCATTTAAAAACATAAATTCAAACTAAATCGAGTAAAAGGGTATAAAATCATACAAATTTAAGGTTCATTTAAGGTATCATGGGCCCGGGCAACATCGGGCGGGTACATTCGGTTCCAAGTTAATTTTTGGGAATATTTTTATGTTATTAGCGGCTGGCGTATGCGCTGCCGAAGGCACCAGGGTCACAAGGCAGAGTTTCGTTCGGTTCGAGGTACTTTTTTTGTTACTTATTTTTTCACGATGCTTTTATTTAAAAATAGAAATTCAAACAAAAACGAGTTAAAGATGTAAAACCATATTAATTTAAGGTTCATTTAAGGTTATTACCATGGACCCGGGAAACGCCGGACGGGTCAGCTAACATGTAGTCTTAGTATTAAACGAAACAGAAAATGAAAGATAGGAACTGTTTATTTGAAGTCAGTTTGACGTCACATTGACTGTACTTTGTAGAAAGTGATGTCATATATAGTATTTCTATTTATAAGCATTTTCTGACTTTCTTTTTTTAAAGTGAAATGTCGTAAATTATATTAGATGTTTTAACTTGAAATACATTTAAATAATGATGCGACGTTTTTTGAAACATTACGGTTAATAAAATGATCGTCGAATTCGACGGGTTCCAGCTAGTTTTATTAACATTGAAGAAATATTTTATTCTGAAATTTATTAGAAATAGTCTTTCTAATTTAATGTCTATTAATGAAATAATAATAATAACTGACTTTGTACCTGCAAAAGGAAGAAGAGTTCAGTTGTTCTTCATAGTTACAGTTAAAAAGGCTAAATAGAAAGTCATTAAAAATAATAGAAATGAAAAAAATGTGTCCATGCATCAAATTATTTCAAAACTCCCAGAAAATTTTCAAAATTCCCAGGAATTTTCAAAATTTCCCAGTTTATTCCCGGGGAAGAAACGGGTTTTTTCCAGCCTTTACAACACTACTTCTCTCCCTTATGTACGCAGTTATTCGGCTTGGTATTAATTGATAGAGTTGGCAGATATGCTCCTGTGATATACCGTGCCAAATTCTGTCCAATTGTTGCGTTAGATTGGTAAAATCCCGAACTGATTGTAGGACCCTTTTTATGATGCTCCAAACGTGCTCAGCGGAAGAGAGATCCGGGGACTGAGCTCAACCCCACTGAGCCGCCTATTAAGGGTATTTGAAGTCACTGAAGTACCAGTTGCACGTAGGATCGACGATAATGATGAATTGGTGCTTGATTCCATCAAAACCTGTATGTATGTCAATTTGTGTCCGGTTTGCATTACTCCTTTTTAGGTGCGTCACTTTCTTTGTTATAGAGTATATATAATATATTTAAAATATACTTAATAATGTATAGGGGAAAGTTGGACAAAACGGGTTACCATTCTTGTTTTTTTTTTACTACGAAAAATGTGTTGAAGAAAACCACACATTATTATTATTATTATTATTATTATTATTATTGTAACTACAACATCTATGAAGCACACAAAAAACATAGTTTTAGCTAATTTTAATGGCTGTGAAATAGTAAAAAAAATTATTTACCAAACTCTTACACATCCCGTTTTAGCATACCTGGGTTGGACAAAACGGGATAGGGATTACAATGTTTAATTTTTCATGTAAAACTAACTGAAAAGCATAATTAACTGGCAAAAACCTGCAAAGCAAAATTTCTGCTTGAAAGAACAATGTCTTCAGTAATCAGAGACTTAAAATAAGAGTTTTTTATGTTATTATTTACAAAATGAGAAAGAAGACCTTTTATTTAGGCTTATACGAGTAGCAGACGAAAAGTTGCATATAAAGCTGTCGTCCTCTTCGTCGGCATTAGAACACGCTTCGTGAGCCCATTCTTGGCATAAATAACATTGGATCCAACCTTCACCAGCCTTAGAGTCGACGTACAGTGCATTACAAAGTATGCAGATTTCTCCTCCCTCTGTTTCATTTTCAGACGATGACGACATGCATACCCTAACAGCACAGTTAGGCTTAACTTATCCACAGTACATCTTAAGGACGTTTCTGGGATGTCTTTTCATCCAGAAGACATCTTGAAGATATCCTGGGGAAGCGATGTGCTGTCTGGGTACTTGGCTGCTTGCTGAAGGTTTATTAAACTTTTCTATGTTTTGACTTTTAACATCAGGATTAGGCTTTCCTTTGGATTCTAGGCCTACTTTTAGGTTTGGCTGGACCTGGTAGCGCTTTTTCATCCTGTTTTCCATTTCCTTTTCTTACAATCTTCTTTTTTGGAATTTTTAAGAGGGATTTCTTAGCACCCTTTTCTTCAATTTTCTTGGCTCTTTTTTGTAGTTTAATCGTTCTTTCTTTTTCTTCATTTCTAACTCACTCCTATATGGAGATGGTGTTATTACTACAGTTTTCTTCATTCTCTTATCAGCCCTTTTTTCTGGGTAAGGCCCTTTTACTTGAGGTACAGGCAGAACAAACTTTGGAGAGATGGAAAATGGTAGCTTAGGTCGATAACAAGAGAGTTCTAATCCTTTCTCCCCTGAGGATGTTGCAGGTAGGTCTGGACATAGGCTGTCTCCTGACAAGTTTGTTGGTTGGTCTACTCCTACAATGTCCCTTGAAAAAGTTGAAGGTTGCTCTTGGTCTTTGCTCATATCAGTATGGTGCCCAACGCCTGGAGGTTCTTGCTGCAGGTCTGACGTAGGGTGGTCTGTAGTGACAGAGGGTGCAAACAAGTGATCTGGGAAGACGTCAGGATTGTAAGGACTTATGCCAGTTTTTCTAAACCCTTTAACGGCAGTTTCTGAAACAGCTACCCGGGAATAGGCTGCGTTGAACAGTTTATCAACTTCGTAAATTGTGACGCACCTACCTGGATGGTTGAACAGCCACTTTTGAACTTCTTGTTCATAATACGTGCTCAGTGGAGCCATGAAACTGACATCCAGGGGCTGAAGGCGATGAGTTGTATATGGGGAGAAGGTTAGGAGGGTTGCATTATTTTCTCTTGCCAAATATTTGGTGTGACTGTTGTGTCCATCAAGTAGCAACAGCACTGGCTTCTCATGGGTAGGGTTGGAAAATTCTACGAATTTTTTAAACCAAACAATGAAGGTCTCCTTCGTGAACCAGCCGGTCTTGTGATACACTGCAAATGATACTGGGACAGCATCATCCGTGAGTCGTGGGTTTTCCTTCACTAGAGGAAATACAAACATAGGACGAATATACGGCATAAAAAACTGTATCTCATTTTATCCAACTCATAAGTGTCCCGTTTTGTCCAACACCGACACTTTTCAAAACAAACATGGCTGATGCCTAAACGTGAAAGGAAAATTAGATAGACTACACATGAGAATGTTCGTTAATAAATGCTTAATCAAATGTAATACTCACCGGAATTGTATTCCCATATATGTAGGCAGTATAATCTAGAAACCAACGCATGAAAATAAAGAAAGTGCCAAGAAATCAGAGTAAAAAAGTTCTAAGAGCTACAACTTTCCATCAACTAGTGGCGGGACGAACTGAGAATGGTGTAATGACGGCCGAGAACAAGTTCCTGTCGTCGTCCGCTCGATAGCAGTACTAGACAGGTCCGTAGGCGACGTACCCCGTTTTGTCAGACTATCCCGTTTTATCCAACTCTCCCCTATATATAATATTAATATATAATAATAATAATATATATCATCTATACATATAATAAAATAAGATGTTTGTGTGTGTGTATGTCATTGTATGTATTTCCAGAGCTTTTTAAGAAAACGGCTGATGGCTGAGCTACAAAAATTTGCATGGTGGTTCGTAATGACCTCTCCTGATGCACCTCGAAGCCCGATTTTCGAATTTCGTTTTAGTTTTCTTTTAATTAATTAAAATGTTAAAATAAAAACCTTCTAATTACTAATAAATTGGCCATTTAATTTTTCTCCTTAATTTAATTGTTGCCAAAAAAAATTATCATTATTTTTTCGACAGAAAAAAAAAAAAAAAAAAAAAAAAAACGTGAACAATAAAAATTACATTTATTTAAAATGAGGAAAGTAAATTAAAAAAATCCGCGATTGTAATGAAATGCTCGCTCTCTGGTGGGCTATGGTGAAATTACAATTAACATGCATAGCTTTCGCATTCATCTAAACGCCATTGCTTGCCTATATTTAGTTTCACATATATTTATTGAATAAAAATGAATAAATCCGGTAAAAAAGATAACACTTACAGTTGTGTGCCACAATGTAACTCCAAAAATAAAAAAAATCCATAATTAAGCTTCCATGTATTTCCAAATAACAAATTTAAAATTTCAGTTGCCTCCGCTAATGGAAGGAAAGAATTAATCAGATGATTTGAAACTAATGTTTGTTCAGCTTCAGTTAAAAATCTACTTCCGATCGAACGTTGAATAAACTGAAATATTTTTTCCAAAAGCAATCAATTTTAAATGATGTAATGGCGGAGAAATTATAGCACGAATATTAAATAGTAATACAAATAGAACAAAAATTAATACACGTGGCCATTATATGTTTACTAACAACAAAGCTGAAAAAGCGCCATCTATCGATCATTACAAACGCGATTAGAAATATCAGTCGTAACGTTACAAATAAGATACCAAATGAAAGATACAATTTTTGTGAATCCAACGGATTAAACAGCTTATCGATCGGACAATTAGATTTTTTAAAATTAACTAATGTATGTATTTTAGGTGGCAACAGCAGGAGATTGTATGGAAACCGTTTGGGAATTTTTTTTAAATGTGCTACTAATTAAGTCACGTTTTTTTTTAAAGTGGGATTAAAAATTGCAGTTTTGAATTTTTTTTAAATTTTCTTTCAAAAACACAAACATATAGTATACAGCCTGTACAACAATAGACCAAATTGAAGTTCAAATTTCATCAATATTTAAGTAAATAAATGAAAATAAAAATATGTTTAATGGGAAATATATATAATCATTAAAAGTTCAGTTGTCTAAAATATGGTAGAAATAGCGCTCATAGCATTTTGTTACAAGGTATTAAGTCTTATTTTTATAAGGGATTAAATCTAAAAAGGTGACAAAAATTCAAAAGTCGCCAAAGAGAACTATAATGAGGCGGTACTATGATCATGCTTACAAACCATGAATTATATATAATCACAAAAAATTAATTGTCTCATGCAACACACGTAGCCGGTCATAGCATATTATAATATTTAGCGTGAAATTGTTATCATTTTTATGGTTGATCGGGGATAAAAAAATAAACATAGGAAATAACGTAAAAGCAAATATTATGTGCACCACGTATAGTGTTGTTCATATGTAAATGGGATACAAACATAAAAGGGATACTTCACTTTTTTCTATACCATCTATTTCGAAACTGTTATCTAATAAGGACTTAATAGAAGCCTGTTGGTAAACCATTCTCTCAGGTAATAGGGACAAGCGCCCGAGTTTTAGCGGATGACCAAATCGCTACCGAAGGCAGCAGGGATCCGAAGCGAGCTTTTCAGCAATTTTAGTATTTTATTTTATTTTTATAAAACTATATAGAAAAGAGTTTCCTTTAAATTTAGTGACCAGCGAAGCGGGCAAAGCCTGCTAGTATTTTAATATATATAACATATTTATATTTAATAATTTAATAGATATAATTAATAATTGAAAATACCAGGTGTTGAATAAGCCTGTAGACATTTTAAAAATACAGAACAATTCAAGAAATTGGTAGAATTGAACGTGGTCTGCAAAAAAGTTTTTCTCGTAATTTTTTTTTTTTTTAGAAAAATTACTAGCTAAACTTTTCGTCGATAATGGGCGTGCGTGAGGAAATCACACATTTCCATGAAAAATTAAGTTTTTTTTTTTTTTTTTTTCGTATGCAAATGTCCACAGGCATATAAATTTTATTCTATGTGCTCGCCATCACCACAAATTTTGGTCTGCATACGAGATGCATCACTCTGAACTGCAGATTCAGTCGACGATTCTTAACTGAGGAAAAACATCTTCACCAATAACACTTTATCCACCAAGTAAGCATCCTATTTAAAACTTCGTGTATGCACAAGTAGGAAGCAAAATAAGAAATGGAAAAATATGATTATTATACATTAGAAGTGGAAAAACTAAGTTTAGATATTTAACAAATCAACATTTATCACCTTGTTTGAAAAATCCTGTATTTAATAAAAATAATATATATATATATTTTTTATTCTTCTAACATTCTTCTATATGCAATAGAAGAAAGTGTTGGATTCGTAGAAGTTTTTCATTTCCGATTTTTGATGGATTTGCACGTTTAATAATGCCATTAACATAATTTAACTATCTTTAGAAAATGTCCGGCTGAGAGTAAGCAAAATTTTGTATCAGATCTAATACAAATTTTAATAGACAGAATTTCATAATTTGTTCCACCTTCACATAAACTGGAGACTATTACGGTTATTTGTAACCATTGTGTCGGCTTATGAGAGAAAGAAAGGGTCTATTTAAAAACACACACACACACACACACATATATATATATATATATATATTAACAATGGTAAAAGGAAATAAAATGTATCAATCCAGTTTCGAACAAGGGAGCGCGTCTTCTCCGTTTTTAGTCGTCGACTCTTCTGAGAACTTTTGCCGCGCTACAGCGAGTAAACATCAGTCTCTCATTGTTGCCATCACGAGAAACAAAGTAAGTAACTGTTAAAATAGAACGTTGAAGATTCAATAGTGATATTACAAAAGAACATGGAGAGTAATTAATATGTTTCGGAAGATCGCAGTTTCCTATGTATATCTAATGTTTCAGAAAATTCATCAAATACTACTTTTTTAACAGCGTTGTAAATATTGTTATGACTGTAAACATTTTTTTAGCGGCGCAAGAATTAACTTTTTTTACACTTATTACTTTTTGAGCTTCAGTTAAATGAGGCAAAAACTTAAAATTATCTTCTACACCTTAAAAGAAAGAATTTATATTGAGTAATTATTCACCTCCAGTAAAATACTTCATGGAACTCAACAGATTATTTGATAAAAATAAAGAATTATTATTCGAAGGAGAGCATGCAGGCAGCAAAGTCTGTTGTGCGTGAGAATCGGCAAACAGATGTTCTAGCGACGCTAAAGATATTTCATCGCTAAAATCAAAGCTTTATGGTTTTCATTCAGTGCGTTTAAATCAGAATGTTGAAGAAATATTCTGTCACACAAGTCAATTTTAGATCCAATACAATCTAAATTTAAAATATTACACACAATGATAATTTGTGCAGTCTGAATTCCTTTAAAATTTTGATTTTTGTGTCTTGAAAATTAACGTCATAAAAAAAACAACAAAACTTGCATAATTTATTACGAGCATTTTTATCGATAGGATAATCAAAAATTATTTGGTATAAAAGTTTGACATGATGGGACGATCCTATTTTCAGAAAATTTAAAATACTTCTAATGTCGTTAACTCCAATATACGCATTTTGAAAACCAGTCAAAAAATAAGATGAAAATTACGTCCACGTGAATACTATTTGTGTTAAAGAAACTGCGTGACATAATTTCAATTAATAAGAAAGCACCACAGAACTGGCGTTCCAAAATAATACTTACAAAACTTTGACCAAACACCATAAAATGCAAAAATCTCGCAACAATTGTTTCTATTCGAAAGAGCACACGACCCTTCGACAGGCGAACAAAGTAGGCACGAGTACAGCAAGTGCGTTGCCGCATTGACTGCTGTACTCGTGCCATCTTTGTTCGCCTGAAGAAGGATCGCATGCTATTTCGATCCGAAACAATTGTTGCGAGAATTTTGCATTTTATGGTGTTTATTCAAAGTTTTGTAAGTATTACATAATTTCAATGTTGATTTCTGTACTCGATCTGCTTCTTCCATCCCATCTATTAGTACTATACCTCATTCTGGTTGATCCCCCCAGATATGGTTATTTGTAACCAGGGTAATCGCTTATGCGATAAAGAAAGGGTTTACTGAATAACATATAAACAATTTATTAACAAAAGAAAATAAAAAGTATTGATTCAATATGGAACAAGGGAGATCGTCCTCTCTGTCGTCAGTCACAAACTCTTCTGTGACCTTTTGGCGCGGAGCAATGAATAAACATCAGTCTCGCTGTTGCATCGGGAGAAACAAAGTTTAGTAATTATTGTAATAGAACAGTGAAGATAAGTAAGTAAATATTATAAAAGAACATGGAGGATAATTAAATCCTACTCTATCAATTTTTTGGTGCAAACTGTCTAAAAGCAGGTACTAATATGCTGCGATTTCTCCCATTTACATGAAGGCTATATCTGAGCTTATCTTCTGTATAATTCCATAAAACTTTTAATCATAACTTTTCATAATGATGTAAGAGAATCATTAGGAAAAATTACGCTAACTGAATTTGATTGCGTATGAATCTAAATGTGACACTGCAATTTTGCTATTTGGTTAAAACTGATCTTAAAATTAAGTTCATTGATGTAATTTAATTACATATTCCACCTAGTACAAGATGAATGTGTTTTTATGAATGATAAGCAAAAATATTGTTATGATTTCGAAATCAAGTTATTGTTAGATAAGTTCCTCGGTAGAAATTTATAGCAGTAATTCTCAACAAAGGTACTACTAATTTTACTTACAGCCGTAATGACTTTTAATTTTGTTTTACAAAAAATATTTTACCCTTTTCCAAAACACATGTATTACAATTTAGCTAAAGAAACCTTATAATAATCACTCGCTTTCAATGTATAACTTTTGCTTATACAGAGAAAAGAAAAAAAAAATCCCTTTTAGTTTTATTCTATACGTATTTTGGTGACATTATTTTAAAATCATATTTTATTATATAGGAAAGTATTTGGTATAAACATCAAGCAACATTATTTTTTTTTCTCTTATTTTTAAAACGTGTCTATATTTATCTATCACCTAAGCAAATCCCCTAACTCATCCTTTCAAAATTTTATAAAAGTAAATTTTTTAATATTCATGTCGGGAAATGCTTTCTCTGCTTTTTGCCTGTTTGAGAAGATATAAATTAAATGAAGTTTAATCAAAATAAATACGCCTTAAAAATAATCTCCTGTGTTCATCATATAAACGTAATAGGGCGTCAACATGTTAAAAATTTAGCATAGTTATCTGAATATATGTTCTAAAAATTCTTTTTACGTATATTTCATTATAATATATTAATAAAGAAGGTTTTTAACGAAAATTTATCTTTACTGAAAGTGGCATATTTTTAATTTCCGAACACTATCGTGAGGAAAGTATTGCAATCATGTCAAAAATCCGAATTTGAGATTTTGATGTTTCTATACGTTTCGAGGTCCAATGAGTCCGTTTTCACTATTTTTGCGATGATGTATGTATGTATGTGTGTATGTATCTGTGTATGTATGTGTGTATGTCTGTGAGTGAACACGCTAGCATCTAAACGCCTTATTCGAATGAGCTGAAAATTTATATGAATATTATGAATCACTGTTGCATTTTGGTGAATCTAACATTTATAGGTTTTTACAGGGACACAACGAAAAATTCTTTATCATTATGATCTATGGGCTCAAAGTTCGGCAGCGTTAAGTAAAACACCGTGTAGTATATGGAGAAAAATACTCAAATACTCTATTAAGGTTTTCTCTGTTTTGTTTGTTTAACGGCTCCTCTTACTTTACTTTATCTAAAAAACTGTTAATTACTCAATGTTCGGAGAGTCGAGTGGAGTCACTCCAGATTTTTTTTCTATGGGAACGTTAATTGTTTGGAAAAGAATACATTTTGTTTGCTAAGGTATCAGTCTAATTAAAGTTGATTACTAAAATGTTTAAGTCAACGAATAGTCCAAAACATGGTCCAAACATTTTGTGTACATCATGGGAAAAAATCATTGAGATTAGAGAAAAAGTATATCGGGAAGCATATAAAGTTTAATAAATTTTCTAAATCATTATCAATCACCCTAAGATAAGGATCTATGAGATATAGGTTATGGATAACACTTCTCTCAGTGTGACATGCATTTAATGTTCGACATAAATGAAATTAATGATCTGAAAAGAACTTTGTTTAATTTAAAAATGTTATTTAGTGGCAGTCAATTTATTGATTTTATGTGACATCTGTTAAATTAATTATTTTCTTTAAGGTGATTAATTATTTTATTCAACTTAAGATAATTAAAAATGTTCAACTGAATAACATATATTTGATATTCATTAATATACAACATAATTAAATACTATACTAAATCATTTTTCACGCTTTTACTGTCAACGTTTTAACGGACAAAAAATAAATAAATATATAAAAATAAAATAAAAATAAATTAATTAATAATAATAGTAAATAAATAAATAAATAAATAAATAAATAAAATTTTCAAGTATTAAACTAGCAAATAGATTAATTTGTAATACTTGCAATAAATAGAAAAAATGCAAGCAATTAGTTTTATATACATTAAAATGTTTTGCTATTTTTAGGACTTCGAGGGAAAAATACAAAGAGAATTTACCTAGATATCTATCTACATATCTACATTCATATATATGTATACATAATGCAAATGCTACATATTAAAAATTATTCAATTGTGTAGTATTACAAAATGTAACTGTTATGAATTTCTACATTATATCCCTAAATATATATTCGACATATCTATAATAAAGAAATAAAAGGCATGCTTTTAAAACATATTGCCTAAAATACGCTCGTTTCATATAAAAGCAGAGAGATTAGAAAAAAAAAAAAATAGATAATTTGTTGATGATGCTATACGCATTCTTTTATGCAACAACCCCCTACCATCTTTAAAAAAAAAAAAAAAAAAAAAAAAATCTGCAGTGACTCCACTCGACTTTCCGAACATTGAGTGATTTGCAGTTTCGTAGATAAAGTAAAGAAAGAGGAGTTGTTAAACAAACTAAAGAGAGAAATCCATAATAGAGTGTTTAAGTATTTTTCTCCATATATTACACGATGTTTTATTTAACGCTACTGAACTTTGAGCCCATAGATCATAAAGATACAGAATTTTTCGTTGTGTCCCTGTAAAAACCTTAAAACTCTAGATTCACCAAAATTCTTATAGTTAGTGCAACAGTGATTTATAATATTCATATACATTTTCAGCTCAATTGAATAAGGCGTTTAGATGCTATCGCACTTTTTAAAATTTGGCCCCATAGGCCATAATGATAAAGACTTTTTCCTGATGTCAATGTAAAAAAAAAACTGTAAGTGCTAGATTCACCAAAATCAATAGGGTTCGTACTATTGTGACTTACAATATAGGTACCAACTTTTAGCTTATCCGAACAAAGCATTTAGACGCTAGCGTGTTGACTCACAGACATAAACACACACACATACACACATGCACACACACATACATACATCATCGAACAAATAGGACTCAGGGGACCTCGAAACGCATAGAAACATCAAAATCTGAAACTCGGATTTTTGACATGTTTACAATACTTTCCTCACTATACTGTTCGGAAAGTAATAATAATGAAAAGAGACACGTTACTTTAAAGAATTGTTCTGTTTCTAAAAACCTTCTTTGCATTACTTATTTTATTTAAAGGACTGAAAATTAAAGAATTCAGAACAAAATATATAAAATAAATCTTAGACAAATTCTTTATTTTTTTAATAAATTACAAAATACAATTATTTGGTTCAGATTTTTCAAATTGTCCTTTTTTTCCCCTTTCTTTCAATTTGAAGTAAATTTTTCCACCATCTGGAAACAAGAAAACCATGCCAAAACCGATTCACACCTTTATTATTTGGTTTTGAAAATCACGATGTGCTGCAAAACCGGTGATATCCAAAGACTGGTGAGTTTCAAAACGGGTCATCTTCATATCCGCGAAATCGTGATTCTGTTCCTCCGGACTAAAGCACCACACTTGTTGATTAGGTTAGTATTATCGTATTTTCTCTCGCCTGTGACTACTTTTTCTTGGTGCACACAAAGTTTCTAATAACTGGATTCTAAGTTTCCTTCGAATATGGAGAAGTTTGTTTTAGAAACATCTTCCAACCAATCACGTAAGAGGGAAAAAGACCCTACGACGTGGAAAAGGACCAAAGTCAACGTTTAAAGGTAATGTACTAGAGTATTCTAATAACATAATATTAACTGTTAACATCATAACATCACAGTTAGCGTATTATGGTTAACTAATCATACGTTATTAATTTGATACCATACCTATAACGATTCAGCAGATTATAGCGACGTGCTTATGTAAATCTGTTTGCAACTAGAATGATTTCCTGCTCTATTGAAGAAAAGCTCGTGATTAAGGAATTTGGGACCATTTGTGATACAGTTTCGTAATTTTCTAAAGTTATTTTTTGTTATAAACATCAGTAATTTATCAGATTTTTTTTTTTTTTTTTTTTTTTTTTTAATCAAAAAAAGAAATCAGTTATTTTTAAATAAAATTTAATTGAACAAAACATTTTGTGTATTTGCAATCCTAAAGGTTCAATATTCCCATTAAATCTAGCGAAAATTAAGTTCTGTTTTGTTGCAAAACCAGCCAACTCCAAAGTAAGTAACGGAGACGGGCAAATGCGAAATAAAAACTTAAATATTAGAAAAAATGCGATAACAGCGTCACCTGTTGAGAATTGTTCCACATATCTAATCAGCACTAGATTATGTCAGGATCCAACTAAATACCAGGTTTGGTTAAATTTCGTTCGTTGGTTTGTGAGATACAGCGACCACAATATTTGTAATACACACACAGAGACAGACATTTTCTAAAAACAGTGAAATAGTGTTCAGGAATCGTGTTAAATTTATCTAAAACTGGAGTTCGAAAATTTCCGCAAATCCAATATTTTCTCTATATATACTTATAGAAGAAAGTAAAAATCATTTGAAGAGTACTTTTCAAATTTTCATCAATAAAGTTCACATGTCACGCCACACAACCCACTTTCGGCAAGGGGTATCAAATATTTTTTGCTGTATCATCTAATTACGGACGGATCTAGCCGTTTCACTCGTCATGTAACCGAGAAAAATCATTCTAAATCTTCGTTACCCTTTGAATAGAAACTTTAATATTCAATGCGCTTCCTAGTGTAATATATGCTCTAGGGTCTTTCTAATATTTCAAAGGACCTTACATTTTCTTCTCTGGAAGTATAATTTTTGAGCTGTGAATAAATTTCTGAATAAATTTAGTAATCACTATTCTCTGGTATCTTATTCAAATGGTACTTATCTCAATTATATTTTTACTTCATTATAATTTGTTTCTTTGAAAAGGTCTAAAATTGCTTATGTTTTGGTTTCAATATCATTTTAAAAGTTGTTAGATAAATAAAATTATTCTCCATTAAATATATGATACCATCTAATAAGAACCGTTTTATTGTGTTTTTTTCCCGCCGTTCAATTTTTAAAAACTTTGTTGACTGAATTGCTGACTCAATTGAGTCCATACTGACTTAATTTGGGAACATATGGCATACCGAGTAAATGAGGACTATCTAATGCTTCTATTACACACAACGATCTTTCAGACAACTCTCATTTGAGCCAATTTTTACTCCAATTTTTGAAAGCCGAAATCCGAAAGAGGGTTACGATAGTTCAGTCAAAAATTGATCGAAAGACTGGTTTGTACGGTACACAGTACATGACGAGCGAAGCTACTTATCGCTGTTTTAACGGGGAGATCGAGGCGAACAACGGTGAATGAATTACCCCCCCCCCCCTCCGGTGCTGTCTTTTTTCGAAGTGTAATAAGCTTTCTTCTCATTGGTTTGTCACAGTAAAAGGAGAACAACTTCATGAGCAACCCTTATGAACAACTTTTTCTGACTAGCCAGAAAAAATTGTTCGTATTCCCAATTCCTATTACACTGGGCTTTGAGGTGATTTGAGCCAACAAAATAGGCTCAAATTAAACATTGGCCCAAAAGTTATGCGTAAACTCATGTGTATAATAGGGGATTTAATGTACATAAACAAGAAATATTTAAAATTTCTACTGAATCCAACTGCTTTTGTCTTATATCATAATTCCACAAGGCTAAACATCGCCCAAATTTACTCGTGTAACCCTACGCTATTTTTATTGCTTTGTAGTGTAAATATATCTCACACAAAAAAAAAAAAAAAAAAAAAAAAAAAAAATTATACATTATTCTTTAATTCTAGTTTTCTTTCGTTTTCTTTCTTTCTTCCTTCCTTCCTTCCTTCCTTTTTTTAATATATGGTTTAAAATTAGTTTAATATATTTTCCTACTGAATGTATTCTATAAAACATTAAAAAAAAAAAAAAAAAAAAAAAAGAATTGCTTGGTTTCTCAATTTTAATGTGTTGAAACAATATTGATCGACTGAATAATATATTTCTACATATTTTGGAATAATTATCTATTACAAAAAGTAAGATTATATTTATATTGCGACCACGTTTCACGCTGGGGGAACGATTATAATGGCCTTGAATGTGTTAAATTGACAGACAGGTTAATATTTGGTAAATATCTGATCATTACAAGTTCCCTTATTGTTTTTTGTATGTAGACCACAAGGGTTATCACCCCTTTTTTAGCAACCGACTCGTTGAGTCAGCACATCCACAGAGCCTCCCAGGGCTACAAGAAATGTAGTGAAACTATATAAAATATTTAAATTATTATTTATTTATTTATACAAAATTTATTACTATTTATTTATTTGTACAAAACATTTATAAATGCTTTTTTTCTTCTTTTAGGAAAATCTGAAAAATGTTTTCAATTATATTGAAAACATTTTCTACTATTGATTAAGTTAAAAGCAATTTAACGAAATTTTCCAGAAATTTTTTATGGGAATTATGCAGTATTTGAAAAAAATAATATTAAAATTTATGAACAACATAAATAAATTTTCTTTACATTTGCAATATTTTATGATATAAATTATTTAATAAATGAAAATAAATTATTGTTATTTAAATATGTAACAAAGTTGTTGCCAGAAAAAAAAATCTTATATTGGAAAATAATGATCTATATGAAATTTTTATCATGCTATTCCATATATTTTAGACAAATTTTAAAATATGTTTTTAAATCAACATTTTGTTTTGATATAAATAAGTGAAGCAGAAATTCGCGTCATAAATTCTGTTCTCAAAATAATATTAAAAGCATAAACTTTTCAGTAAAACTAGACTAAAAGCTAAAATCTTCTCTACTGAAATAAAATGAAATTATTTTCTCCATAACTCAATTTAAAGCGCCAAGGAATTCATTGCATGAATGGTTTTTAAAAACATTTGGCTGAAATTTATTTTTCAATTTCATTTAAAGCTTACAGAACGTGTTCTAGCAAATGTTTTATTTACTTTTTCTATGATAAAGCTCTCTCCTTTTGCTCTTTTTTCTCTTTTATTTTCCCGAATTTAAATTAAAATAATTCTTTCTGATTTTTTTTTTTTTTTTTATGTAAGGGTTAAAAGTGCAATGACGTTTTGTTTATAAAAAAAAAATATTTTTCTTCTTTACTTAAAATGATTATTAATAATCGAAACATATAGAAATTTACAGAATATGTAATTTATAGAACATATGCAGCACAAAATATTTTACTTACATTACAAAAACGTTACAATCTTTTATAAACTTATCACATTTCAGGAACCGTTTCCGATATTCTATCTGTTAAGGGATTGAAATATTTTTCCTTGTATTTATTTTTTGTACTTTTAATATCCAGAATTGAAACTAAAAAATACACACCATTTTTTTTTTTTTTTTTTAATATACACTTTATATTATAATTTTCTTTCTTTTAACCCGTTAGCTCACAGTGTCCTCATGTGAGGACAGCTAATAAAATGGCACGTATATTTTTTATGTTTTTTTGGAATGATTTCTGCTTTTTAGTGACAGTTTATAGCTTACTCTAAATGATCCCTGAAAGTTTTATGTGCCTACTATTAATTACTATTTCATAATTGGGATAGTCATTTTATGATTTTTCAATCGTCGCACATATATTTGCTTTTTGCGCAGGTATACTAACTCAAAAAAAGTTGAATAATAATATATATTATAACACTTTACTTTCGAGATTTTTGTCAGCATATAATAGGAATTTAATCTGTTATCTCAACGTTTTTCTATCTCGAAGTTTTTTCGCTAGAACACTAAACAAGAATAAAGGAGGATAGGCTTTAAATTTAAAACTATCATACTAACTATTTTAAACAATTAATTGTTTAAATTAATATATTTTACTGTCAGTTGTCTGTATTAATTTAAAAGTGAAATAATCAGTTAATAATATTTTGCAAAATTAATTCAGGCATTAAAGGGTTAATATACTTGTTTTGGTCAGTTGTGCTAAACAGTATTATTTCGTGTTGGCATGTGCACCAAGTGAGTTTTAATCAATCGGAAACCTTACATAAAACTGCTCAAGTCAACTCGTAGGAAATATTCAGGAATTTCATGATTCCATAAAGCAATGAAAATTTTAGAATATTCACATTTCAGTAATAATTCAGAAATGTCTGTCATAAAAATACTTGATAAAGAAATAAAAGTAGTATTAAGATTTTACTTCAAAACCTTTATAGAAATATCATATAACCTAATGACTTTCAGAATACATAAAATGTGCTGTGTAAACATTTAAAAAAATGATTTTTAAAATGAATAAATAAAACATATTATAATTATCTTGTTTTCTAATTTTACTATATTGTTTTTGACTAACTCAGTATTGCATCAGGAAAATGTAATAAATATTTTTTAATTATTGTATTTGTATAATAAAAAACTTTGTATAATTTGATTTACTTTAATTTTATATTAGCATTATATTATTTATTATAAGTTTAAATAAAATAATTCGTACTTAAATTTGTTTTAATCTGCATGGTTCGTACGGTCACACCTATTTTTCAAGGGCTCTCCCACCAGCATTTTTATACAATATATTTCTTTTTAAGGCTTGCTAATCTATATCAAACATTGCTAAATAATAGTAGCGGTGTAGAAAATTAAGAAAATCTAAGGACTGCACGAACTATGATATAGTAACATGTATAATTTACCTATACATGAATGTCTCAAAATTACAGCGTTAAATTTTATGAAGAGTTTTTTTTTTTTTTTTTTTTTTTTTTTTTACACATCATACGGATTGAGAATTTTATAGGAGCCCATGTCTACAACTGTCATTTTAATCCTTTAAAAACCGGGTTTTTAGAGGTATTTTTTAACAGATGAGGGTAAACGTAAGGTTACAAACTTTAAATGGTTGTGGATAACAGCTGAAAGAATGAAGAATACTTAGGCATCCATGACCGCAGATATAATAACCAAGGAGCGGATACATTATTGTGTTTTTCAACCTTATCTCCATGTGCTTGTATTATCGACTATACAAGCGTAGTCTAATACTTTTCGTTACCTGTAACTCCGCCTACCTTATGAAATTTAAACATTTGTAAGATCCATCATTTCACAAAATCATACCCAATATTCGTATTAATACAATCAATATTTAAAATGCATCGATTAAAAACACCATTATTACTAAGTATATATTTTTTATGCAATCATCTGCATGCAAAGAATGTTTGTCAGAAAATTCAAAATTTAAGAGCCACGCCCATTAGGGTGGTTCGAAAAAAACTTTTTTTTAAATTTCAGATCGCTATAGTGCACAAAAGTTGCCATTTGTATAGACATGAAAAAAGAACTAATTATTTTTTTTTTAATAAATTTGTCTTCCGGTCGCGCAATGCCATCAAAGTTAGCAAAAAAATGTGAAAAACCTTAATTTTTCATAATTTTTTTAAGCACACCAGATGGTTTTAATTGCGTTCCTATACAATGAATTAACTACTTAAAGTATGTAAAATCAATATATATGCACTTTTTATACATCTGTTTCATATCTTCTGGTCGCGCAACATAGTACAAAATGAGAAAAAATAGTAGTTTTTGCAAAATTTTAAAGTTTGACTGTTTAGTACATTTTAATCATACGACTTTTAGAGATGGTAAAGTTTAATTCTATTACAATAATATATTTAAAATCCAAGCATATAAGATAAATGTGGCTATAAGATAGGTGACGAATGCCAGCGATGCTCGTGCATCGTTGCCAGTCGGAGCCATAATCGTTTCCCGCTATTTTCTTCAGTCTGCTCATGCCGCTAGCTCTAGTCAGTACTAGATTGTGTTGTGCTTAAGTCCGTATTCTACTTTTGTGTTCAGTGTTTGTACTTGAATACGACAGTTATTGATACAATGAATGTTCCAATGAAAGTTGGCATAGGTACAATAACTAGAAAAGATTTTGAGTGCCCTATTTTTGGTCGCCCACGAGACTTGTTGCACAACAAGCTTCCTACTCATGAAAATGTCCTTCGCTGCTGCTTTCAACAGAGATTCAACCTAGCTGTGACAATAAACAACAAGAGCGTATCTTTTTCAAGAGTAGTCTCAACAGTGGCAAAGAAAATTTTCGGTTTATATGACAAAGCCTCGATCCCAACTCTTACGGAGTACAGAGTCATCTAACTAATTAGTTCTTACTACGAATCATACATTAAACTCAAAAAGTCGTTTCATCGTCATAAAGATAAACCAGCATTCAAACTTAAACTTGGCAATTTCAAGGAGAAAGTATGCTGTCTTTTTGATGTCGCGACGTGTAAATGTGCAAGTATATAAACCTTAATTCCAAAGGTGAATTTTTTTTTCTTCTTTCACAAATGCAGTTTACACTTAGAGGGCATACTCATGTATCTGGAGATTTCTTACATGAACAGTCATTAGCAACAATTACACATTTACACGCCGCGATATCAAAAAGAGAGCATCCTTTCTTCTTCAAATTGTCAAGTTTAAGTTTGAATGCTAGTTTATCTTTGTCACGATGAAACGACTTTCTGAGTTTAGTGTATGATTCGTAGTAAGAACTAATTAGCTGGATGACTCTGTACTCCGTAACAGTTGGGATCGAGGCTTTGTCATATAAACCGATAATTTTCTTTGCCACTGTTGAGGCTACTCTTGAAAAAGATACACTCTTGTTGTTTATTGTCACAACTAGGTTGAAACTCTGTTGAAAGCAGCAGCGAAGGACATCTTCATGAAGCTTGTTGTGTAACAAGTCTCGTGGGTGACCAAAAATAGGGCACTCAAACATTTTCTAGTTATTGTACCTATACCAACTTTCTTTGGCACATCCATTGTATCAATAACTGTCGTATTCAAGCACAAACACTGAACGCAAAAGTAGACAGAAAAATAAGGACTTAAGTACAACACAATCTAGTACTGATTCGAGCTAGCGACATGAGCAGACTGAAGGAAATAGCGGGAAACGATAATGACTGCGACTGGCTGCGATGCGCGCGCATCGCTGGCATTCATCACGTACGCCACGTCTATATTATAGCCATGTTTATCTTATATGCTTGGATTTTAAATATATTATTGTAATAGAATTAAACTATAGCATCTCTAAAAGTTGTATGATTAAAATGTACTAAACAGTCAAACTTTGAAATTTTGCAAAAACTACTAATTTTACTCATTTTGTACTATGTTGCGCGACCGGAAGATATGAAACAAATGTATAATAAGTGCATATATATTGATTTTACATACATTTAGTAGTTAATTCATTGGATAGGAACGCAATTAAAACCATCTGGCGTGCTTAAAAAAATTATGAAAAATTAAAGTTTTTCACAATTTTTTGCTAACTTCGATGGCATTGCGCGACCGGAAGACAAATTAATAAAATAATAATAATTAGTGCTTTTTTCATGTCTATACCAATGGCAACTTTTGTGCACTATAGCGATCTGAAATTAAAAAAAAAAGTTTTTTTCGAACCACCCTAACGCCCATATCTGTTAAAAAATATCCCAAAGCGTTTCTTAAAGGGTTAAGATGACATTTGCGGATATGGATTCTTATTCGATTCTGAATTGTAATTATGTACACTATCTCCTCTCAAAGTTTGACGCTCTAATTTTGGGACACCCTGTATATTGTTCATAGACGACGGAATATTAACTTTATTAAGATAATAAAACATGTATGTTTGATAAATATCTCATAGTTGCCAACATTCCAGAGTATTTTTAGCCTGATTTTATTGTACTTTATGTTGTTCCACATTTTTTTTTTTTTTTAATACATTTTTTCTTATTTTATCGCAATTATATATTGGAGAAAACATTTCTATAAATAAAGTGGTGTTAAATAAAGGCGAGGCTAATAATACTCCGGAATAAATCAAAATGTTGGTAGCTATGATACATTTGTCAGCAGCATACATTATTTTTTTTCCATATATCTGGAGATAGCTAATCTAAGCGAATAAATACTACAAGTTAAGAAAAATTAAATTTCAGCCGTCATTGTTTATCCTCATATTCTCTAGTGGGAAATCAGATGTCATCTACTTTTTTATCCGAGAAGCAGAAATAAGAGACAGTACTACTAGCGAAAAAGAAAACCCAGCCCGCTTTTGTTTTTATTACAGATGTTTCAGATAATCTTTTCTAAGAATGAAAAAAGAGTGTCCGTCCATTTCCATTATAAATATATTAAGAATATATAAAAATGTTGTTATTGTATTATTGTAAGTTGTTTTCTTTTTATTCTTTTTTTTTTTTTTTTTTTAGTTTTGACACAGGATGTAAAAAGTGACTATTATATATATATATATATATTGTTTGCAATTTGGCATAGATATAGTAGTGGTTAGAAAACCTATGCCATACATTATGACATAGAATGTACAGTATCACGTGTACCATGTATGCTCCCTCAATATTTACTACGTGAAGGAAAGGCAAGATTTAATTGACAGAGCGATTTGAGCACATGTATGAATATGAACTGCGTTTCTGATTCGATAGTGCCATTGAGGTCAGCGCGCAAATTTGGTGTGCCCTTATACGCTATGTCCTTAACGTAGCCCTTAAAAACATATCTTATCCCCAGGTCATCCAAAGGATATCCCATGGATAAAAAGACATACAAGGGACGTCCACAGGATGTACTTTGAGTGTGCTGTTAGGGACCCTATCTGGAAAAAAAAGTTACACAGATTGATATTCAGGGAATAAGGTGACCAATTAAAACCTACAATATATACCTTTTAGTATGTTATAACAAAGTCAAAAAAATATTTTCTTATTATTATTTCTAGGCGATCCAAATGTTGTATTTTCAAGTTAATGCGTTTGTTACTAGGAAAGTTTGATCAAGACTGATAAGTTTCAAGGAATGTTGCGCTTGAAAGTTGTCTGTATAATTTTAAATGAACTTTTGAATTTAATAGCGAATTTGAATTCTATATAAATGTAGGTACAATTATTAAACGAAATCTTGAGGGGGGGGATAGACCCCCTCATACAGAATTATCTGTCTAATAAATCTGTTCCGAAGCCTAATTTGAATTGTTTCAACATAGGTTTGCATAACAGTACTCGTTATCTTACCCCTTAATCTCCAATCTGTATTTATAGTATTAAATTTCATGGTAAGAGAAAGTCGTGTGAGTGACACACCAGATTATTTTTTTTTTTACAAATTTATACTTTTTCTTAGAACCAGTGTGATGTTATACTTTTTTATTCCTTTAGATTTGTTTTACATTTCCTATTCAGTGTTCTTGAATGACATTTATCTGAAGCTATTTTAATACATAAATAATGCTGAAACCTGAAAAAAAAAAAAAAAAAAAAAATCTAAAGTTTTACAGCCAATGCAATACATTTTACACATGTGACATTTAAATATACATTTGCATGTTACATTTAACATGTATAACTACTTTATGCATGTTACATTTAATGCTATACATTTTCAAATGCGATCATTGCTTTATACGTGTGGTTTGAAATTTAATTCATATAAACCTCATCTGTATTAATTTATTTCCATATATCGCCGAAATTCATTGGCCAAAAATTTATTCTAAAAAATTCTGTTTGTAGTAAAAAAAAAAAAAAAAAAAAAAAAAAAAAAAAAAATTATTTGACATGAAGTTATTTCAGATTTACAAAATCCCTGCAATCGTCATGATAATAATTGGTAATATTTCTATACGAAATGAAACGAACATACTATTTAGTATAATCATTTCAGTTGTTTGCTGCAATAAATAATAGTTTATTATTATTATTATTATTTTACTAACACATACAATATGCACTAGCGAAAAATTATATAAAATGACGCATTAGATACAGAAAGAATATTGCAGTAATCAAATATGATATATTGTAATATTTGAAAATTTAAAGATTTCTTATAATTTAAGTTGTATATATCTACATAAAATTAAATTAGAATCGTACAAAAGTCTTAGTAAATAAAAAACGTGTTAACTTTTTCTTTTATTACAAATAGTAATTCTTAGTATTTTAAAATTATTTTTGTATCTAATTTTTTATACCATATTATTTTTCTAATGAAATATTCATTATATTCAGTAAAAGAATAATAGTTAAAAAAAAAAAAAAGAAAAAGAAATAATACGAATATAGGAATAATACGAATATAGGAATACAATGTTTGCATATTTAAAAATTATATGCAAACATTTATTTGTATGCATTTGACAATCATCAGTATTAAAAGCTTAATTATTCACTTTAACTGTCTTAATTTTTTTTATTTTCTATTAACATACGATGATTATTTCTTAAATTCCTTATTTTTAGCCAAATACTCGTGCATTAATACTAATTTTATTATTTCTCTATCTAATTCTATCTTTATTTTATATTAATTATTATTATATTATAAAAAATGCGTTTTATGATTTATTTCTACGCATGACATTATGTTATGTATACTCGTATGATAATCAGTTACCAATCTTTTCTAAATACGGTAGAGACTTTCTATACAAATATTCCCCTCCCCCCCCCCCCCCGAAAAAAAGATATAATAATTATAATATATATATATATATATATGTGCATATATATGTGTGTGTGTATATATATATATTTATTTATTTATTTATATTTATATTTTGTCACTTGCCTAAATATTATTTTTGCAACGCTTATCTTAAAATATTATTATGACGTACTTACTACTTTCATATTAAGTGCATGTAATATTTCCCACAGTTTCGAAGCTCATTATGCCCTAGATCATTAAGTAAATGCCGTGATGACGTTGATTTTATGTAATCAGTCAACTTTCCCGCTGTAGTAATGAAAGGCTAAAGATATTATATTATGTGAGCAGGAATAATATTCTATACCCTTCTTTTAACATTATTTCTCTTTATATAATCTCTCGTTTTCGCTGCTTTACCCCCACGTAATTATAATTTTATAAAAAAAACATGTGTTAGAAATGATAAATTATTAACAACTATAACTACAAATTGTAAGAATAAATATTGTATTTATTTATTAGGCCCGACCCGTCTCCAGCTTCGAATACTTTTTCTTGTCTATTTTGACCCTATATTCCTTCTAATATAGCTTTTTTTTTTTTTTTTTTTTTTTTAACCACACATTTGTCATTGTGCGTTTTTCTGTTTTAATCCCCTGTTATTTTCCAATAGATTTTAAACATTTCCAGCGTTTCCTACATTCTAAAATTGTTCATTCATTAAATCAGTTTACATCAGTTTATATGGCATATTTAAAACTTGTGGATTTGTAGATCAGGAGCCTCGACGTCCTTTTTGTATCATCCATTACTCAGCAAATCATTTTTAGTTATTACATAGTATTTATAATAATTATACAGGATGTTTCAGTGAACCGTTTCAGAACTTCTAAGAGGGGTAGGGTACATCCTGACAACTTGAAATCATATAGCAATGTGGAGTCGGAAATGCTTTCCTGAAGCGGTGTTGTACACAGAAGCACCATAAAGAAAAGAGGCCGTAAGTGAGAAATCGTTTTAATAATACATGAAAAGAAGCAAAAGGTACATGGATTAAAGTAAGTGTTCGAAGTTTCTTCCACGGGCTACAATGCACGCCTCACATCTCTGACGCATGGACATCCGAACATTCTGGAATACTCCAGGCATATCTCGAATTTCTCCGGCAGCTACTGTGTCAGGAAAGCATTTCTGACTACCCATTGGTATATGATTTTGGTTCGTCAGGATGTACCCTACCCCTCTTAGATGTTCTGAAACGGTTCAATGAAACACCCTGTATATATATATATACATATGTGATTAACTTACTACTTAAACAGATACGTTTATGAGGGGGGGCGGAGGGGCTTCCACTCTCTCAACTCTCCGTCTAATTATATCTATATGTATGTATGTGCATATATATATTTCATTGTAACTCATGCACATGTGTTAATTCCTTGTAACTCACTTGTACCAATTTCATTCAAAATGATTCCTTAAATTATCGGAATTATTTTGTGTAGCCCTATGTAAACTAATTACCTATTCTATGCCTACCATTTTTCAATGAAACCTTGCTTTTTAACATTCTATTAATTTTTATTTATTTAATTAAGTTTAATCTAGTGTAATCATGTTAAAATACATTTATGAGAAACACCGTCTACAGACCGTAATGGTAGAAAATTCTTTTAGGTGCCCTTGTACATGAACCACACTAGTTATTCACATTAGTAAAAAGTATAAACTAATTCGTTGGAACTCATTAATACTGAACTAAATCTGACATCACTGCATGATTACAGAATGTCATCGGAATTCTTTTGTGTGGTACTGTAAAATTCAGTCTCTACATACCTGTTTTCTAGGGAAAACCTGCTTTCAATCGTCTTAATAATGTAAGTGGATTCTATTATGTTGAAGTCAGCATAAACGCTTTAAAATAGGCTCGATAAAAATATGACCATAGGCTCTAATGTTACGAAATTCTTTTCTGCGTCCTTATCTACGAACCATAAATATTAGATAAACCAATAAAAAGTCTACAACTTATTCTGTGTAGCTCATGAATTATTATCCGAAATTTGACATAATTTGGATTGACTATGCGACATTGTCGAAATAGTTTTGTGAGGTCCTGTTTATTAATTTTAAGTCTAAGCAATATTTTCGACAGGAAACATACTTTTAAGCATCTCAATAGTGCAAGTTAACTTCATTTTCTTGAATGCAGTGTAACTATGTTAAAATGAGTTTAAATTAAATCCTTCTCATAGGCTGTAATGGTTGTAAAACATTTGGTTTGTCCATGTACACTATCCATAAACAATATAGGCCCAAAAATCTATACAGCTATTTCTGTATACAGCTTGAACATGTGTACCAATTTTCAAATCAATCCACGGGTTTTTTGCGTTTGCTATTGCGGCACACACAAATTCTGTCCATAGGCCGTAATGATAAGAAAAACTCTGGCGTTCTCCTGTACATTTAGAAAAAGTTCTGAATCTGGCATCTAGAATCTAAATTGTGGCTCTAGAAAAAATAGTTCCATGTCATCCTTATAAATTCTAGTTCCTTTTGAAAGCGTGTTCTAGATACCCTTATTAGAATTCTAGAGCGTTTGCCTATATTCTCGAAGACAAAGTTATTTAAAAATTTCTGCAAATAAATGCGAATACAAGAGGTGGGTTTCAGCAACTATAATCTTGGTTTATTACCCAATTCTAGAAAATAAAGCGAGAATTTCTCGCAATAAAAAGATTCAGAATATTCAGAATATTGCTTCATCATAAAAAAATATGTAGAGCAGAAATTCTCGATCATTTTGTCTATTCAGTTTAGTGGCGCGCCTTATGCGCATAGCTCGGAAATCTATGTTTCTAGATAAGGATCTTAGAAAATGACCACTTATTAATTTTAGATAAAGGTAGTATATTTTTTTTTTCTCAGTGTACAAGAAGTATAAATAGAATACCCACCCAAAACTATACAGCTATTTTTGTGTGGTTAATAAACATGTGTACCAAATTGTAAGTCGAAAAAGTGATTTTTGCGGTCACTATTGCGAGACATACAAGCAGCCACACAGTTTCCTCATAGGGGCCTCCACTAAGGGAATAAAGAAAACATTTTTTATGTCATAACACTATAATGTTTTAAAATTTAAATTGTTTCAATAAATTAAAAAATCATATAATATTCATATATTTCATCATTATCCGCTATATACAGTCGGACTAGGAACAGGAATCGACAAGGATTTATTTAAAAAACAGTTTTAAGTGTACTTTTTGTACATAGGAATTTTTGCTATTGCTCGGATACTTTTGCTGACGACTGTACGTTTTGAAGTCGTTGCTTATTTAATGAAATATTTTTAATTAAAGTTTTCAAAAAATCAGCTGTGTAATATCTGAAAAAAACCCATTTGTAATATAAAAGACATTATGGAATAAGTTTACAATATTATTTAAGAAAAATATATTTATTATTAACGAATCATGTATTTATCATTGTAGTTACCTGGTTCTTGATTTTTCTGTCGATAATGTTCCGAATCATTTTAACCGAATTTCTACTCTTTTATTTGTGTTATGGGTAATTGAAAGTCTTTTAACCATGGCAGAATATCGCATCAAGTCAGTGATTTTTTTTCTAATTCATGATAGTGGGCTAAACTAAATCTTTACCAAGAAATTATACTAAACAATACTAATATTTGGTAACCAGCTACGTACACAGTAAGTTTATCTATACGATTTTATTTATTATCTTAATCTTATTTTGTCAATTTCATTTATTTTCTTTTATGTTAACTATTTTTCTTTTGTATGCGTTTTACGCTATAGAACAAATTTTCTACCTTATTTTGAACGCATTGTAAATATTACATATATTTGTATGTTATTTTTTAATACTTTCCAACAAGGTTGAAAAGTGTTTACGACTTCGGTTTGTCAGATTGTCCGCGCACTAGCTCCCGTTAATATTGATATGAATATAATGTTCATGGAATATAATACTAACCTGTTAACATAATATTCATGGAATTTTTTTGAACTGATATATGGTATTTAAGTTCATTATTGAATATCCCTTATTGAAAATAGAGTAAATACCATTACTGATTTGTATACAGGGGCACCCGAAAGTATTCTAAAGCATTACGCTCTATGAGAGGTATTTTTATAAACCATATTTTAATACTTGTACTTTACACAAATCTTAATGAAATTGAAATATGTTATTCACGTTCGCTGTCTGATGTTCTCTATTAAAAATGGAGTACGTACTAACACAGGTTTGTGTACAGAGACTCTCGAAAGTATACCAAAGCATTATGTTCTATGAGAAGTACATTCATGCCCATGAATTAAGGATAATTCAGAATCACACGTAAATTGAACTTTATACAAAAATTCACTTGTAGAATTACCACACACACCTTCATGAATAATATGCAAATTATAGAAAGCCGTCAGAGGACGCCGATAAGACGTCACAATGACGAAAGTGTAAAAAAGGGGCAGATAAGGAATGGAAGCAAAAAGGGAAAATTGCTCGCTGTAAGTTGCTTAGGGCCACAACCGAATAGCTATGACACAGAGGACGCATGTGGATGATTTTTTAGTGGTAGAATTATCGGGCGACTGTAATGGGGGCGTACTCAAATAGAAGTATCGGAAAAACATTGAATCGCCCAAAATGTAATCTCTAGGCTTTGGAACCGATTCCAAAATGATGGAAATGCCAGTCGACGTTACAGTACTGTTCGGTCCCGAGTTACAACGCTGAATGACGACCGGTATTTGTCAGTAACTGCCAAAACAAGCAGATGGAGCACAGCATCAGACCTGTCTTGAGTAATCTGAAGCCACGGGTACCACAGATTTAAGGCAAACCGTGTATAAACGTTTGAGAAATATTGTTCTATATGCTTGCAGGCCTGTCAGATGGGTTCCGCTCACGGCAACGCGCTGTGGCCAGTGATTAGCTTGGAGTAGAGAACATACAATATGGAAAACGGCACAGTGGGCTTGTGTGATGTTTTCCGACTAGTCTAGGTTTAGCTTGTAGTCAGATTCCTGTCGCACTTTCATATGGAGAACGCCAAGACAACATCATTCAACGACACAGTTACGCTGGGGGGGGGGATCATCGTCTGAGGGGGGATCATACTGGGCTCCAGAACAGATCTGCATGTTCAAATCGGAAGCGTAACAGTCCAAATTTATCGGGACATCATTTGGAAACAACACGTATAGTGTTTTAGGGGTGCCATGGACCCAGAATTTGTATTTATGGATGACAATGCGCGTCTTCACCGTGCAAACTTTGTACATTGATGCCTACAATCTGAAAATATCACCCGTATGGAACGGTCAGTATTCTCACTTGACAAGAATCCAAAAGAGCATGTGTAGGACATGCTTGGCTAACGCGTTGCAGCCCGTCAACCACATCCTACATGTGTACCGGAATTTCGGAGAGCATTGCTTACTGAGTAGCGTAATCTTCCTCAAGATCAACTCGACAACTTAATATCAGCATGCCTAGGCTCTGTACGGACTGTATTTCATCTTCTGCGGGAAGTATAATGTATTAAACAACATACCAACCATGGAATGTTAAGTTTTTGTAAGGAAGATATGTTTTTATAATTGCTTCAGGGAGCAAAAAGCGCGGTTTTTATAAAAATACCATTCATAAAAACTGCGATTTTTGCTGCATAAACCACCTTTTTTGTTCTTGGTCGTTTGTTTAATATATGCGCTTTATGAATAAGCATTATTTGTTTTGCTTATGAACTATCATTTGCCGCAGCTAGCATTATCCTTAATTTATGGACATGAGTGTATTTCTATAAACAATATTTTAATAACTTTACTTTACATAAATACTATAATATTCTTACGCACAAGAGAATGATTTCTATAGTATATAATACAATTAGCATTAAGATGGCCGCACAAAAATATTCTGATATTAAGGCAATTAAAGATTGCGTTTTTATTTTTGTTAAGCATTTTAACACTTTATAACAATGTTTAAGAGTGAATATGATTTGAATTAGTCCATCTATTTGTCTGACTGTCGGTCTGCTCACCTTCAGCGTCCGATAATATTTTTGAAATTTCTTAAAAATATATTCAAATTCACTATGGAATTTTCGTTTTTTTAAATGGCATTAAAAGACTTTGTACAACTGATCTTTGTACAAGGACACCCTAAAATGTGCCAGTGCATTGCGTTATAGAAAAACAATTTCATAACAAAAACATTTCGCAAATGTCTCAAATAAAGCAAAATTCATATTGAAATTGACATTAAATGTTAATATGCAAAAATAATGCTTAATAAAGAATATGATATGTGGCGTATTCAGATTTACAAGGTTTCACTAAGATATTCAAATACATTAAGAGCTATAATTCGAAATTTCCGGAACTGCATTTTCGCTTGTGTTAAACATTTTCAACAGTTTCGAACAACGTTTCATATTAATTATGAATTCAATTAGTGTGTCTGTCTGTTTTCCTGCTCTTCTGTCTGTTCGTTGTGTAATAACATAGCAGAACAATACAATGAGTACATATGTAGTTGGAAAGTGTTAATAATCAATGCTAACCACATGATTTTCCGTTCTTGTATTATTTATGCAAAACCATCGATAAAGTTTCATTGGCCGGAAGTGGAGAGCCGGAAGTGAGTCATCGGAAACTGGAAGTGGGTCCATAAGTCCGTATCTCAAAAACGGCTCTAATGATTTTCTTCAAAGTTGCTATATAAACACTCTGTTCGATGTCATTTCGAATGATATAATTGGTTAGTTCAGAAGAATTGCTTGGTGTCCTCTATAACTAGTTCAATTTGAGGTCTCGCAAGTGCGTTCCATTAAAAACGAGAGCACGGATTTTTTTCAAACTCGGTATAATAACGACTTTTTAGATGTCTTATCATTTTTAATTGTTGTTTTCCGGTCAACAACTGAGTTCGTCGAGTTTTCGTGAAAGCCTGTATCTCACAGACGGCTCTAACGATTTTCTTGAAAATTGTTACATAAATGAATTTAGATATAGTTTCCCATGTATTACATGGTTATTACAGGAAAATTGACAGCCATCCTGGTTAGGTAAGTTAATTTTAAATCTCGGAAATTGATGTTTAAAAAGATAACTCAACCATTTTTTTTTCTGTCATTTTGTAACTTGCCACGTAAACTTTGTTTTATATGGAAGTGGGACATCGGAAACAGGAAGTGGGACCGTAAGTCCGTATCTCAAAAACGGCTGTAACGATTTTCTTCAAATTTGCTGTATAAACACTCTATTAGATGACCTTTCGAATGATATAGTTGGTTACTTCAGGAAAATAGATAAGCGTCCTGTATAAATAGCTGAATTTCAGGTCTCGAAGGGGCGTTCCTTTATAAACGGCTGTACGAATTTTTTTTCAAACTTGCCATAATAACTCACTTTTAAACATGCTTTTGTATGTAATTATTGTTTTCCTGTCAATAATTAAGTTTTGGTAAAACTTGGTATCTCAAAAATGGCTCTAACGATTTTCTTGAAAATTGTTATATAAATCCATTTCTTTCTTATGTATCACGTAGTTATTAGAGAAGAATTAACAGTACCCTGTTTAGGTAGGTCAGATGTTTAGGTAGATATCGAAAATTGGTGTTTCAAAAAATAACTCTACCATTTGTTTTTTTTTCTTATTTTTTACCTCGCTATATGTAAGCTTAGTTTTATGTCTTTAGATGTTTATAAAGTTTATCTTACCAGAAAAATGTTAGGTTTCTACTTCTTTAGGTCACTTTTATGTCTTCTGATCACATTATCTCCAAAAAATGCATATAATATGTGTAATAGTGGGTAATGGAAGTCGTGTGGTTGTTTCACACCAGATTTTTTTTTCTTGTTGTTGTTGATGTTTTCAATTTTATAAAATATTTCAACTGTTAAAACACCTAACTCCTTGTCTGATAGCTTGTTCTTTTTTCTTAAAAATGAAAATGCCAATTTAAATGTATTTCCGAAAAAATATTACATACAACATTCCAACAACGCCTTGGTTATATTACCTTTACATCAACAATACTGCGATTTATTATTTAAAAACTTTTTTTAATTTATCTCTGTAATTTATACCTCAATATAAAATAAGAATTTCTTGCACAAAAATATTTGTCATGCTTTATAAGGAACTTCCTATCACTTCAAGTATCTAGACTCCATTTTCTCTTTTATTAACTAACGGAAAAGCATAATAAAAATCATACAACGTTCCCAAACACTCCTAATAGTCCAATTTGCTGAAATTGTAACAACCATTTACTTCTTTTCTTATCGATCACTGCATAGATATAAAAGGAAGGCTTTAGGAGAGAACTGTAACTTGGTTCGTTTGAAGCCAAATATTTTATTTTTTCTCCGTTAACACGTCAAAAATAGCAAGTTATTAAAAATATATTTTAGTGTAGGGTAAAGGGGAGTAATTGTAACAACGAGGTAACAATAATTTCGGGTTATAACTGAACGGAATTAAATTAAATTTCGAATAAATAAAATTTTGTTTTCACAGAAAATTTCATTTAAAAAGAAAAAAGAAACTGGTAAAACTTGAAAAACAAAAAATTTAATATATATATTTAATACTTTTAATATACACTCATGGGTGGTCCGAATGGGACAAAAATTAGTAGATGTGATGTACATATGAAGAAAAACAAATGATTACAGTTTCAGAAAATTTGAATGATTTAATTAAGAGAAAGGGCCTCATAAAGTAAAGAAGTCAATAACGCGTTGGTCCACTTCTGGCTAGTGTTGCAAAAACCCCACAGTTTTTGAAAGATGTGAATAAACCCGGGAATTTTGGGGAATAAACCCGGAACTTTGGGGAATATTGGGAATCACCAGTCACTTTCAAAGTGGAAGTTAGGGCTAACGCATTGAACATACATATTCATAATATTTAAAATGTCAATGGGTATTGCATAAACTAGCTTTAAATGCAGGAGCAATTTTAATTTCAGGCAATACTGCTTCTGTTCATTGCAACTGTTTAATATATTTCCAAAAGAGAAACAAACTGGCAAATTTTTAAAAAATTGGTCTTTTTATTTTTTTTTATTTTTTTATTTCTAACAAAGCAAATAAATTTAAATTATGTATGTTCTGTTTTAAACTTAAAAATATTGTTTAAGTAATATTACTTCATCAGAAAGGTCTTTAAAAGATAACTTAACTAAAATTATCATTTTAACTGCAATGATTTTGAGTGATTATTTTTTTTGTTTTTTTTTTTTTTTTTTGTTTTTTTAGGTATTTGCAATAAATATTCATTTTAAATGTTTTACAAACAAGTACAGTCAACTCTCTTTAATCTGCAATTAAATTTTTAATGTAAACAAAAATTAAAAAAATAATAAATAATAAAAATTTAAAACAAACGACGGTTACATCAGTATTTAACAAAATTAAAAATAAACAATGATGAATCTTCATTTCTGCGCTTAAAAAATATTTTCCTTTGTATTTTTAAATTAAATATGTATATTTATATTTTATTGCTATCTATTATTTGAGTATGCTTAAATTATTTACCTTATGAATACACAATCTATATATTAATTTGAAACATGTTTTTGCCTGTCTCCACTATATTGAGAGAACTACTCGGTGTAAAAATTTGGTTGAGGTGTCTAAAGAAAGGTCTTGGTCTGTAGATGTGCTATGAGAAGAGAAAAATAAAAAAAAGTCGAACGCTTTCCCACCCGGGGGGAAACCGTTTCTGCCCCGGCGGAAACGGGTGGGAAAACGTTTCTTCCCACCCGTTTGGGTTAAAAACACGTTTACGAGCTTAACTAAGCTTCAAATTACTTCACGGTGAAGAAATTGTACATATGGGGACTAGAGTCGAATACTAAAAAATCAATATCTGCGAATTTGGAATTTTCGATTTTAATGGGGGGAAAAAGGGGGAAAGTAAATTTGGAAGGGAGGGGAAAGGGGGGAAATTAGTTTGAGAGGGAAATCCGTTCTAGACCCACACATGTAGCACCTCATTTCAAAGGTCTTGAAATTTCATGTCGAAAGGGGATGTTTGTATACAATATAGTGCGACCCCTGGTGGTGAAAAATGGAACTAGGTGATTTTGCTGTAGACCCTATCATGTTACATCTTATTTTAAAGGTCTTGGTATTTTCTGACCGTTGGTGATGTTCGTACAAAACACACTGCGCCCCCTGGTGGTGGAAAGTGCAACTGAAGGATTTTGCAGTTGACACCAGCATGTGACACCTTATTTGAAAGGTCTTGGAAATCCAAGGCGATTTGTGATAGAGGTCTTGAAATTTCCTCTTGATTGGGGATGTTTGTGTACAATATATGCGCCCCCTGGTGGTGAAAAATGGAACTAGGTGATTTTGTAGTAGACCCTATCATGTTATATCTTATTTTAAAGGTCTTGGTATTTCCTGACCGTTGGTGATGTTCGTATAGAACACACTGCGCCCGCTGGCGGTGGAAAGTGCAACTAAAGGATTTTGCAGTTGACGCCACCAGTGACACCTTATTTGAAAAGTCTTGGAAATTCAAGGCGATTGGTGATGTTCGTATACAACATACTGCACCCCCTGGTGGAGGAAAGTGGATTTTGCAACGCGTGCGTAGCATGTATGCCTGCTATACAGTGCAGCAGCTACAGGCAGAGGTAACACGAGTCAGAGGTTCGCTCGGTTCAAGGTTCATTTTTGAGAATTTTTTCATGTTATTAGCGGCCTGTATATATGCTGCCGCAGGCACCGTGTCACGAGCCCGTTCCGTTCTGTTTGAGGGTTTTTTTTTTTTTTTTTTTTGGTGATGCTTTTATTAAAAAATAGAAATTGAGACAAAATCGAGTTAAAGATATAAAACCATACAAATTTAAGGTTCATTTAAGGTCATTATCATGGGTCCGGGCATTGCCTGGCGGGTTCGTTTGGTTCCAGGTTAATTTGGCGGCCCGCGCATGCGCTGCCGCAGGCACCGGTGTCACAAGGCAGAGTTTCGTTCGGTTCTAGGTAATTGTTTTGTTACATCTGATTATTTTTTTCGTGATGCTTTCATTGAAAAACAGAAATTCAAACTAAATCGAGTTAAAGGTATAAAATCATACAAATTTAAAGTTCATTTAAGGTATCATGGGCCCGGGCAACACCTGGCGGGTTCGTTCGGTTTCAGGTTAATTTTTGGGAATATTTTTATGTTATTAGTGGCCGGCGTATGCGCTGCCGCAGGCACCGGGGTCACAAGGCAGAGTTTTGTTCGGTTCGAGGTAATTTTTTTTGTTACAGCTTATTATTTTTTTCGTGATGCTTTCATTTAAAAACATAAATTCAAACTAAATCGAGTTAAAGGGTATAAAATCATACAAATTTAAGGTTCATTTAAGGTATCATGGGCTCGGGCAACATCGGGCGGGTTCATTCGGTTCCAAGTTAATTTTTGGGAATATTTTTATGTTATTAGCGGCTGGCGTATGCGCTGCTAAGGCACCAGGGTCACAAGGCAGAGTTTCGTTCGGTTCGAGGTACTTTTTTTGTTACAGCTGATTATTTTTTCACGATGCTTTTATTTAAAAATAGAAATTCAAACAAAAACGAGTTAAAGATGTAAAACCATATTAATTTAAGGTTCATTTAAGGTTATTACCATGGACCCGGGAAACGCCGGACGGGTCAGCTAACATGTAGTCTTAGTATTAAACGAAACAGAAAATGAAAGATAGGAACTGTTTATTTGAAGTCAGTTTGACGTCACATTTACTGTACTTTGTAGAAAGTGATGTCATATATAGTATTTCTATTTATAAGCATTTTCTGACTTTCTTTTTTTAAAGTGAAATGTCGTAAATTATATTAGATGTTTTAACTTGAAATACATTTAAATAATGATGCGACGTTTTTTGAAACATTACGGTTAATAAAATGATCGTCGAATTCGACGGGTTCCAGCTAGTTTTATTAACATTGAAGAAATATTTTATTCTGAAATTTATTAGAAATAGTCTTTCTAATTTAATGTCTATTAATGAAATAATAATAATAACTGACTTTGTACCTGCAAAAGGAAGAAGAGTTCAGTTGTTCTTCATAGTTACAGTTAAAAAGGCTAAATAGAAAGTCATTAAAAATAATAGAAATGAAAAAAATGTGTCCATGCATCAAATTATTTCAAAACTCCCAGAAATTTTCAAAATTCCCAGGAATTTTCAAAATTTCCCAGTTTATTCCCGGGGAAGAAACGGGTTTTTTCCAGCCTTTACAACACTACTTCTCTCCCTTATGTACGCAGTTATTCGGCTTGGTATTAATTGATAGAGTTGGCAGATGTGCTCCTGTGATATACCGTGCCAAATTCTGTCCAATTGTTGCGTTAGATTGGTAAAATCCCGAACTGATTGTAGGACCCTTTTTATGATGCTCTGAACGTGCTCAGCGGAAGAGAGATCCGGGGATTGAGCTCAACCCCACTGAGCCGCCTATTAAGGGTATTTGAAGTCACTGAAGTACCAGTTGCACGTAGGATCGACGATAATGATGAATTGGTGCTTGATTCCATCAAAACCTGTATGTATGTCAATTTGTGTCCAGTTTGCATTACTCCTTTTTAGGTGCGTCACTTTCTTTGTTATAGAGTATATATAATATATTTAAAATATACTTAATAATATATAGGGGAAAGTTGGACAAAACGGGTTACCATTCTTGTTTTTTTTTACTACGAAAAATGTGTTGAAGAAAACCACACATTATTATTATTGTTATTATTATTATTATTTTTTTTTTTTTTTTTTTTGTAACTACAACATCTATGAAGCACACAAAAAACATAGTTTTAGCTAATTTTAATGGCTGTGAAATAGTAAAAAAAATTATTTACCAAACTCTTACACATCCCGTTTTAGCATACCTGGGTTGGACAAAACGGGATAGGGATTACAATGTTTAATTTTTCATGTAAAACTAACTGAAAAGCATAATTAACTGGCAAAAACCTGCAAAGCAAAATTTCTGCTTGAAAGAACAATGTCTTCAGTAATCAGAGACTTAAAATAAGAGTTTTTTATGTTATTATTTACAAAATGAGAAAGAAGACCTTTTATTTAGGCTTATACGAGTAGCTGACGAAAAGTTGCATATAAAGCTGTCGTCCTCTTCGTCGGCATTAGAACACGCTTCGTGAGCCCATTCTTGGCATAAATAACATTGGATCCAACCTTCACCAGCCTTAGAGTCGACGTACAGTGCATTACAAAGTATGCAGATTTCTCCTCCCTCTGTTTCATTTTCAGACGATGACGACATGCATACCCTAACAGCACAGTTAGGCTTAACTTATCCACAGTACATCTTAAGGACGTTTCTGGGATGTCTTTTCATCCAGAAGACATCTTGAAGATATCCTGGGGAAGCGATGTGCTGTCTGGGTACTTGGCTGCTTGCTGAAGGTTTATTAAACTTTTCTATGTTTTGACTTTTAACATCAGGATTAGGCTTTCCTTTGGATTCTAGGCCTACTTTTAGGTTTGGCTGGACCTGGTAGCGCTTTTTCATCCTGTTTTCCATTTCCTTTTCTTACAATCTTCTTTTTTGGAATTTTTAAGAGGGATTTCTTAGCACCCTTTTCTTCAATTTTCTTGGCTCTTTTTTGTAGTTTAATCGTTCTTTCTTTTTCTTCATTTCTAACTCACTCCTATATGGAGATGGTGTTATTACTACAGTTTTCTTCATTCTCTTATCAGCCCTTTTTTCTGGGTAAGGCCCTTTTACTTGAGGTACAGGCAGAACAAACTTTGGAGAGATGGGAAATGGTAGCTTAGGTCGATAACAAGAGAGTTCTAATCCTTTCTCCCCTGAGGATGTTGCAGGTAGGTCTGGACATAGGCTGTCTCCTGACAAGTTTGTTGGTTGGTCTACTCCTACAATGTCCCTTGAAAAAGTTGAAGGTTGCTCTTGGTCTTTGCTCATATCAGTATGGTGCCCAACGCCTGGAGGTTCTTGCTGCAGGTCTGACGTAGGGTGGTCTGTAGTGACAGAGGGTGCAAACAAGTGATCTGGGAAGACGTCAGGATTGTAAGGACTTATGCCAGTTTTTCTAAACCCTTTAACGGCAGTTTCTGAAACAGCTACCCGGGAATAGGCTGCGTTGAACAGTTTATCAACTTCGTAAATTGTGACGCACCTACCTGGATGGTTGAACAGCCACTTTTGAACTTCTTGTTCATAATACGTGCTCAGTGGAGCCATGAAACTGACATCCAGGGGCTGAAGGCGATGAGTTGTATATGGGGAGAAGGTTAGGAGGGTTGCATTATTTTCTCTTGCCAAATATTTGGTGTGACTGTTGTGTCCATCAAGTAGCAACAGCACTGGCTTCTCATGGGTAGGGTTGGAAAATTCTACGAATTTTTTAAACTAAACAATGAAGGTCTCCTTCGTGAACCAGCCGGTCTTGTGATACACTGCAAATGATACTGGGACAGCATCATCCGTGAGTCGTGGGTTTTCCTTCACTAGAGGAAATACAAACATAGGACGAATATACGGCATAAAAAACTGTATCCCATTTTATCCAACTCATAAGTGTCCCGTTTTGTCCAACTCCGACACTTTTCAAAACAAACATGGCTGATGCCTAAACGTGAAAGGAAAATTAGATAGACTACACATGAGAATGTTCGTTAATAAATGCTTAATCAAATGTAATACTCACCGGAATTGTATTCCCATATATGTAGGCAGTATAATCTAGAAACCAACGCATGTAAATAAAGAAAGTGCCAAGAAATCAGAGTAAAAAAGTTCTAAGAGCTACAACTTTCCATCAACTAGTGGCGGGACGAACTGAGAATGGTGTAATGACGGCCGAGAACAAGTTCCTGTCGTCGTCCGCTCGATAGCAGTACTAGACAGGTCCGTAGGCGACGTACCCCGTTTTGTCAGACTATCCCGTTTTATCCAACTCTCCCCTATATATAATATTAATATATAATAATAATAATATATATCATCTATACATATAATAAAATAAGATGTTTGTGTGTGTGTATGTCAGTGTATGTATTTCCAGAGCTTTTTAAGAAAACGGCTGATGGCTGAGCTACAAAAATTTGCATGGTGGTTCGTAATGACCTCTCCTGATGCACCTCGAAGCCCGAGTTTCGAATTTCGTTTTAGTTTTCTTTTAATTAATTAAAATGTTAAAATAAAAACCTTCTAATTACTGATAAATTGGCCATTTAATTTTTCTCCTTAATTTAATTGTTGCCAAAAAAAATTATCATTATTTTTTCGACAGAAAAAAAAAAAAAAAAACGTGAACAATAAAAATTACATTTATTTAAAATGAGGAAAGTAAATTAAAAAAATCCGCGATTGTAATGAAATGCTCGCTCTCTGGTGGGCTATGGTGAAATTACAATTAACATGCATATCTTTCGCATTCATCTAAACGCCATTGCTTGCCTATATTTAGTTTCACATATATTTATTGAATAAAAATGAATAAATCCGGTAAAAAAGATAACACTTACAGTTGTGTGCCACAATGTAACTCCAAAAATAAAAAAAATCCATAATTAAGCTTCCATGTATTTCCAAATAACAAATTTAAAATTTCAGTTGCCTCCGCTAATGGAAGGAAAGAATTAATCAGATGATTTGAAACTAATGTTTGTTCAGCTTCAGTTAAAAATCTACTTCCGATCGAACGTTGAATAAACTGAAATATTTTTTCCAAAAGCAATCAATTTTAAATGATGTAATGGCGGAGAAATTATAGCACGAATATTAAATAGTAATACAAATAGAACAAAAATTAATACACGTGGCCATTATATGTTTACTAACAACAAAGCTGAAAAAGCGCCATCTATCGATCATTACAAACGCGATTAGAAATATCAGTCGTAACGTTACAAATAAGATACCAAATGAAAGATACAATTTTTGTGAATCCAACGGATTAAACAGCTTATCGATCGGACAATTAGATTTTTTAAAATTAACTAATGTATGTATTTTAGGTGGCAACAGCAGGAGATTGTATGGAAACCGTTTGGGAATTTTTTTAAAATGTGCTACTAATTAAGTCACGTTTTTTTTTAAAGTGGGATTAAAAATTGCAGTTTTGAATTTTTTTTAAATTTTCTTTCACAAACACAAACATATAGTATACAGCCTGTACAACACTAGACCAAATTGAAGTTCAAATTTCATCAATATTTAAGTAAATAAATGAAAATAAAAATATGTTTAATGGGAAATATATATAATCATTAAAAGTTCAGTTGTCTAAAATATGGTAGAAATAGCGCTCATAGCATTTTGTTACAAGGTATTAAGTCTTATTTTTATAAGGGATTAAATCTAAAAAGGTGACAAAAATTCAAAAGTCGCCAAAGAGAACTATATTAAGGCGGTACTATGATCATGCTTACAAACCATGAATTATATATAATCACAAAAAATTAATTGTCTCATGCAACACACGTAGCCGGTCATAGCATATTATAATATTTAGCGTGAAATTGTTATCATTTTTATGGTTGATCGGGGATAAAAAAATAAACATAGGAAATAACGTAAAAGCAAATATTATGTGCACCACGTATAGTGTTGTTCATATGTAACTGGGATTCAAACATAAAAGGGATACTTCACTTTTTTCTATACCATCTATTTCGAAACTGTTATCTAATAAGGACTTAATAGAAGCCTGTTGGTAAACCATTCTCTCAGGTAATAGGGACAAGCGCCCGAGTTTTAGCGGATGACCAAATCGCTACCGAAGGCAGCAGGGATCCGAAGCGAGCTTTTCAGCAATTTTAGTATTTTATTTTATTTTTATAAAGCTATATAGAAAAGAGTTTCCTTTAAATTTAGTGACCAGCGAAGCGGGCAAAGCCTGCTAGTATTTTAATATATATAACATATTTATATTTAATAATTTAATAGATATATTTAATAATTGAAAATACCAGGTGTTGAATAAGCCTGTAGACATTTTAAAAATACAGAACAATTCAAGAAATTGGTAGAATTGAACGTGGTCTGCAAAAAAGTTTTTCTCGATATTTTTTTTTTTTTTTTTAGAAAAATTACTAGCTAAACTTTTCGTCGATAATGGGCGTGCGTGAGCAAATCACACATTTCCATGAAAAATTATGTTTTTTTTTTTTTTTTTTTTTTTTTTTTTTTCGTATGCAAATGTCCACAGGCATATAAATTTTATTCTATGTGCTCGCCATCACCACAAATTTTGGTCTGCATACGAGTTGCATCACTCTGAACTGCAGATTCAGTCGACGATTCTTAACTGAGGAAAACATCTTCACCAATAACACTTTATCCACCAAGTAAGCATCCTATTTAAAACTTCGTGTATGCACAAGTAGGAAGCAAAATAAGAAATGGAAAAATATGATTATTATACATTAGAAGTGGAAAAACTAAGTTTAGATATTTAACAAATCAACATTAATCACCTTGTTAGAAAAATCCTGTATTTAATAAAAATAATATATATATATATTTTTTATTCTTCTAACATTCTTCTATATGCAATAGAAGAAAGTGTTGGATTCGTAAAAGTTTTTCATTTCCGGTTTTTGATGGATTTGCACGTTTAATAATGCCATTAACATAATTTAACTATCTTTAGAAAATGTCCGGCTGAGAGTAAGCAAAATTTTGTATCAGATCTAATACAAATTTTAATAGACAGAATTTCATAATTTGTTCCACCTTCACATAAACTGGAGACTATTACGGTTATTTGTAACCATTGTGTCGGCTTATGAGAGAAAGAAAGGGTCTATTTAAAAACATATATATATATATATATATATATATATATATATATTAACAATGGTAAAAGGAAATAAAATGTATCAATCCAGTTTGGAACAAGGGAGCGCGTCTTCTCCGTTTTTAGTCGTCGACTCTTCTGAGAACTTTTGCCGCGCTACAGCGAGTAAACATCTGTCTCTCATTGTTGCCATCACGAGAAACAAAGTAAGTAACTGTTAAAATAGAACGTTGAAGATTCAATAGTGATATTATAAAAGAACATGGAGAGTAATTAATATGTTTCGGAAGATCGCAGTTTCCTATGTATATCTAATGTTTCAGAAAATTCATCAAATACTACTTTTTTAACAGCATTGTAAATATTGTTATGACTGTAAACAATTTTTTAGCGGCGCAAGAATTAACTTTTTTTACACTTATTACTTTTTGAGCTTCAGTTAAATGAGGCAAAAACTTAAAATTATCTTCTACACCTTAAAAGAAAGAATTTATATTGAGTAATTATTCACCTCCAGTAAAATACTTCATGGAACTCAACAGATTATTTGATAAAGAATTATTATTCGAAGGAGAGCATGCAGGCAGCAAAGTCTGTTGTGCGTGAGAATCGGCAAACAGATGTTCTAGCGACGCTAAAGATATTTCATCGCTAAAATCAAAGCTTTATGGTTTTCATTCAGTGCGTTTAAATCAGAATGTTGATGAAATATTCTGTCACATAAGTCAATTTTAGATCCAATACAATCTAAATTTAAAATATTACACACAGTGATAATTTGTGCAGTTTGAATTTCTTTAAAATTTTGATTTTTGTGTCTTGAAGATTAACGTCAGTAGAAAATCAAGAAAACATAATTTATTACGAGCATTTTTATTGAAAGGATAATCAAAAATTATTTGCTATAAAAGTTTGACATGATGGGACGATCCTATTTTCAAAACATTTAAAAATATTTTTAATGTCGTTAACTATCATATACGCATTTGGAAAACCAGTCAAAGAATAAGATGAAAATTATGTTCACGTAAATATTATTTCTGTTAAGGAAACTGCGTTACATAATTTCAATTAATAAGAAAGCACCACAGAACTGGCGTTGCAAAATAATACTTACAAAACTTGAATAAACACCATAAAATGCAAAAATCTTGCAACAATTGTTTCGGGTCGGAAGAGCACACGACCCTTCGTCAGGCGAACAAAGTAGGCACGAGTACAGCAAGTGCGTTACCGCTTTGACTGCTATACTCGTGCCTAATTTGTTTGCCTGACGAAGGTTAGTGTGCTCTTTCGACCCGAAACAATTCAGGGTTTATTCAAAGTTTTGTAAGTATTACATAATTTCAATATTGATTTCTGTACTCGATCTGCTTCTTCCATCCCATCTACTAGTACTATACCTCATCCTGGTCGGTCCCCCAAAATATGGCTATTTGTAACAAGGGTGTGGGTTTGTGAAATAAAGAAAGAGTCTATTAAAGAACATATAAAAAAAATTATTAATAAAATAAAAAGTAAAAAGTATTAATTCAATATGGAACAAGGGCGTGCGTCTGCTCCACCGTCAGTCATAAACTATTCTGTGAGCTTTTGGCACGCAATGATGCATGAACATCAATCTCGCTGTTGCATCGGGAGAAACAAAGTTTAGTCATGAGGAATTTGCACATATGGGGGATTTAAACAAAATCCTATTTTTCTGGTAGTTTTAGGCCCATAAATTTGAAAAAGTTTATTAAAAATTCAAAAAAGTTCTCAATTAATTTAAAATTAACCTTGAAATTAACCAAAAATCACATGATTTCAAAACGCTGCCTGACGTCACACTTTATGATGCTTCAATGTTTACATTTTGTTAGTCTAGTTAGCAAGCAACAATTCATTTTAACTTACGCAATTATCAATCGTTTATGTGATTTCTGAGCATTTCCTTTTCATCTTATAATTATTTAATATCATTACCACCATTTTCCATAATCATTATTTTCAACTGTTTTCTTTTCATGGCGGTTGGCCGTTGTTTTAGTGCAGAGTGATACAATACAATATTTGTACTACGATTTTTTATTATCCGTCATTATTATGAAGTACAAAACCTATTTCACTAATTCAAGAAGCAAAGCAAAACACGAAATCGAATGTAAACAACGATTATTCCTGTTTGTTGTCATAAAGAATGACGTCACGACATATTATACTGCGTTTTTTCGATATAGTAAATAGTGCGATGTTATAAATCAGTAATTAGATTTCAAATAAAGAAAATGTATGTATTTATTTTCTTACCTTTTCATTTTCTATTATATAAGAATAATATCAGAAATCGTGCAAATTCCTCATTATTATGATAGAGCACTGAAGATAAGTAAGTAAATATTATAAAAGAACAGGATAATTAAATCCTACTCTATCAATTTTTTGATGCAAACTGTCTAAAAGCCAGTACTAATATGCTGCGATTTCTCCCATTTACATGAAGGCTATATCTGAGCTTTTTCTTCTGTATAATTCCATAAAACTTTTAATCATAACTTTTCATAATGATGTAAGAGAATCATTAAGAAAAATTACGTTGAATTTGATTACATATCAATCTAAAAGTGACACTGCGATTTTGCGATTTGGTTAAATCTGATATTTTTTTCTCTGTGTTTTTCACATGTTCAAGCGTAAAAATACAAAATATGTGCTATTTTAACCATATCATTTATGTTAATAACCATAAATTAATTAAAGAAGACCTTTTATTACTGTGGGTTTGAGTTTTGGCGACATTTTCTGAGGTCGCCAAACTTGTTTCATTTCCGTGTCGTAATTACATTTATTTTAAGTTTCGTTTTTTTAAATGAATAGTACATGCTAGAAATAGCTGAAAAAGTAAGTAAATAAATAAAGATTTGCAACTTTTTAACAGTAAGCTCATTTTTTTGTTTCAAAAAGTTATGATTTGTATTTGACACAGACAGAAATAATCCTAACAACACATCTTATCCCCAGTATATCCACAAAATATCCCGAGAATGAAAAACATACCAAGAATGTACTCTGTATAAATGTGTTGTTAGGTATATTACTTGTTGCTTCTTGCTCTTGACCGATCGTAGCTTCAGATCAATATTTGTTAAAATCTCTAGTTAGGCGATAAGGACGTCAAGCGGAACTGCTGCCCTCATCTGAGGTAACAAAATGGCGGCGATGCGCTGGCCTATATATTTTAATTAAGGGGCTCTAATTTAAACGAAGAAGCTTTTTAATGAAAAATTTATTTTTACTGGATGTGACATATATCTATATATACATTTATGAGAACCTTAATTGTTTAGAAAGCAACATATATTAGGCTGACCATATGTCCTCGAATCTCGAGGACAGGCACGAATTTCGAGGACAAACTACCTTCTTCCCCAAAAAATTACAACACATTTGGGGACGCCGGTTATAAAGTTATTAATGTTTTATTATAATAATTTATTATATGTATAATAAATAAGCTGAAATAAGGTGCTTTATACATAAAAATTACTAAAAGTTTACAATTTAAGGTGATTTAATTACTTTTTTATTTTTTTGTCCTCGAAATTCGAGGACACCGCCATCTTTGTCCACAAATTCAAGGAAAAAAATATGGTCACTCTACATATATATATATTGCTAAAGTATCAGTCTATTTAAAGTTGATTATTAAAATGATTAAATCAACGAATAGTTCAGAAACTATTTGTATACATCATGGGAAAAAATCCTTCAGATAAGAGAAAAAATATATCGAAGCATATAAAGTTTAATAAATTTTCTAAATCATCATCAATCACCCTTAGATAAAGATCTATGTGATATGGGTTATGGATAACACTTCTCTCAGCGTGACATGCATTTAATGTTCAACATGAATGAAATTAATGGTCTGAAAGGAAATTTGTTTAATTTAAAAATGTTATTTAGTGGCAGTCAATCTATTGATTTTAAGTGACATTTGTTCAATTAATTATTCTTTCTAAGTTGATTAATTATATTATACAGTTCAAGATAATTAAAAATGTTTAATTGAATGACGTATATTTGATATTCCGTGATATACAACATAAATAAATACTATACTAATCCATTTCTCATGCTTTTACTGCCAATGTTTTAGCTGACAAGAAAGTAAAAATGAAAAATAAAATAAATAAACAAACAAATAATAATAATAAAAGTAAATTAATTAAAGTTTTGAATCTTCAAGTATTAAACTAGCAAATAGATTAATTTGTAATACTTGCAATAAATAGAAAAAATGCGAGTAATTAGTTTTATATACCTTAAAATGCTTTACTATTTTTAGGACTTCGAGAGAAAAATACAAAGAGAATTTACCTAGATATCTATCTATCTATCTACATTTATATATATGTATACATAATACAAATGCTACATATTAAAAAATATTCTATTGTGTAGTATTACAAAATGTGACTCTTATGAATTTCTACATTATATCCCTAAACATATATTCGACATATCTATAATAAAGAAATAAAAGACATACTTACTTTTTAAACTTATTGTGCAAAATACGCACGTTTCGTGGAAAAGAAGAGAGATTAGAAAACATTAGATAATTTGTTGGTGATGTTATACGCATTCTTTTATGCAATAATCCCCCCCCCCCTACAAAAAATAATAATAATAATAATAATAATAATAATAATGAAAAAAGACACGTTACTTTAAAGAATTCTTACGTTTCTAAATACTTTCTTTAAATTATTTATTTCATTTAAAGGACTGAAAATTAAAGAATTCAGAAAAAAATGTATAAAATACTTCTGACGCCAATTCGTTTTTTTTTTTTTTTTTTTTTTTTTTTTTTTTTTAATTAATTATAAAATACAATTATTTGGTTCAGATTTTTCAATTTGTGTAGTCTATTTGCAAAACCGACCAACTCTTTAAAATTAAAAAATGCGTTTTTTTTTCTTTCAGTTCTAAGTAAACGTTTGCACAATATGAAAACAAGAAAACCATGCCAAAACCGATACACCCCTTTATTATTTGGGTTTGAAAATCACGATATGCTGCAAAACCGGTCAAATCCAAAGATTGATGAGTTTCAAAACGGGTCATCTTCACATCCGCGAAATCGTGATTTTGCTCCTCCCTATTGAAGCAGCACACTTGTTGATTAGGTTAGTATTATATTTTCTCTCGCCTGTGACTACTTTTTCTTGGTGCACACAAATTTTCTAATAATTGGATTTTATATTTCCACCGACTATGGAGAAGTTTGTCTTAGAAGCACCTTGCATCTTCTAACCAATCACGTAAGAGGGAAAAAGACCCTACGACGTGGAAAAGGAACAAAGTCAACGTTTAAAGGTAATTTACTAGAGTTTTCTAATAACATAATATTAACTGTTAACATAATAACATGATAGTTAGCGTATTATGGTTAATTAATCATATGTTATTAATTTGACACCATACCTATGATGATTCAGCAGATTAATAGCGACGTGTTTATGTAAATGTGTTTGCAACAAGAGTGATTTTCTGCTCTATTGGCGTGATTAAGAAATTTGGGACCATTTGTGATACAGTTTCGTAATTTTCTAAAGTTATTTTTTGGTATGAACATCAGTAATTTATTGGATTTCCTTTCTTTTTTTTTTTTTTTTTTTTTTTTTTTTTATCAGTTAACAGAAATTAGTTATTAACATGCTTTTATTAGCTTCACCTGTACGTATGTTTGTATGTTTGTATGTATAATGTATGTTTGTAACCGCTCTGGGACCCAACAAAAAATGAATGATATGTGTATTTATCTGTGTAGGTTCTAACTCTCATACAAAATTAGTGGAGGTCACTATAGTGCATCAGGAACATACACTATGGTGCAAATGCTTATATTCATAGTACTTGGGCATGCAATTAATCGGCATGCACTTTAATGCTTGAAGTCTTAAACAAACCTTTCATAATACATAATTTTACAGTATTCATAGCTAGTGGATCTGCATATGAGGAGTCTCAACGCCCTATTTGCATCACACATTATTCAACAGATTTTTTTTAATTATTCCATATTATATAATTCATATAATTTATAATATTTTATATATATAGTCACTCGATTGACTCGCTGCATAAACAGATACGTTTCGTAAGGGAGCTACCGCCCCCCTCAATCCTACGATGTATCTCTCTTTATATAATGTGTCTCTCCCTCTCTATATATGTATTAATTACCTGTAACTCACAAATACTTGTAGAAAATTTCATGCTAAGTGATTGCAAAACAGATCGGAATTATTTTATGTGACCCAATAACTAATTACCAATTCTATGCACACGATTTTCCGCAGTAACAGACCGACAATCACACGTATAAACAGGAAAACAGACAAACACACAAACAGACAGAACCCAAAATCTTTTTCAGTCTTCATATGGAGGCCTCCAATGACGTTTCTGAATTTAAGCTGAAAGTAAGATCGTTTATCCTGCTTAAAAGATACTATAAATTTCTAGTATACGGTGATCCTAGTTATTATGAATTAAAAATATTGCTGAAAATGCTATGTTTAGCTACATCGGCTTCGATACAATAAATAAATTAAAAATTATTAAAAGTAAATAGTAATATTTATTTATTTTTCATTATTCAATTATTTATGTTAAGAATTACATTGGGAAAAAATGTATTAAGATAGTACTTGAGCATAACATACATATCTTATATACAGATTATTATTATTATTATTATTATTCTACATATACATATCTTATTAAAACTATTTTTTTTAACACGCTTTTATTCGCTTCACCTGTATGTATGTTTGTATGTATAATGTATGTTTGCAACCGCTCTGGGAGCAAACAAAAAATCTATATTGTAAAAAAAGACTTTCCCTACGTGAATGCTGTGGCTGTGACGTAAAGCTCCGCGCTACTAACTTGAAGGTCTAGCGTTCGAGCCCAGTCAGGGGAGATTTTTTAAAAATGGTTTTTGTTTAATTCTAAATTACTTTAATCTAAGATTTAAATGTATGTTAATATTAGGGTGTGTCACTCACACTATTTTCTCTTACCCTGCATTTTAATACTAAGTGCTTTTCAGTTCACATTTCTATAAAAGCGTGTTCTTCAATTTTTTAAAACTATAATATTTTTGTTAAATAAAGTTTAATTAAACAAATCATTTTGTGTATTCGCAATCCAAAATATTCAATATTCACATTAAATTTAGCGAAAATTAAGTTATGATTTATTGCAAAACCAGCCAACTCCAAAGTAAGTAACAAAGACGGGCAAATGCAAAATAAAACATTAAATAATCCTCTCCCTTCACGTAGCCAAGCCATTTATTTCAAGTTTTCAGAAATACTGTTTTAATGAATATAAAAGTAAAGAATTCATTTTTTTTTGTACATTTTCCTCAGAAATTGTGGTTCCTAGAAAAATTATTACATTGGTTGACTAATTGATAAATAAATGAAAATAATATTTTACTCCCCGTAAATATATATATATATATATATATGGGTCATTGCCAACACAAGGGGTAGAAACCATGTCCCTTAGCCCTCAAAAATATAAAATATTTTCAATCAGAAAAAAATTTACAGCTAGACTATTTATTACGATTTTCTCTAGTTCAGTATTATTATAAAAGTTTTTAATGTTATTCATTTTTCTTAGAACTCTATCGATAAAACCTGGAATATCCACTCCGTGGACTATCCCCAAGGGAAGTCTGCAGAATATAGCATTATTTTCAAGCTTAGTATTAATGTTTTTTAATTACATTTTGATTTAAACAGGACATAATTATCCTTAAAAATATGTTTATTAAATTTTAAAGATATAAAATGAATCTTGTTTTCTTAATTAATTTATAACAAATGTCCCTAATGAAATGCATCCACTCCGCGGACAACTATTAAATTTCCCATAAAGTTCAGTAGATGGCACTGCCTGTCACCAGTGTGTAATTGAGAAGGAAGAGGGGAAAGCCATCTTTGTTTTCACCTACATGTGCTGAACTCAATGCTTTATTGCTTTATTTCGTTCTGTTAAAATAGATTTCATCTGTGATACCTCTATTTGGCTATCCCATCAGTCCACTCCGTGGTCAGAAGTATACAGGTAATTATAAGGATTATTTATTATCTAATTATTATTACAATTAATGATTATATGACTTAATTCGACACTAAAGTTAAATTGTTCCTGACATTGTTGCTTTGTTCCTTAAAATTCAAAATCAGGCATTCTGTCTACTCCGTGGACTTCCACTCCGTATACATCATTTGATCACGGAGTGGACACTTCTTTCCACGGGGTGGATACTTTCAAAATTAATCTTAAAAATAGATACACAATAAAAATGTCATTTCAACTTCTTTAAAACAGTATTTGCTATTTTTTACTGAACTGTTAAGCATGTCTCTTCATGGTTTAAATGTAAGAAGAGAATTCGTATAATATAAATTTAAGAACAGTTTTATGAGTGTTGTTTACAGAGTAATGCAAAAGGTATGATGTATACTATATGACTTTTTTTTTTTTTTTTTTTAAGTTTTAAAGGTAAAATGTAGAAAAGGTGACATAACACTTTAGAAAAATAATTGCAAAAATATAATTTAATTTAATTTCAGAAGAAAAAAAAATTAAAAATATTTTTGTTTTACAGCAAAACTAAAATTGTTTTGTATTTTTATTAATTGAATAACTTTTTTATAAAAGCAATAATTAAAATATATATTTATTTCCTTTGCAGAAATTTATCATGCCGTTCAAGAAATATGGAAATTCACATGTAACCCAATGCAGGACAAACAAATGTGCACAAACCTTAGCTTAAACTCAGTCAAAAAGAAAATAAGGTGCAGTTGAAAATCAAAAAGATAAGACAAATAACAAGCAAAAGAAACTTTCCAGCCAAACTACAGAAAAACGTAAAGAACAAGAAAGAAAAAGTATGCAGAGAGCAAGAGAAAGACTAATGCTCCTATTACACACAACAAGTTTTCGCTTCAACTTTTGAGACAATTGTTAATTTGGCTCAAATCACGTCAATGCCCAGTGTAATAGAAATTGTGAATACGAACAATTTTTTCTGGCTAGTCAGACTGTGAAAAACCAGTGAAAAGAAAACTCCTTATGTGCCGAGAAAAAACAGCGCCGTTTGGAATTCATTCACCGTTGTTCTCTTCGCTCTCCCATGTCATCTCCGTTAAATCAGCGATAAATAGGTGTGCCTTGACATGTACTGTACACCGTGTAAACCAGTTTTTCGAGCAATTTTTGATTCAACTATTGTAACCTTCTTTCGGTTTACAGCTTCCAAAAACTGGAGCAAAAATTGGATGAAATGAAAGTCGCGTGAAACATCTTTGTGCGTAATAGGATCATAAGAAATGATCCCGCAAGACATGAAGAAGGAAAAGCTAAAGAAAGATAAATATATCACAGAAGGAAGAATATTGTAGTTGAAATGTCTGAACGAATGAAAAGAAGTGTTAGGAAAAAATGGAAGAACAAAAACAGAAATCAAAGGGAGAGATTGAAGAAACAGCATAATCTTTGAAGAACATCTCAGAGATAATACACTTCCTAAGACACCTTGTTCAGCAGCCATAAACATCACACTGCCACAAATTAATCCATCTCTGACAACAAGACCAACTGTATCATCATGTAGCAGATTAGAAAGTGGAAGGAAAAGATCGAAAAAGAACAGTAAAAAGCTTAATTAAAAAAACAAAAAATTTGGTTAGGAAGCTTGAAAAATACAAAACTGAGTGACTACTGATTCTACTACAATACTACTAATTCTGAAATACCCAAGTGAAAAGTGAAAAAAAAAATTATCACAGAAGCAAATTCAAAAGAAAATGAAAAATGTATTATTTTTTGCAAGGTGATAAAAGAGCCAATAAAAGAAAGTTTTAAAGGCGTAAAATCAAAGAAGAAACATAAAGAAATCTTCCAAGTTTTAACAGAAAAAATAGCAAAGAAATACAAGTATCTTTAACATATCAGATCAATCACATTAAAAAAAAAAAAAAAAAAAAAAAAATGAAAGAATACGCGAAACTAACAATTATTTTCCTGTTATTTTCATTTTTCAAAAGACTTTAAAAAAAATATTTATTGATTATTTTCTAAAACACAAAGTAAAACAATATGGATGAAAAGATAGAGCTGCAACATAACTTTCAGGATTGGATATTCATAAGAGTCCACTCCGTGGTCAGTGATGTCCGCTCCGTTGAAACATTAATTGACATCAACGAGATAGCCCATCAAGTAAATTAGATTCATAGTTGTCAAGAAGGAATTAAGGAATTTTTTCAAAATTTTTTGATAAAATTTTTATATTTTCAAATTAGTCTTCATTTTCTACCTCTTAGATTGGCAATCACCCATATATATATATATATATATATATATATATATATATATATATATACTAGCAGGCTTTGCCAGCTTCGCTGGTCATTATATTGAAATGAATCCCCAAAACAGCATATCATTAATAATAATAAAATATTTAAAAAAAAAAAATCATTGAAATCCGTCAAAATCTAATTTTAAGTTCCTGCTACTTTCTGTCACGGTATCCCCGCTCGTTACAGTCGAGTCTGGACCCCCAATGCCTTCGGCAGTCCCTTACCTGCTTTTTACTCCCCCTCCCTCGTAGTTACAGTTGAAAGCTTTACAAAATCTCATCAAAGTGCATATTTCGCACACTTAATTAACACCCACACACCAAAATTCGCCATTCTTAGGTAATTTGGACGGATTTAAGCTTCAAAATGTGGTTTTTGCCCCGTACGCCCCAAGGGGAAGGGGGGGGGGGTAAATTTCCAAAATTATTTTATATTGCATGTTGCATACACATACCTAACCGACACATAAAAAAATTGAGATCCTGAAATTATTTAAAGCTGAGCTATGCTTTAAAACTTTTTTTTTTTAAATCTCTCCCCCCGTTCTTAAAGGAGGGAAGGAGGAGGGAATTTCGCAAAATCTCTTCATACTATGAGTTACATACATATAATCGTCCCTTACATAAAAAATGTCCAACCTTAGATAATTTAGTGCAGCGTTACGCATGAATACATGTTTTAGCCCCCCATTCTCCAAAGGGCGGTAGGGTGGAATTTCATAAAATCCCTTTGTAGTGTGTGTTCAGTTAGATTTCCTCGTGTGTTGAGTACCCTTCTTCCAAAACCTTTTCCCTTCCCTCCCCCCCTTAAAAATTCAAAATTCCAAAATCGCAGAAAATAATTTTTTTGTACTCAAGTCTGGTCTTTCCATCTGCAATTTCTTCACCGTTAAGTAATTTGGAGCCGAGTTAAGCCTTCTGCCTTCCAAGGGGGACAGGGGGGGGGGTATTTTGCAAAGTTTCGTCTTAGTTGGGGGTCAGGCTCCGAAAACCAACATGGTCACTAAAATTTGTGACCCTCTTTCCCACAGAATCGTCATGGCAGTGTTGAGTCAGTGAATCAGTGAGTTTACTCTTTTATATGTACAGATTTGTTTATATTTTTTATGGACTACTTGGCTTAAGGTTGCTGTCACAAAAATAGAGTCCTTGGCGTAAAATGTCCTATCTACTTCAGTATTAAAATTAAAAATATACCCAGGATTATCAACTAATAAAGCTCTTTAGTAGAGATCTGAATTAGCTTTCATTTTCTTATTATTTAATTTTGATAATGACGTTATGTTGTCATGTGCCTAAGCAAATTTAATATTTATTATTATTTTTTTTTTATTATTATTCGCGTGAAATATTTTTTGGCAACAATTAAAAATTAAAATAAATTATTTTAAAGTTTTATTATAGAAGAACACGGAGTGAAAAGACAGGAGAAGAAGGTAACGCTGAAATTTTATGATGTTGTTTTCTAATGTTTACAGATGGCGCCAGCGTGCAATCCTTCCTTGTCTCCAGCTTCCGCAATGTTATTCAATGGGGAAATGTCTCGTTTTAATTATTTTTTTAAAAATAATATCAAGCTGAAAAAATTTCGATTGAAAGCAAATTTCATTAAATAGAGTATTCTAACCAACATGTTTTTTTAAGAGCCATTTTATACTAATTTTACTTTGAAAGAAAGCTTTTAAAAAATGACGATTCTTATGAACTGAAGCTAGCTAAAACAGACAATTGGGAGGAAGGAGAATGGATGAAATTTTGTAAAGAAAAAAAAATAAACTTACTTAGGTGCAGAAAACACGAACTCGGACTTTATTTTTCTCCTAGGACTTTTTTTTTCTTTTTCTTATCACTATCATAGCCTGTTTTACAACTAGGAACGAAGCATTTATTTGAAACATCTGAATTATGCAGTTTTAAGAACTTACAAAGAAATTAAATTGCTTAAAATAAAAAATTTCAAATGTACTCCAGCAAAATTCTATTGAAAACAACAGTATATCCGCGCCGAGGTAGGGAGGAATGACAAGTGGCGCCCTCAATATTTACCAAAAATTTAGATCACAGTTTCGTAGTTTTCTCCCATTGGACCTTCAACTCCTATTAATATTACTCCATGTAGAAGAAATATCTATATTATATAGAAGATTAATTAAAAATTTACATTTTTCCCGGTATAAATAGTAGCCTATGTCTTATTCCAGACTATTATCTATCTCTGTACAAAATTTCATCCAGATCCGTTTATCCGTTGTGGCGTGATTGAGTAACAAACATCCATCCAAACTTTCGCATTTATAATATTAGTATAGATTACTTATCATGTGCATGTATTAGATTGAGTTATTTTGCTGTCAAATTGACAAAATTTTAATTTTGAATTTCAAAACTCTGTCGTTCTTGGCGCTTATTGTATTTGGTGATCAAAAACGTAATACGAAAATATGCATGCCAGATGTATATTTTCGTAATATGCATTGTACGAAATATTGTTTCATATTATTCATTACTCTCTTAATATAAGTTGTTAAAATAACCATGATTTTTGAATAGAATTAAATTATGTTCGCCAAATAATATGGCGATATTTTTTTTTTTTCTGCTAAGGATGACCGATATAAAATCTATTCCGCTGCAACATATTAGTATCTTATATCAGATATTTTATTTAGACATTTGAAAACAAATTTTACTTCAAATTATGATAGAATATTTATAATTTTCCTTTTAATAAGTATATTAGTTGGATATTTATTGTGTAAATATCATCTTTTGAAATGAAATGCTTGTGTTTTCAATCGAATATGGAAATTTGCCATTTTTTTTTCCCTAGAGTTTTGAAATTAAAAATTCAAATTTTGTCAATTTTACAAAAAAAAAAAAAAAAAAAAAAAAAAAACCTAATCTAACGCATGGACATGATAATTAATACATACCTATACCTAAATATGGGGATTAAAATCGGAAAATAATTTTCCGCGATTTTTAATATTTTTTTACAAAAAATCCAATGGACGTTTAACATAAGAAATATTTTTCTTGCATCCACGAACGGCCAGTGACGTCATCACTTCGCTTGCGTATTAGCACTTTATCAATGTGTAAAAGAAATTTTTAATTAAAAATGACGTCAATTTTTGTGAGATGCATAATTTTTTTTTATAATTTTTTATCGTTCACGTTTAGATAAATGTATTTATTTTCCTGTTGAAAAAAATATATAAGTTCGTTTTTTTTTTTTTTTTGGCAACAATTAAATTATGGAAAAATATAAATGGCTAATTTTTTGCTATTAGTAGCTTACAAAATTGCTATTTTATGCATAAAAATCGCAAAAACAAATTTTTTTTCGGAATAAAAGGTAGCCAACTTTTTAAGTTAGGGCTCTTTGACGTTAGGAACACACCTAAATTGCTTAGACAACAGTGAGTGATTATAATTTAATATGAACTTTATTGAATAGCAATAAAGTTCAAATTGACTCTAGAAAACGTTTGTATGGGAAATGGAAAAGGGCTGTTTTTAGGGTTTTCCCGGAAATTATTCGATTTTTTCTCGCCTTTTAAACCTTCCCTAGACCTCCACGAACATTTCAAGACTAAGATAAGATAAATCCGTTCAGCCGTTCTCGAGTTTTAGTGAGACTAACGAACAGCAATTCATTTTTATATATATAGATATATAGATAAATAAATTAAATTAAATTAAAAAGAAAAAACAAAAGTGATGTTTGAATATGCTCTTCTTAAAACCAAATGTATAATCGAAATTGCTCCATCACATGACCGCTTTAAATGAGACATTATGTAAAAAAAGAAAATTTACAGCATCAAAGGAAAACAACATATACCCTAAAAATGCTACAAAGCAACAAAAATATGAAAAAGAACAATTTTGATTATACTATTTTAAAAATAAATAAAATCAGTCACGATTTTTTTTGTTTGTTTGTTTAGTTACTCCATACCGCACATTATTGTATGAGGTACATAACGTTTAAAGGAACCGGGCTCAGAAGATTAACTTGAAAAAATATATAAAACGTCTAAAGGAAGGTGTCTACTCGACTATTTTGGAGGTATCTCAGACTTTTCCACAACCAATATTTTGAGATGATAATGCAGCTTACCACACGGCATCTATGGTAAGCTTATTTGACTTCCATTGTTAAATTAATTTATCCATTCCAATGAGTACATATTAATCTGTGAGTAATCATTAATTTGTTCACTTATCCAATTATTTAAATTCAATAATAATAATTTATTTACTGTTTTATCATTTTCAATGGAAATAGTCTTTATATAAATCTAGTCGAAAATATTTGCTTTGTAATTGGGGGAGGGGAGGGATTTAAATTTGAGGCCTTCAACTTTGCAAAAACTAGAAAAACTATTTACGATGCTTGGTCAACGAATTTTCCGAAGATTATGTTAAAAACTGGACAGTACTATACCGTTCAGAATTTAAGCAGTAATTCTAAATAAAATGGAAATGACACAGTATTCTTCTTTTTCTTTTTTTCTTCTTTTTTATTCCAGTACTTATTATTTTAAACATGCCAAATAAATACTTTTTATTTCTTATATTAACATAGAACGTGTTTATTCAGTATTTTAAACAATAATAGTGCACATACAAAGTAAAGTTTATTATATTATGGGGTACATACAAATGAAACACTTCCAGTTGCAAAGCCGTTTGCAAACGTTCCAAATGTATGACTGCAATCGGCAGCAAAAGTATCCGAGCACTAGCAAAAATTCCTATATGAAAAAAGCACACTTAACCCTGTTTTGTTAAATAAATCCTTGTCGAATCATGTTCTTAGGCTGACTAAGAACAGGATTCGCCAAGGATTTATTTAACAAAACTGCATGAAGTGTACTTTTTTTACATAGGATATTTCTCTAGTGTTCGGATACTTTTGCTGCCGACTGTATTTGCAAAAAACTTTCAAAATTTACGTCATCGAAATTACAAGCGTTCCGTTTGTATGTAACCCTAGATATATTAAAAAAAAAAAAAAAAGTAGGCTTATATTAAATATTTCATTGAGAGTAATAAAATAATTACAGTCGGTAACAAAAGTGTCCGAACACTAGCAAATATTCCGATGTCAAAAAAGTACACTTCATACGGTTTTGTTAAATAAATCCTTGTCGAATCCTGTTCTTAGTCAGTTTAAGAACATGATTCGATAAGGATTTATTTAACAAAACCGTATGCATTGTGCTTTTTTGATATCGGAATTTTTGCTAGTGTTCGGACACTTTTGTTACCGACTGTACAATATCGCAAACGTAAATAGCTATTGTTTTATTTCTTTGGAAGCATGACGATTTTATCTGCTTCAATGTTTCAAATAAAGAGGTATAAATCACTTTTTGGTCCCTTAATATACTTTTCTCGTACAGTCGGTAACAAAAGTGTCCGAACACTAGCAAAAATTCCTATATAAAAAAAGTACGCTTAATACAGTTTTGCTAAATAAATCCTTGTCGAACCCTGATCTTAGACTGACTAAGAACACGATTCGACAAGGATTTATTTAGCAAAACAGTTTTAAGTGTACATTTTATATATAGGAATTTTTGCTGGTGTTCGGACACTTTTGTTACCGACTGTATATTAAAATGAATAAAATTTACGGTAAATAGCTGCAAATACGGAAATTAAAGTATAAAAAGTACAGTTGAGTACTAAAATTTACGACTAAATTGTGCCCGTGAGGTTTCAATACTTTACAATGTACTAATATACAATAAAGTCAATTTCTATTATTTATGCGTAGGAAATAACTTTCATCTAAATACATTATATAATAAAACCATTTTCTTTATGAATGAGTAAATCCTTTTTAAATCAACAATATTATATTTATAAAGAATAGAACTTTATTACCTTAAATTTCATCATTTAAGCATTTATTCATACATTTTATAATAATCTACTAATTTTATCTTTTATTTATTTATTTATTTATTTATTTTTTATCTGTCAATATATATATATATATATATATATTTTATGTCACACAAAAAATATTTTATTTTTACTGTTTCAAATACTTTGCATTAAAAAAAAGTTTTTTTTTTTTTTTCAAAAAATTAAATAATATTCTAAAAACATTTAAAAAAAATTTCACTTCTCTTTTTTTTTTTTTTTTTTCAATAAAATTTCTGACAGTAATTTATTTTATCAGTTAGATCACAGTTGCGAAATTATTTTTGATGTATGAATATCCCCTTAATTGAATGTGTACGTCTGGGATAGGAGTAAGGAGGTAAAACTTTTTGTAAAATATATCTGATTTAAATATCTTACTTTTTACGCTGAATGATTACAACGTTTAATGAAACACATTCAATGAATTTTTTAAATAAAACTAACCTTTCATTATCAGTTTATCTTTTAATTACTTTTTATTAAATTCATTTAAATCGAAATGGATTCAGCTTTTTAACTTTTCTGATGCCATTCATGTTGAAAAGTTGATTGTAGATATATAGAGTCAGCTGAATTTAATGAGAAAAATTCTGCAGAAAAAAAAGTTTTTTTTATCAATTAATTTCGGTTTATTTTTTTAATTCAGCAATTTAAATTTCAAATAGTTTATTTTAATGTACTTAAAAGTTGTTGATTATCTTTACTATAAGGATATATATATATATATATATATATATCATCTTGATGTGAAGTTTTTTTTTTTTTTTTTTTTTTTTTTTTTTTTTTTTTAACTTGTAAACATTTCTTCTTTCACTAAAACATTTTTTTTTTATTACTGATAGATAATTGCCTAAGTAACCATCACTCTATTTAAGAATTAAATTGGATAAATATAAGGAAAAATAAATATTAAAATAAATTTGGATGATTATAATTTGCAATTACATTCTTTTTTTTTTTCTGTTTATACATGTATGAAGTTCAGTTTGTTAAAATTTACCCTTACGTTATAATTTAATTAATCGATTCTTCGTTTCTATGACTTAATTCGATTATTTGAATGTTAAATGAAAGTGACTTGAAATTTATCCTGATTATTATTTTTTTTTAATACCCTTCATTTATTAAAGTATTCATACGTACTAAAAGATTACTGGTGATTTAAGCAATTAATATTCTTTATTAAAGTTTTGGTTTTGTTAAAACTTAAATGCGTGTACGCGTGTTATGAACGATTTTTATTCTTTTATAAAAAACAAGAAAGAAATCAAAGCTAATGAATCCATTCAAACCAGAAACCTTTCATTATGTATATATCTATCTGTCTATCTATATTTAAATATATATATATATATATAAAATCAGACTTTTGTTCGAAATGTATTGCGATATCTTCACGTTTCATACATCATGAAATCCAAAAATGACTTCAGAAAATTTTCTGTGTGTGTCGTTGTTTTTGTATGCCTGTAACGCTATTTTTGTCCAGGTATTACAGAAGAGCGGCTTGACGAAATTCAACGACACTTGTCAGGAATTTAGGCCCTTCCCGAGGAACAGGAGGCAAAAACACGTTTGTAAGCATAACTCGATTGCAAATTACATCATGGTGAAGAAGTTGTACATAGGAAGACTAGATTTGATTAAAAATATATATATATATATATCTGCGATTTAAAATTTTCGATTTTTAAGGAGAGGGAGGGGGGAAAATCGATTTTTGGCGGGAAATTCCACAAATTCTAGGTTTTTAAGTAGAACTCTAGCGAAAATGGTACAAAGTTGTTGAAAGCAGCCATGCGTCTTCTTTAGGATATTTCTAAAAACATATTTTTGTATTTATGTAATTTTTTCTTTTTTTGTGTGTGTGGGGGAGGAGACGTTAAGATCGAGCAAATTCGAAACACCCATTTTTAATTTGTCCTAGGAAATCTATGGCAGCTGCGGTCACGAATTTTGGGCCGTGTATTGTTTATATGTATCGGAGACCTACAGTAATGGGATTTATTGAAATTTCCTCCTTGGGGGGGGGGGGGCGGAAGAGACAAGAGGCGAAAAAACGTTTGTAAGCATAACTCGGCTCCAAATTATTTCACGGTGAAGAAATTGCACATAAGGAAACTAGATCTGAGTACAGAAAAAAAAATTGTGATTTTTTAATTTTGAATTTTTAAGGGAAGAGAGGGGGGAAATCGATTTTTAGAGGGAAATTTAGCAATTTTTTTTATTTTTGAGGAAATCTCTGTAAAGAATTATACAAAGATATCGAAAACAGCATGTGTCGATATGTTTGGATTTTTGGAATTCTTTGAAATATTTCCAAAACCCTTTTTTTTTGTGTGCGTGATTTTCGATTTTTTTTCCCCTCGGGTGGAGGCCGTTACGAAGGGGATAATTTGAGACTCCCTTTTTAGTGCTAAATTTGTTCTGGGAAATCTATGAAATCTGCGGTCACGAATTTTGGTATTTAAATTGTATCCTACATCTATTGTAACAGTATTTTACGAAATTCCCTCCTAACCCCCTTGGGGTCAGGGGACAATAAATACGTTTCCAAGCGCAACCCTTCTCCAAATTATCTCGGTAAGATTATTTTTATGTGGGGATTGGTTATCCGTATTCAATACGCACTATAATGGGGTTTTGGGAAAATTGCTGCTCTTCTCTCAAAATGCTAGGAGGAAAAACGTTTTCAAGATTAACTGTGCTCCAAATTATACCAGGAAAGTGATTTTTTTTTTTTTTTTTTTTTTTTTTTTATGTGTCAATTGGTTATGCGTAACCAATACACGCACTACAAAGAAATTTTGCGAAATTACTTTCTACACAGGTTAATGGCTGTGGAAAAACACGATTTCGAGATTAAATCTCCTACAAGTTATCCTAGAAAAGTTATTTTTGATGTGTAAATCGGTTATAAGTATTTAACATGTAGTATAAAGAGACTGCTCTCTTAATCCCCTCCCTTTCCCACCCTTTAAGAGCGACTGAGGGCAAAAACACATTTTCAAACGTAACTCAGCTTCAAATTATCTCAGGAAAGCGATTTTTTCATGTGTTGGTTGGTTATGTGTAGGCAACACGCACTCGAAAGGGATTTTGCGAGATTACCCTCCCCCCTCCCCCATGAGGCGGACGGGGCAAAGAACCTTTTTCAAGTTTGAATTTGCTTCAAATTACCTTAGAATAGCGAATTTTGGTGTGAGGATGTTGATTAAATGTACACATTATGCGCTTTAGTGGAATTTCGCGAAACTTCTAATGTACTTGTTAGGGAAGTTTGTGTAAAAAGCTGATAAGTAGCTGTAGAAGGAAATGGGAACGCGGACTTCTTACGTTGCGAGCGGGATAAACGCTACCGAACGCAGCAGGTACTTTAACTTAGGTTTCGACTGAGTTTAGTGGATTTTTATTAATAAAGATATGAAATTTTGAGAACTCATTTAAATATAGTGTCCAGCGAATTCTGCTAATATATATATATATATATACTTTTGTTTTGTTTCGATTTTGTTTCGACCTCCGATTTTGATGGATTTACACGTTTTGGGATGTCATGAACACGAATTGATAGTTTTTAGAAAATGTCTATCTGTCTGTGTGTCTGTGTGTGTATCACGAATTTTGTGTCCACTGTATCTCACGAACCAATGAATGAAATTTAACCAAACTTGGTATTTAGTTGCACCCTGACATAAACTGGTGCTGATTACATTTGGGGATCCATCGCGTAATAGGTGGCGTTGTGATAACATTTTTTCTAAATTTTTAACATGGCAGTATAGGACAAAATTTCGTATAAATGTACATAATGAGAGTTATTTTTAACTTGTGATTGTAAAATTAATATGAATTATTGATACTAGTAGTAGTTAATTAGGAAAAAAATTCTGTGTATGTGGGGGCATCGCTTCCCCTCTGGGGGGAAGTACCTCCGCGGAGGGTGGGTAAATTTTCAAGATGGGTATCTTTCGAAAGATCTCGTCAATACCTTTAAAACGAATGGTTGAACTATAAATCTGTGATAATTTAAAAGAAAGTTCACGAATTTTTTTTTTTTACTTTTAATAAAAAAAAAACATAGAAATTAAATCTTTTTTTTTTTTTTTTTTTTGTTGTTGTTGTTGTTGTTGTTGTTGTTGTTGTTGTTGTTACTGAGTGAATTTTTATAGGAAAATATAGAAGAAAGTACTACTAATTTTTCTTTTTTTTGGCATACCGTGTAAATGCTTTTCCGGATTAGCTAAAACGACACATTTAATTAACACACCTATTCAGCATTGTTCGTTCACTTGACAGTTGGAACCAAAGATTTACAGAGTAAGCGTATTCATTACAAAGGAGCAATGGGTAGCGTACTATGTCATGGTTGCGTCATGGTTACGTCATAGTTACGTCATAGATCGATGACAAAGCCATCTCGTGTTGGAGGTACCTGAACTACTCAGGCTGAAACTGCGCATGCTCGGATAGAATTTGTTTACTCGCGCGATGCTCCATATTTAAAATTAAAATAGAACTGTGTTCGAACGAATGCACATCTAAACGGAAAAATTCATGTATTTTTAGAATATTAATATTTCGCATATTTTCCCGTATTTTAAGATAAGTAATATATTTTAAATCAATTCTTAAAAACTATGTTTCGAATAATATTATTATATATTATTGAAATCTTAATCTCGTGAATTTTCATTCATTACGGACCAAGAGATAATCTATGGAATTTTGAATTCGGTTGTTTGATTTGTTATGATGATGAAACAATTTAGTGTTTATTATATTTGTTCATTCCTAAATGTTATTTTATCATTCCTAAATGTTATTTTAGTTATAGATTTTGTTATAAAGCGATTACAAATATATTTTGTTTAAATGATAAAATTTTTGCGAATGGTTTCATCTGCGTCTGGTTGATTTTATGGAACATGACATAATTTTTAATAAAAGAAATAATGATAAAGTCATCTTTTAAAAGCGATTCCTTTTCCAAAATTTAATTTTTTTTTAATCAAAATTTTAATTTTGAAAATTGCACACATTAACATTTTCTTCTTAAATTACTAATACATAATACATGAATTTTTTCATATCTACAATACAATTTACAACATTACTAGATCGATTTAAAAAATTATATTTTACATTGATTAATTCTGGCTCTAAGTGAACACTATGGATGTGATTATTTACTTGAAGTTATTAGTGTACATTTGACTTTAAATACAAAATATGTTACATGTTAACTAATAATAATGCGATTGTTTATTAGCTAACATCTAACATATTTTGTATTTAAAGTCAAATGTACGCTAATAATTACATCTATAATGTTCATTTAGGGCTAGAATTAATTCTTGTTTATAATAAAACCATAAGAGATAACATTTTTAAAGAAAGCACAATAGGGGCGGTTTTTTCACAGCTTTTATTTGGGTACCGCAGCCACTGCACGAAGAGAAGCGCTAACGTCGACATTTTTTAACATTATGTGAACGAGCTTAATCTGTAAAGCTTAGGTTGGAACTATTTATGTGTTCAGAGAATAAGGCTGCAATGATACGGTTGAATTTATTATATATATATATATATATATATATATATATATATATATATATATATATATATATATACATATGTATGTATGTATGTATGTATATGTATACAAGGTGTCCCATAAGTCTGTAGACATTTTGAAATTTCATAAGTATTGAATAAATTGATAGAATTCAACACTTTTTGCGAAAAAAATCCTTATCGTGAAGAGGAATTTTATTTGGTAAAGAAAAAAATATAGTTAAATATTTTGTCGACGATAGTTAAACAAATAGTGATATTTTCGCACGGGTTAGAAAAATATCCAAATGGAAGTTCTATAACTTGCACAATTTCGTGAATAGCATAGTTTATTTCTTATTGTGCTTCCTACTTGTGCATACATGAAATTTCAATTGGGATGTTGACTTGGTGGATAAAGCGTTATTGGTGAAGATGCTTTCCTTGAAGTAAGAACCGCTGACTGAAGTTGCAGTTGGCACTGTTATAACTCGTTTGCAAACTGTAAATTGTGGTGACGACGGACGCATAGAATAGGATTCATATACCTGTAAACATTTGCATGTGAATAACTACAGTTTTTCAGGGAAATGTGTGATCTGGTCACGCACAGTGCCCTCTATCGACAAATAGATTAACTATTATTTTTTCTTTACAAAAAAAAAAATCCCCTTTCATGAGAATGAATTCAATTCTATCAATTCATATAAAAGCTGTGAATTTTCAAAATGTCTACGGATGTATGGGACACCCTGTATACGCACACACACACACACACACACATATATATATATATATATATATATATATACACAGCAGGTACGATATTAATGTGATACATTTTTCAATAATAATTATTAATATAGTGTGTACAATTGAAAAACAAAAATATTGTTACGTTACAGGAATACATTGAGAATTTCTGTCGGAATGAAACAATGTTGTAATTTACTCAAGAAATCTTTTTACTTTAATATAATATAATTTCATATTTTCCAGAATACTTCTAAACAAAATGGACAGATACTCTGATAGATTCCTAAATAATGTAATTATTTTGCACCTACGAAAGTTTTTTTTCTTGATGTTAAAATGGAAATCTCCAAGTGATTTTGACAGAAAATTTCGAGTACAGAAACAGTCTTAAAATGGTTTTTTGTTTGAATTTCTATTAAAGTTATTTCTCTTTTAGGAATTCTTTTCTTTGTTTAAGCAAAGAAAATATTAAATAATTCCAGTTGATATTTTATCTCATTTGAATAACTAAATATGTGACCATAACATATAATGATAACTTAGTTAAAATATATATATATATCATTTGCATAAATGTATTTTATAATAAAACAACACTGAATGTGAACCAAAAATAATTGGCAAATTTCATATATCTAATTAAAGTATAATTGTTATATTTTTGTACATATTAAATGTCATATATACAGCGTGACGCAATATCGATGCAACAAACTTACATACAGTGCAGGAGCATCCCTAACAGCACACTTATCCATAGTACATCCAGAGGATGTCCCTTAGACGTACTTTCATCCCTAGGATATCCTGAGGATGTCTTGTGGATGAGATGTGCTGTTATGGTAAAGTCTATTCGGAATCACATAGCAATGCAGGGTCGGAAATGAAATCTAACCGATACAGGGAACATTTTAGCCCTTTCTTTAAAGACACACTAAAATGGTTCTATTTTTATTTAATTCAACAATCTTCTGTTCAAATAAGCATGTGAATGATATACATTTTCATTCAATTGATATTTTTAAAACATTTAAAACGGTATGATGCTGATTGGTACTTTCTAGTTAGCGCTATTTTGCCATCGGTATACTTTAGCAACGGCAGTGGCACGTAAACAGTTTATGAATATATTTTAAAATATTAAAACGCATTTTTAAATATTGTGTAAGACACTGAATGAAGTTTTGAAAAGTAAGTTTTTAATAAAAAATATACAAGTTAATTTCTTAAACTGAAAAAATTATACGTAATTTACACCAAAAAACTTAAGTTATGCGAATACAATCATAAATACAATACACCTCCTCCCCCAAAATAAATAAATAAAATATATAAAACATACAATTTTCTTTTATAGTGAAATGGTTTTCATAAACGCAGTATACAGGCAGTTTTTAATTGTTTTGAAGGATGAAATTTCAATTTTAAATATGTCAAAATGTTGAATTCTTAAGAACATTTGTATCGTTGCTAGTTTCTTAATGACACCAGAATGAAATCATTAGAGTACCCTTGAGAGTGAAAATGGTAAAGCACTCAAAGACACTTAACTCCGTTACACAAACTTGTTGTATTTCAGGAGTTTTCGTAACTGAATTTGTTTGTTCGAACAACAATTTTGAAAGATTTCTCGAAATTTCCATAAAAGGATATTTTATCAAGAAAGTCTTTATATGGTTTCTTAAAAGTTCAAAAAGGGAATCTAAATGTTTATTTAAATAATGAACTTTTGAAGAAGAAGAAAGTGTATACGTATTGTAAAAGGATTGACATGTATAAACCAATAAAGTTTTTATTTTAAATACATTTTTCACGATTATTAAATATTTATTTTAAAATTTAAATAATAAGTTTAAGTTAGATATTTAGAATTCGCCGATATTATTCGATTAAAATTTAGAGTTTTGTTGTTTTAGAAAACATTTATCAGGGATGTCAGCTGCATTCCCAATGCGTACGCTCACCTTTCTTTTAAATTTCAGCGAATTTTTACTCACATGTACTAGTATTAAAAAGGAAGGGGGGGGGACATTAAAAGAGCACAAATAAAGGAAAAATTATAACTATTCAGCCGTTTCGGAACTTCCTAAGTTTCTTCCTCACTACTAATAAAAAATGAAGGCTAACTCACGATAAAAATGTATAACAATTATGAAAACAAAATTAAAAACTCCGGAGCTTTCAAGCAAATGAGAATCAATGGAAAGTGTATCACATAAATAATTTCAAATAAGGGGTAGAAGGGGGAAAATATGGGGGGTTTATTATATTTATAAATATATAGATACATATACAAACATTCCCAATTACTCTGCTGCTGATACGCGAATTTTTTGGAACGTTTTAAATCATTTTTATATGCATATTTGCATAATTTAATATCTTTTATATGCCCTAATTTTGCTATTACTTTTTTTTTCTTAGCATACTAATACATGACATGTATTTATGCTATGCGCAAAATTTGTATGTATTATTGTTCTTTTAAAACAGCTCCTTTTTATTGAATTTCCTTTTCTTGCATTGACTTTCCATCTTCAATGTTATTGCACATTATTATGCTTTATGGTTTCTATTATATTTAAATTATGAATCAACTAAATATTTATTTTATATTTAGATTTGTTTATGATTTACTTTATTGGGACTTTTGTAGATATGTAAAATAAAGTCATTTTATCTCTACACTTTTGCACAAAACATACAATCTGAGCCTCTGATGAAGTATTGTACTGTTGTATGCCTTCAATTAAAAGAAAAAATAATAATTTTCTTTTTTTCAAGTTGTTTATGTCCTCCAGGTGATGTCGTTTCATTTTTTTTTTTTTTTTTTTTTTAAATGTATGAAAAGGTATTCATAATATTTTCATTCTCAATTATTCTGTTACTGATGCCCGACTTTTCGGAATATTTTATATCATTTTTATTTGCATCTTTGCATAATTTAATATACTTCATGTTGCCTTATTAGACTTTTACTTTTTTCTCAGCATAATAATACATGACTTTTCTTGCTGCTATACGCACAACTTGTATGTATTATTGTATAAAATATCAACTTTTAAATCAACTTATTTTTATTGAATTTCCTTTTCTTGCATTGACTTTCCATCTTCGTTCTTATAGCACATTATTATGCTTTATTGTGTTTATTATATTTAAGTTATGAATCAGCTAAAAATTTATGTTGTATTTAGGTTTGTTCATGATTTACTTTATTGGGACTTTTGTAGATATGTAAAATAATCTCATTTTTATCTATACACCTTTTGTATCTAACATACAATCTAGGCCTCTGGTGAAGTGTTGTAGTGTTGTATGAGTGGGCCTTCAATTTAGTGAGATGATTTACATTGCTTTTCTTTTTTCAAATTGTTCATGCTCTCCAGATGATGTCATTTCATTTTTTTTTTCAATGTATGAACAGGTATTCATAATATATATATATATATATATATATATATATATATGAAAGGATAAAATAATCATGATTCTAAATTAGTATTTAAATTAATATTAAGTGATAACTTAATATTAATATCTCAGAATAAATCTTAATATTAAGAACAACTTTATGAAAATTCTATCTGAGTGCCCAGGTAAAGTTAGTTTCCCAACAGAACTTCATAGCACGGGAATCTAATTTAAGAATAAGTTTTAGAATCGAAATTATGCAATCGTCTAAATTAAACGGCAAGACATTGCAAAATACTAAATCCCAGATGTCCGGTTCAATCAATGATAAAAGGTAGACGGGATTTAGCTTAACTAACTATCCAACAAGAATTCATTAGAATAGTTTCGGTTCCCGCTGAAATATACGGTATTTAAGTGGGAACACACGAGAAATCATGGCTTTTTACGATAATCAATTGTCTAATAGACTTACGTTAATTACTACTTCAATATGTAATGTTTACTTAATAGATTCGCGCGGCCCTTCATGGTCCGCGGCTGAATAATCACCGACCATCGGCATTGTTTATTCCAGGACTTATCGCTGAGGATGTTCCAACCAGAGCCTCCTTAAGTAGATGCCTAGCGAGTCGCTCGAAAACTTGGCAACAGTACAAGAAGAACATACCCAGTAGATGGCGCTTGATACCGTGTCGTAAAGTTCTGTTTATTTCCCGCGATTCAATTGACTTTCAATTGAGTTCTTCATGGTTTATGTTTTATTAATTTAATAAATGTGAGAGGGTTTTTGTTTATAATATGGTGTATTACGTCGTTCCATTTTGTAAATCGGACAGTCGCCGTGAAAATATATGTTTTCAAATGGCCTGCAAATATTTCAAGACAAGGTATGTAAACTGCATAAGTAATTAATGCAAAATTACCAACCCTCCGGATTTTTGAATATGAATAATATTTTTCACAAAAAACATTATTTTTATTTATTATCGTAAATTCTATGATTAAGACGAAGATAAATTTAAAAGAAATTATGATATAAAAATTCGAAGGGTTGACACCTCTGTTAGTAAGTTAGATTTAACAAATAAAATAGTTATGCTTATTTCAAAATGAAATGAAATTTTTATTTATAGATGTAGGAATACAGAAAAATAACTTGTTCTTAGTTACTTTGAAGTAACTCAAAATTGGAGTATTTTATAGTTTTATTCATAAATTACATTAGTAACTTACGAATAAAACTATAAAATACTGCAATATAGGAACAAGATTGATTTATATTTTTTAATACCACTGTTTTTTAAAGACTTGTGTAAATGCGTATAAAAATTTGATTATTTCAGTTAAATCGAAACAAAAGTGTTGGGAATCTTGAAAAGAAAAAATAGAAAATTTTTATTTCTACTTTTTTTTTTTTTTTTTTTTTTTTTTTTAAATACTAAGTTTTAAGATTCATAACATTACTTTTATTAACCTTTTACCACACAAATGGAATATGGAATTAAAAATTCATGTAAAAATTAAATATCATGATTACTGATTTGAAAAATTATCAGATATGACAGAAAGATGACTTGATTTTTTTAAATAGAAATTCTCCACATCCATACACTCACATATATACACACACACATATACTGGCTAATTGCCAAAAACTACATTTTTTGGACTCATGAGACCTTAAAAATATAAATCAGGGGAAAACTCGATATCCAATTTTTGGACCGAACACAATACTTTCATTACGTACAGTAGTAGGGTAATGGAAGTAAAAATATTTCAAGGATGTTATTAATTTGTCCTTAAATTTGCCAATCTTTATCAAATTTTTCAAATTGAAACCTAATACGAGTTTTAAAATACAATTTTGAATTTCCTGCATTTGTTTGTTTTTGAGTTATTCTGATAATAAATATGCATATAAATCAATCACTAAAAAAAAAAAAAAAAAAAAAAAAAAAATGTTTTTTTGTATTCAGGAAACCCCAAAACGTGACTTTATTCAAAAACCTGAGTTGAAAATAGAACTTAAAAAAAAATACTTTGTTTACATTATAGGTTCAAAAAATTAATTTTCCTTCTTCAACAGTATTCGTCGACATAAAAAAAGTGTAGCAAAGCACTTCCGTCAATTACATTCTACAGAAAAGAACGTTTAGCTTAATTTTGGATAACCCTGTATATTTTCAATAAACTATGTGCACATCAGATTGTGCATTTAAATTTAGTCTTATATGAAAAACACCTAACACAAAATGAAATACACTTTCAGCATTTTCCAAGTATATCCGAGATAGACAAACCGACGCGCACAGACCAACCGCTAAAAACATTATTTTTCGTTTCAGGAGACCTCAAAACATGTAAACATAACACAACTTTATTTCGAAACTGTCTATCAGTTTCGAAAGCATACCCTCTCGGAACTGGTGGAGCTAATAAAATCTTGAAAAAAAAAAAAAACTTCGTGCGAGAGAAAACTTATACTCAAGAAATCCTTAATTTTAAAAATTTAAATCTTAATGGTTATTTATTTATTTTTTGTGACGGACTAGACAACAGATTGTTTTCTTCTCCATTTTTTATTACTGAATGTTAACTTATCTCGTTAATGTGCTGGTCTATTTTTCTTATAAATAATATAAAATTCTCGATTTAAGAAAAATAATTCACACCTAATAAGGTAAAAATGTAACGTAAAGGACATGACCAAAAAAAAAGAAAAAAAGACATGATTTTAATAATTTATCATTATAAATTATTCATTCTAAACTGAAACTCATTTAAAGTTCAGAGAATTTAATTTATATAAACGAAACTTTCATCTGATATCTAAATTTTAAAAAAAATTGAAATTTTTATTGAATAAATATATAAAAAATAATTTAATCGCGTGATAGACATGCCATGTTTTTGCTTATTTAATTTTAAATTTCGTTTTTTAATTAATAATATATTTAAAAAAAAAGGTGCTATTTATTAGATACGCTGTAATTCAATTAGTTGAAAAGCTAAAATAGGTCTTGTCCACTTCCGAAGAAAATTAAACCCTATACTTTTTTAAATATAAATATTTGAATATTTTTTTGAAAATATTTACGATAAAGTACTTTTACATCATTTTTTCAAATTAAAAGAAAAAAAATTACAATTTTGGACTTTCAATTTAAATTAATAGCTAGATTTTTTGATGAAAAATATAACTTATCTATGAAAGAGAAGAAAATTGTTGCTCTGCGTAGGTGCTGTCACCTAGCGTTAGTTTTGTTTTTTAAATGTTGCCTAATTTAACATTGGGATTCGCTGCGCGTGGAAGGCATCTACTTAAGGAGGCTCTGTTCCAACATACGGCCTAAGACTGCATACCTTTAGAAATAAATAAAAGATCTTTAGTTAAACTCAAATGGACTCCTGCTTTTCCTTTTATAAGATGGACTCCCTGCATTCCTTGGACTCCTTGCATTTCTTTGTATAAGATGACACTCAGCTATTTTTAATACATTACATATATACAGGGTGAGTTTGACATAATCTGCCAAACGAAAGGAAGTGATAGAACAGCCCATGGGGAGCATAAAACACCATAGAAACCCTGTCCTATCTCTAACCGTTTCCGAGTTATGGTAGATAGAAGAAAAATCTGTTTTTTTTCCATCCTGTCTGAAAAAAAAACAAATTTGTGAGCTTTCTGAAATACTTACACGCAAAATAAGCACATATTTGGAAAGAGCAGAAAACATCCTATCGGGTGACATTATTTACATCAGGATACCTTAATTTGACGGTGAACTACAAGCGCTAAAACATTGGCGAAGTTTAAAATCGAGTTGTCGCCAATTTCTTTAACCGGCAATTCTGCAAACACCGTTCAAACTACAATCGGTCAAATTTATCAAAAACTTCTCCACTCTACAATATTTAGAATGAGCCTACAATAAACCATATCGGTGTTCTAGTTCAGGAGAAATTTAGCCTTTTGTTTGAAATACATTCATCACTGAACTCGACGTTCATCGAGAAGGAGACTCACAGGTGCCATGGTTCGTTCCTGATTTCATGTCCGCCTTCAGCCAGCTATTTTTTCAGATGCAAAAAAGAAAGTTTTAAACACAAACAAGAAAAGTAACAGGTGTATTAAGTTTACAAACACAATGGAATGGAAACAAAAGAAGTATGACGTTTCTCACGTCTTTCACAAAGGAATATGCAAAAAAAAAGACGTATCTCACGTTTATGATTAAAGCTGATATGCATTTGAAAGGATGTGTGAAATTTGGTGCCGCTGCTGAAATTGGTCACCCCCACACCTGATACATGCCCTTGTTCGCTTACGAACCGAAACCACAGTAGCTCCTAGCGAAAGCTCATCCCTCATTTTATTATTGCATCATCGAGCCGGCTGCTTAAATCTTGCAAACTGGCAACTTCTGTGCGGTAAACTTCTTGCTTCAGGAAGCCCCAAACATAGAAGTCCAATGGAGTGGGATCTGGCGATCTACGTGGCCAAGGAATTGGTCCATTACGACCAATCCATCGTGGATACTGCTGAGTCAAGAAGTCCCGAACGACATTGGAAGAATGTGCAGGGGCCCCATCGTGTTGGAAAATGATTTCCGCTCATTGGGGTACAGGAATGACATCAAGTAATCCTGGAAGATGGTGTTCCAGAAACTCCAAATATGTATTGCTTGTCAGATGACCTTGGAACACATGTGGACCTATCAAGCGATCGCCAACCACTCCAAGCAAAACATTTAAGCTGAATCGCATCTGGAACGATGAGTTTCGTGTTACAAATGGATTTTGTTGAGCGTAATGATGCCAGTTATGTAAATTTAACATGCCATCCCGAGTGAAAAGTGACTCATCTGTCCAAAGTATCGTTCTAAGGAAATGGTGTTCCTCAATATCTCGCTCTAAAAGCCAGCGGCAGAATGTTACCCGCTTTTGGAACTCTGAGCGGCGTAATTCTTGTACCGGTGTGAAGTGGTATGGATGATACTGGTTTTTGCGCAAAACATTCATCACTTAACTTTGGGAGATTCCACCTTCTCTCGCAAGTATGCGTGAATTCATATTTGGATTTTCCTCCACTCGGTCGAGTACGGACTCCTCAGCGGTGGCGGAGCGGCGACCATGGCCCCTTTCGTACACCACACCGAACTACCCACTCTCCCTAAGCCTTCGATGAATTGCGGCAAATACAGCATGTTTGAACGCACGACGATGTGGATAACAAAGACGGTACTCTTCTTCGACTCTGCGAGAGTTACCATCGCAAAATCCATACACAAAATGCATATCCGAGTACTTTGCATTTGTAAAAATAGGCATATCTGTTTACAGGTTGGTAAGTATGACAATTTGATCCCTGTGATGAGTTCAATTGAAAATAAAATTCAGAAGGTTAAACAAAAAGGGATAAAATTTCAATATTAATTTACAGAAGTAGAAGAAAAAAAGTGCTACGGAATAAGAACCAACCTGGTTAATTCGTACCAATGTAGGAAAACATACTAAGTACGAACTAAGATAGAGCAAGTAGACGTGAGAGTAGCGTGAAAAGAATCGGCCGAGCTCAGGCAAAGTCCAGAAAATGCTAAAGCAATAGGCAGCAAGAAACGTAAAAGAAGCTGACGAACTAATGAGCTATTACCGATTGATTCGTCTTTTGTACCCGCGAGTGAGATGCGCACACAGGAAGATTGGAATACATCTGCATATCACTAAGAGTCCATATGCAGATAGTCACGAATTTGCATACGGTCCCTTTACTCACCATCGTTTCGTTTGCCAAATTTCGACGAATGCTGTTTTCAGTGATGTATTTCAAACAAAAGGCTAAATTTCTCCTGAACTAGAACACCGATATGATTTATTGTGGACTCACCCTAAAGCTTGTGGAATGGAGAAGTTTTTGGTAAATTTGACCGATTGTAGCTTGAACGGTGTTTGCAGAATTGCCGGTTAAAGAAATTGGCGACAACTCGATTTTAAACTTCGCCAATGTATTTCTTGTAGCTTGCCGTCAAATTAATGTATCCTGATGTAAATGGTGTCACCCGATAGGATTTTGTCTGCTCTTTCCAAATATGTACTTATTTTGCGTGTAAATATTTCAGAAAGCTCATAAATTTGGGTTTTTTCAGACGGGATGGAAAAGAACAGATTTTTCTTCTATCTACCATAACTCGGAAACGGTTAGAGATAGGACAGGATTACTATGGTGTTTTACGCTCCCCATTGGCTGTTCTATCACCTCCTTTCGTTTGCTAGATTATGTCAAACTCACCCTGTATATATATACATATCAGTGGCATACCGTGAAAGACATTTTGGGTATGCTCCATGCGGGTGGCTAGAAACAGCTCGTTATCATGAAAAGCTCATTCTTCTGATTGACTGTTGAAATGTCGTAGTATCTACGTTGTTTCTCGAAATAAGCGAATTAACCAATAAGATGATTAAGTATCTATTTTAATGTCCCTATTTCTAACTACGCGATTGGAGCATAATGACTTTCACGAGATGCCACTAATGCATATATATTTCCAATGGCGCGCCACTAGCGACTAAACATTGGCCAGGCGGTTTCCGAATTCATGGCTATTTGTGAAGGAGGACTCAACGGTCGGCCATCGCTCCTCCTTATCAGCGACAACATATATGCCTTGTTTGTGATTCGAAAATTCTTATAACATTTTCTTATATAATTCTTATAATAATTCTTATTAAGAATATGTGCTACCTATTTGCTCCTTCTAACCCAGTTAAAACTTCCATTTCGAAAATTTATAGAAATCCTCTGTGTTTAAAATTTAAAAAAAAGAGAGAGAGAGAGAGAGAGAGAGAAAAAAGAAAATGTTATATAACCTACATTTGATTCTGCAAAAAATTCAACCAAATGATTAAAATTTTGGTAGAAATTACTAAAAAAGTTGTACAGGGTATGAAAGGCGTTACGCTAATTTTGAGTGTTAAAAAAAATCATAAAATCTCAGCATGCTACACTCTTCAGCCTCTTCAAATTTAAAAATAAAATCATTCTAAAGATCTGAAACTACCGATAACTTTTTTTGCAAACCTTTTAAACACTGATAATATCGTGCATTGCTATTAAAAAATTAATACTGTTTTAATTATATATTATATATATATATATATATATATATATATAAGACCGATTTTTTCTTCTAAAGGCATGGTGAATGATGTTACGAATATTCAGACACTCTAAATTTGCATAATGTCTTTTCAACATTGTATAAAAGGCGTCATCTATCGGTCAAAATATGAACTTTTTTTTTTTTTTTTTTTTTTAAACTGTAGCTTTCTTTTCCTCACAGTTCATATAACGCATACCGAGTTACAACAAAATAGATCTCCTAGATCGGTATCTACGTGGGTCTAAATAAAGTATAAGTTTAATTACAACAATTCAAACCCAGTATATATCATTATTATTCATATTTTATAATTGCTAGTTTCATTAACGTCTTATAGTTAAATAGATGAGACTTTGTTTCATAAGATCATTTGATGAAAAAAAATCTTACTGTAGTTTTAAGTTTTACATCATTCTATGCAAATTTAATGTTTTTCAAATTTTATACTTTTTTTGTAGCATATACAGCGATTACAATTAACATTTTTGTCTTAATGATTCAAATTAAATGAAGAAAAATATTAATTTCATTTGAAGTTCTTTAAAAAGTTAATTTAAAAAGAAAACCAGTCTTAATTTATCATTTTTTTTTTTTTTTTTTTTTTTTTTTTTTAAATAGCAACTGCAATTATTTTTCAGTATTTTACAATATTCAAGAATATTAAATTTGATTTTTATACTTATAAGACGAAGCAAATCTGTTTTCACGCAATTAGGGAATATCAATTATAAGAATGTTAAAGGTCTTCACCATACATTTTCTCACATCCAATAATAAGAATTAATAGTGCAATTAGTGAACTAGATATACCAAATGGATAATTATCAAAATATATTTATCTACTCAGTGCTTTATTTATCTGCTGTGCATGACAGTTTTCCAAATGAAGAGCATATTTGAATATCGAACTCACATTTATACTGAATTCTGTACTTATTAAGATTTATATTGTTCAGGTTATATGTCATATTAATAATTTAAGTACACTCAGCTTTAAAATAATGTTGTGTTCTGATTAAGAAAATGTGCTCTATTTGGTGTTTAAAGTTTTTGATATTTGATATTTGATATTATAAGATATGAGATTTTAAAGTTAATAATTAATAGGAATGCTTTAAAGCAAAGGTCCATTACACTGGTCATAAAAATTAACGCATATAGTGAGAAAATATGCTCACAAAGGTAACCTTGCATTTAATTCCCAATGCTGTAGTTATTTGTAATAATTAAATGCAATTATACACAAAGTTGCACTTCTGCGCAAAAGACATCGTTTAAGTGAAGGCCAAAAGTAGTGAACAACTGGTAGAATTGAGGAACGTCAAACACAATTGGAGGGGGGGGGAATCATCCTAGATTTGAATATCATTCAAAGTGTCATAACAAAAGTTTGGAGCCGCTTTGAAAGCACTGGATCAATTGATAGACAGTCTGGTCAATTATGACTAACAGTAGAAACTGCATCCGAAGACCGTTTCTGTAATTATCGGCTCGAAGAAACTGCAAAGCGACTACAAGAAATTTGGTTTTAGAATTTCAAATTGCTACAGAAACTCAGATTAGCCGATCTACTGCTGCACAAAAGTTTAAAGAGTTTGGACTTCATGTGAAAAAACTAAGTGTTTGCGACCCACTCACTCTAGCTTTCAGAGGGTCCATTTTGGATATTTAGGATTCCCACCCAAATAGCGGCCGCGCAAACAAGATATTTCACGGTCAAGAGAAAGCAAGTTTCATGCTAATTTATCTCTCCAGATCAAAACATGTCTGGAATCAGTTTTCAGATTACATTTGGAATCTTCAGTAAACAATACTGGAGCCCAGTCTTCTTGGCTTTATTAAATATGACGAAGGTACCGATTTAAACGGACCCCTCTAGAAGCTGGATTGAATGGAACACAAACCACTGGTTTTCGGCTACGTCGAGTTCCTGTGGAAGCTTGGAGGCCTAAAACCAAATCTTCTGTAGTCGCTTTGCAGTTTTTTCTAGCTGATAATGACAGAAAGTGGTCTCTCGATGTAGTTTTTTATCTTGATCAACTAATCAGTTGTTTATCAATCTGTTCATCAACTGATCTAGTGCTTAAAAAGTTTTTCTAGTATTTTTATATGACACTTTGAGGGATTCTCAAAACTTGGGCGACCCTTCTAATTCTGTTTGACCTCCTAATACTAATGAATACTGATCATTCTCAGAAACCACATTCACTTTAAACAATACTACAGATCGGAATTCCAGCATGAGTCTGTTGCGCACCACATTGTCAATTATCGTATTTACAAATTTCCTGCTCTATTGTATGAGCAGAAGTGCAATTTTTTTGTTCAATTGTATTTGATAAACAAAAGTAATTGAAGAATTGGGTATTGGTTGGAACGTTGACTTAGTGATTACTTTTTTCGTATTATACTTTAATTTTGATGACCAGTGTCATCATTGTTGTCAAATATTGTTGAAAAAAGTCAAATACTGAATAAATTTCTAAAGTTCAAAAGCTTTTGTATTCAAACTGTACTACCAAAAATAATAATGAGCATTGCCTCAAGTTACTTATCAGATTAATATGACATTGTGTACTTTAACAGGATAATAATAAAACATATGTTTCGTGACCATTCAGAATATAACTTGGGAAGAATCATAGAATCACAAAATTATAAAATTTTCTTGACTATACAATGACATAATTTAGAAGATATGACTGCGTTTAGGTAACTTGTTTTGTAGTTCTAAAAAAAATAAAAATAAATAAAACGTTATATTTGTTAACATTTGCAGTAATTTTATAAAACTATAAAGAAAAATTATATTATGTATTGCATTCGTATTTATAGACAGGCACAATAGGTGGACAAAAATAATGATCAAAATCCCGAAACAAACCTAAACATTACATATACATCGAGAAATAAAAAATAACTTTCAACATAACAAATTAGATTTAACAATACACAAAAGAAGTGAAACTGATGAAACATAAAATGCAAAGATATTCAATCTTTGCAATAATATTTGAAAACTATATCTATTATGTTAGGGATATTGTTTGCATTTTATTTAAATATACAAGATGTAAGAAAACTATTGGTCACAAATGTAAGGGGCGATAGAATCGATGAAACTTCCCAAATCAAACAACTTTCACACTACAAAGTGGGGTCAGAAAGATAAAGGCGAGCCACGAAACGGCACCTCTTTTGTAAAAATGGATAATATAATAAAGACATATAAATAAAAGGAAAAGAATCTTTATAATTTAAAACTTTGCAACAAATGTTAAAATGAGTGACCACCGGCTTCAACAGAGGCTTCACAGCAGCGGCTGGATGAATCATGCATATATTGAAAGATTCCTGGCATTTCTCTAATGCTGCAAACTGTAGTTTCAGTATGCTCTGTTTTAGGACTCAATGTACATAGTGCGTATGTTACATGGGGGGGGGGTCAATCTGTTTCATTTAACGTCTGGACCTGTTGGAGATGACAAGGGTGCAATCTTTCTTTACGCAGCACATACCATACCTTCAGATGGCTGACACCTTGTTCACGAGCTATTGCTCTTCGTTCAGGGTGATTGTAAACTACCTCTTGAATAATCTTAATTAGATTTATCGTTTTAACAACCCATTTTCTATGTATATCACGTCTATGGCCAAGGAACGATCCCGTCCCCAAGAGTTGTCTGCGCAGTCGTTGAAATGTTCGCCTATCAGGCTGTTTGGAAATTGCTTTGTTTAAAATTATAATTCTTCTGTTCAATTATCGTTTGTATCTCCCCACATAAAGTGCACAATGGCTTTTTGCACACGCAAATATTACTATACCTCTTGGAAAAAAAACCAGCATAATGACGGATTCTATGAAAGACGGTGCTTATTAAACTCCTGAGAAAGTGTCCTATCTCGGCCCACCCTCCGCTTTTCGGCTTCACATTGTATCATAAAATTTATTTAAATTAGCATGTTCTATAATGGCTATTATTTTTGTTAAGCTCTGTATACGAAAGAGAAAATTAATGCCAAATTTCCTAAAATATATACTTTAAATATTTTCTGTAAAATATTTTTTGAATCTGTAGATTTATCCTTTTTTTTACATGTATTACAAATTTAGTTAAGCAATATTAAATTTAACAAAATTGAATGGTCTCAAATATACATCTCTCTAATGCCAGAGAATAAAATGGGATTTGATCTCTATTACTAACCTAAACGAAAACTTTTAAACGTAATCCTGAAAGTTTTATTTACTCATTCTGTCAATAAAAGTAATCATTGCAACTTCAAGGCACAAAAAAAATTTTGTGGAATTCTGACGATTAAATAACACTATCAAGAAACGCTTTTCTTCATCGTAGATTTTACGGAAAAGGTATTTTCTGGATATCCATAACAATAAAAATTTTATAAAATTTTATTTTATTGGTATCAGAAAATCTGGTCTTTTTTATAACAAATATTAAAATTAATTTACCCATATAAGACTAAAATATGTTATTATTAATGTTACATATATATTACTTTATATTGAATTAATACATTAAAATATTGTAACTTAAAAAATATTATAAAATGCATTACTGATTCAAATGTAATACCCAAAATGTGCAATTTTATAACTTTTTTACTCACTAAGTTAATAACAGTAACAATTTCAGCTTGGAAGAAATTGCAAAATGTCATTTGATTATTTGTAACTAACAAATTCTATCGTCATACAAATTCTAAACCAAATTATTTTTCAATGAATAACAATTTAATATCGTTTAAGATTTTTTAAAATTAATCATTGATTTTTAATATTTTTAAATTTAGTTTAAATTTAGTTTTTACTAATTATTGTAACTTACGATAAAACTGTGATAATATTGCACATTAACTTCATAAATTGTATTCGGTTAAAAAATTCTATATCGAGTTTTCACCTGATTTACACGTTTTAATGTCCCCTGAGTCCAAAAAAGTAGTTTTTGGCAATTGATCAGTGTGTGTCTATATGTGTATGCATGTGTGCATGTATATAATAAATCTTCTGGCTGTCATAGCTCTGAAACTATTAAAGATAGATCAACGAAACTTCAGAATTAAGACAGAACTGGTGTACAGATGAATCATCCAAATTTTAGTGAAAACTGGAAAACTGGAAGTGGGATATCGGAAACCGGAAATGGGACCGTAAGTCCATATCTCTAAAATGGCTCGAACGATTTTCTTCAAAGTTGTTACATAAACACTCTATTAGATGTCCTTACGAATGATATAGAAGGTTAGTTCAGAAAAATTGATAGGCGTCCTGTATAAATAACTCAATTTCAGGTCTCGCAAGTGCGTATCTTAAAAAACGGCTGTACGGATATTTTAATGAACATTAGATTGTGAAACTTTTGCGCTAAATGTGTTTTTCTGTTAATTTTTTAACTTGAGGATGTTTGCGTACAATTAGTTAATTCCTTCTAAATGAAGAAAAATTTTAATTCAGTTTGAGTCATTTAAAACTTTATAATATAAATTAATCGCAGTATCGCGCTATTAATGTATATTAGTAAAGCTAATGGATGCTCTTTAAAATTTATACTAATATGAAAAGTAAAATATGCAATTTGATTTCAACAACTTATGAGAAAGCATTTGTTCTCATTTTTTTTACAATTACATTTCTTAGAAAATCAAATAATAATCCAAGGACACCTTTTTTGAATAAAAGTAACAAAAAAATTTACATTTCAGTCATTACGTAATCTTTTTAGGCCAACTGAATTTATGATTACATTCAAAAGTAAAACTAAAAAATATATGATAGAATGTAAATATTCTCCATATCAAAACTAGTATAATGTGGCCACCACATGACTTTCTTCTATGGAATTTTACACAAAATTCGTTCAATACATATTCTTTATTGATTTATTTTCCATTATAAATGCAGACGTTTTTTATCTGACAGAGTTATACAGTCGGTAACAAAAGTATCCAAATGCTAGCAAAATTTCCTATATAATAAAAATAGAGTTAATACTGTTTTATTAAATAAATCCTTGTCGAATCGTGTTCTTAGAATCTAAGGACATGATTCGACAAGGATTTATTTAACAAAACAGTATTAACTCTACTTTTTTTATATAGGAAATTTTGCTAGCGTTCGGATACTTTTGTTACCGACTGTATATAGTTATACATTTTCTTAAATGCTGAAAGAAAGTCAATTTTTTGCAATTATCAGAAGAAATACAATTTTTTTCGTTAAAAGATAAAAATTCGATAACTTTGTTTTAAATTTTCACATATCTCTATTTCAACCATTCGTTTTAAAGGTATTGACGAGATCTTTAGAAGAATACCCATGTTCAAAATTTACTCCCCTTGGGGGTGTACTTCCCCTCCAGGGGGGGGGGGGGAGCATTTCTTCCACATGCACAAAATTTTTTCCCTGGTTAACTACTACTATTATCACTGATTCATATTAATTTTATAGTCACGCGTTTAAAATAACTTTCATTATGTGCATTTATGCTAAATTTTGTTCTCCTTCTTGCCTGCCATGACTGCCATGTTAAAAATTTAGAAAAAATGCGATGACAGTGCCACCTGTTGAGCGATTGATCCCCAAATCTAATCTGCACCAGTTTATGTCAGGGTCCAAGTAAATACCAAGTTCGAATAAATTTCGTTTTTTGGTTCGTGAGATACAGCGCCCAAACAATTTGTGATACACAGAAGACAGACAAACTCACAGACATTTTCTAAAATTAGTCAAATCGTGTTCAGGACATCCCAAAACGTGTAAATCCATCGAAAACTGATGTTCGAAAATTTTCACGAATCCAATACTTTCTCTATATATACATATAGAAGAAAATATAAAAGGATGGATTGATGGGTAAACGTCGCACTAGTGCTGCGCAATGGGCAATTGGCGACGGTCTGGGACTCGACCCTAGAGGTGTTCCGAAGACATGCCATCACAATTTTGATCCCCCACGGAAGGAGAATAAAAAAAAGGAATATCAGTTTTCATTTCAAATTACATTGCTATTTTGTCTGTTAAAAATTAATAAATGCTTTTGAATAAATAATAATTTTATTTGACCTTATTTAAAATTTTCTTGAAACTTTTTGACCATTTATTTATTTCAAAATAAAACTTATATACATATTTTTTTAGCAGATAAAGAATAAAAGTTCCTCTTATATAATGTACTTGAGGCATATCATTTTTCTATCAAAGTTTTACTATTTCAATAATAGTAGTCTTTCATTTGATTGATGTTTTTAAAATTTCTGTTAATGTATCATTGGAAATTGTCATTCACTTAAAACTGTTTTGTAATATATTAGCTTTTTTACTTTCTTCTATATCAGTAGAAGAAAGTATTGGATTCGTAAAAATTTTCGATTTCCGGTTTCCGACGGATTTACACGATTTGAGAGGTATAGAACACGATTTCACCATTAAAACCCGAATAAACTACTACGTCAGAAACGCCAAACCGTTTGCACTGAAGACGGTACGCTTAAGGCTACAGAAACAGCTGTATGCATTTCAAATATTTTTCTTTTGGCGTTTCTGACGTAGTAGTTTATTCGGGTTTTAATATTCCAACGCCAAGTCTCCTGTTATTACGATTTCACCATTTTTAGAAAATGTCTGTGTGTGTGACAAAAATTTGGGGCAACTGTATCTCCGGAACTACTTCTCAGAATTATATATAAATTTATATGTAGACGCACCTTGACCTAAATTAGTGCCTTCCAACTTTTGCTGTTAACCGCTTAAAAGTTGGCGCTGCTATACAGCGATTTCCGTAATTTAAGGGGAAGCTATATCTCAGGTTTTATTACATATAATCAAACAAAACTTGATATGTAAGAAGGCCATTATGAGACATTATTATGATTCAATTTGAATGCTTATTGGCAACCGGTGGCGCTGTTATACAGCGATTTCTGCAATTTAAGGGAAGGCTATATCTCAGGAACTACTGCACAGAATTGCATATAAATTTATATGTAGATGCACCTTGACATAAGCTATTACCTATCAACTTCTGATGTCAATCGCTCAATAATGAGCGCAGCTACACAGCGATTTCTGCAATTTAAGGAAAGGTTATATCTCAGGCTCTATCGAGTATAATCAACCAAAACATGATATGTCAGAAGGCCATTATGAAGCATTATGCTGATTCAAGTTGGATGCTTACTGGCCAATCGATGGTGCTACTATACTGAAAATTTTCTTGATAACGGGAAGGCAATATCACAACTTTGTATGGCATATAACTGTACGAAACTTGATATGTGAGATAACCATTATAAAAACGCTTTTAATATGTTATTTATATACAATAAAATTGTCTTTCTTTAGATATTTAGTGTTAAGTTTCTCTAAGGCGAAAACCATTTGCATTCATCATGTTAGATAATTTTAGTAAATAATAGTTTTAATAAATTATTGTTCACTTAGTGAATTTGTATAGGAAAATACAAAAGAAAGTCTTATCGTGGCCACAACATACTAGTTTAATACGAATATATAGTTAAAATTATTGATTTTATTGATTCACTGTTTTACAGATTAATTTATTCAATGAAAAATACACTGTTCAAAGAAATTAAGGGAGCATTTTGTAATACATGTAAATGACGAAATTCTTCCCTAAATTCTTTAATCAGAGTATATAACAGACAATTATTTTACACTATAATATTATTTTAAATAAATTTTAAAAATATCCAATATAAATATTCAATTTTGTGAGCTGAGTTGGTGTCGTGGCAATAGTCCATAGTGTACAGTCTATGATATTGCCTACAGGTAGTATTTTAACACTATAGAGTTAAAAACTATCAGAAAAAGGCGATTTATAATCTATAATTTATAACTTTAACCTTTTAAATTACGAATAAAAGATTTTGTTTTTCTAATTATATAGATTAGAAAAAGGAAAAAAAATATTTTTTAGCAAAAATAAATTTTAATGCAATTTTTCAAAATTTCTGGTAAATATAGCACAGTTTTTCGTATTCTCTTTATATTTAAATTTTTATTAAATAAAACTTTAATTCACTGATTTTTACTTCATTTCAGCACAGTTAAGTTTTCAATTTAATTTATTTTAGACGCTTATTCTATGAGACGTGGTAAATATTAATGAATATTCATTTTAAGATCTTCTCCATCAATTTTCTCACATTTAATAATGAGAATTAATTGTACAATTAGCGATGAAGAAAATACATCAAACAGATAATTAACAAAAGTTATTTATATGTTCAATACTTAAATTATCTGCTGTTAATGACAGTTTTGTCAAGTCAGGAGAACATTTGAATGTTAAACTCAAATTTTAAATAAAGCTCATCTTTAATAAAGTATAACATTTTTAGATGATATGTCTTCTAAACTGTTAATAGCTTTGTAAAACTTTAAAAGAGTTTCATATCATGATTAAGTAAACGAGGTTTATTTTGCATTTCAAAGTTACATGATATTAGAGATTAGACGTTGTATTACTTTGTAGACATGTTCTCAAATATAGAACAATTGAATATAAAGAACTAAATATGAATATTCATGAAATCTAAAAGTGTTTGTTTATGCAAATTGTTTTAACAAAATAATATTGATTTTTGTACCAAAATAACAATTACTTTAACAGGATAGATTTTAACAATAAATCAGTAAACTATATTTTGAGGTTCATTTGAAATATAACTTAACATAATGACAGATAATTTTGAAAGTCATTCATCAGGAGCGTAGATCTATAAAATATTTCTTCTCCAGGGCTCTTCTTTTTTCTTCAAACATAAAATAATTTTAAATTTTATAAAAAAAATTTTAGTATAAAATGCATGAAATACACTGCAAGACACTTATTTTCGATTATATTATGTTTGCTTTTTTATTTGTTTTATACAGATACTTTAATGCATTTATTTTGTAATATTCTCTAACAAAATATTGTATTTAATCATATGTCATATGATTAATCAATCATTATGTCAATCATTATGTCAATCATTAATCATATGTCATTGAGTCATATGTCATAATTTTTGGAATTGAATTAATGTAAGTTTTTTTTCCTTTTCTCTTCTATTATGCTAGTGGTATTGTATGACATTGACAATATTTAAAAGGTCAAGTTAAGAACAAACAAAGAATGACTAATTTTTAAAAACAACGATAATAATAATAACACTGCTCTGCATGATAATTGCCCCCCAATACCATTTTTTCAAATTCTTATGCAAAATGACCTCCTGACTCCTATTTTGCCCTATCATCTACCGTTTTTTAGGGACTCCCCCTCCCTGTTTGCATCACTTTTCAGTAATTTTAAGCTATTAAATTATGCAAATGGTGATGCAAAACACTTTCCTTTTTCTTTAATTTTTCACTGAGTCACCTTTCACTTTCGGGGCAAATTTTTAACAAAAACATATGACATTTAACATGTTAATTTACAACCTTGAAGTTTCAGGATGCTGTTCAGTACTTTTTGAAATATTTTTAAAAACTTCTGAAATCGAAAGTATCTGGTCATATATGGAAAGGTAGTGTAGTTTGCTTACACAATTCTAAAAGTGTATTCTTTGGGAATTGAAATGACAATATAAATATGTTCTATTCAAATAATATTACTAAACCAGTATCATGCATTAAAGACGCCTAATATTGTTATAACAGTTGAATATGTAAATTTATTCAAACAAAGCAAATACAGAAAAAATGTTTAAAGTTTTTTTTTTTTTTTTTTTGACAGAACACTTAGATTATCACATTAATTTACACTGGAATGTACCAGTGTTGGGCATAATTGATTAAAAAGTAATTGAATTACAATTAAATTACAATTAAATTATAATTATTTTACTGTCAATCGATTATTAAGTAACTGATTACAAATAAATTGGATAAGTAAGTCAAGTTATTGAATAAGTAATTCAATTTATTTGTAATCAAGTGCTTTTTAATTGATTGACAGTAAAATAATTGTAATTTAATTGTAATTCAATTGTAATTCAATTACTTTTTAATCAATTATGCCCAACACTGGAATGTACGCAGTTTTTCATGGAATAACAAGTGTTTTTAAGATATAATAGATGTATGTGACCTTGTTTAATTTTTTCTTCAAACAATGCGATCATTTATTTACGCCAAAACAATATTCATTATTCATTCTTTTGTTATAAAATGAAACGTTTCTCCTAAGTCATTTGCTTTAAATAATAATATTTTTAGATTTTAGTTTAATTATATCAATAATGTCTTTTTTTTGTAGTAAACTCATACAAAATAGACGCATGTTGATATAGATACAGATTTTTTTTTTTTTTTTTTTTTTCTGATAAAGTATTAAAATGTCATTCACTGAAAAAATATTTTGCATTAACTTAAGTTGCTTTGCGTGAATTAATGATCAATTATGATTGTAACTTTCAGTGATCACCTATTTTATTATTTTATTTAGTATATATAATTTTGCTGTCTGTTTAACTCATACAAAACTAAATATTGATATTTTCCTCTTATTGTAATTCTAAAATCTGATAATGGAAAGCTTTGGAATATTTAAAAAGAGATAAATAAAACAAACCTAAATGTAACAAATACATTCCGAATTATTTAAAAATAATAATAATAAAGTTAAAAATAATACAGTAACAAATAATTTATAACAAAATAATTTGAAAAACCAAAAGAAAAATATTATTACATTAAAAAATCTTAATCATAAACAAATTAACTAATATTAAATCTTTTGCATATTTTGTTAAAAAATCTCTATCAGTGCACATAAATAATGAATTGGATATATATTGTTTAGAAGCTAAAAAGTTAATTTGATCGGTGGCTGAGTAAATGTACAATCTACCTCATTACCATAGATTTATTACCATGGATTTCCTTTTCCTTAATTTCATCAGCATTACAGTAATTTCTTTTGAAGTCATTTGCTGTTTACTATATTTAAAAATGAGAAGGTTATTCATTATATTGATTGAAATTTATAATTCCATTAAATGTAATTATTGTAATGATATATCTAACATATAATACACACATTCAGTATAAAAAAAATCACAATGAAAATTTTATTAATCTTATTATTTTGGCACAGAAAATCTGTGATTAAATCAAGCTTCTAAATATTTGTTTTTAATATTAGATCTTATGTTTTGAAAATGCATGAATGTTTAAGAAACTTTTTTTTCTTTCTCAATAGATTTTTTGGTATATGTAATTGAGTTACTTCGCCTATTCCAGGGTATTGCTTACAAATAAATTACAGCGTTTATACTATAATGTTTTATTTCCTGAATTAAAATAGTATTTTATTTTATATGCAAAGCACTTCCTTCGAAATACATTTTATTAAATACTTTTCTGATCTCTTGCATTATATTACATTATAAACCTTTTTTTTTTTTTTTTTTAATATAGCCTTTAAAAAATTTGCATTTAGTATATTTGTTTAGTATAAAAGCATTTTAGCTAACAGATATTGGTTGTAAAGCAATGATAATAAATAAAAAATTGTTATTGCATATACATATATTTATTTTTTTATTATTCATATGTATGGTCGCAGTAGAGATTGACACGCTGTACATGTGATAAAATTAATAAGATTTATATGTATATATATATATATATATATATATATATATATATATATATATATATATATTTAATAAAAAGTACACTATTAATCGTAACAATTATCATTTATATAATATTTTATCATTTATATAATCATTTACGTATTTTAAATTAATGAGATAATCCTTCTTAAATTTAATCATGATTTTTTCTTATAAAAAATTACGCACTTAACGTATGTTTCAACGACTATATTTTAATTTAAATATAACTCTAATAAGATTGTTAATTATCGTTTTGCCTAAAGCATTACAAATATCAGAAATATAATTACATACTGCATAGTTAAAATAATTATTAAAACGAGGAAACAGATTAAAGTAAGCTTTATCGAATTAAAACCAAACATTATTCTACTTGTAAGCTATAATTATCAATATATATTACATGAATATGTAATGTGAAGTTATATTTCACGTATATTTAGGGAATATTGGCATATTTTAATGAAAATGCATACAGTAGTTATAACTAAACTTACGTAATGAATGGCATTCTGTGGCCAAATATGGTGGGTGGATTACTACAAAACTTAGTATTTATGATTATTTCAAGAATTTTTCTTAAAAACTAAGAAAAGGTTAAAAAATGCCTACCATGTTTATTTATTCACTAATTTCATAGCTACTCATTGATATAAATACAAAAGATGCTCAAATTTTACAGAGTTAAATTGAAATATTAAAAATTGAAGAAAAATATTTTTTTTAGAAAACGAGAAACATTTTAACAGTTGTGAATTTTCTAAATTTGAAAACTGAATTTAAAAATTACGTACATAAAGTAATGAGCAATTTATAACAGAAAATTTCTTCATACAATAGCATGGGGTTAGACTGACGGTCAAATTAGGTGAAAAACCCCTGCAGTTAAAAGAAAGAACCACATAGCGTTTAAAAGTGGTAAGTACAAAACTTTGAATAAACAGTATAAAATGTGAGAGTTCACAACAAGTGTTTTGGGTCGAAAGGAAAAACGACCGTTACGTTGCCGCTTTGTTTGCCTTTCAGCACTCATGCCCTAATTTGTCCGCCTGTCGAAAGGTACTGTTTTCTTTCGATCCGAAACAATTGTTTCGCAATTCTTACATTTTTTTGGTGTTTATTCCAAGTTTTGTATTTACTATTTCATCCACTTGAGTATGAAAATTCTACATGTTTCTATTTTCTGTTGTAAAAAATAAAGCATTTGTGTCACATAAAATTGCAATTTTTTATTAATATTTAAAAATAAACATTTTTTCGGCACCAGATAAAAATGCATATATGTTAAGCATATATTTGTTTTTCACTTATTAACAACAACGTGTGCTTATTTTTTCATAACAATAACTCTTTTTTACTCTTTTTTTTATAGATTCAACTAATTTTTTTATGAAGTAAAAGTAATGATATTATTAACATTTTCAATCAAATCGCATCTTTTCATGATGTTTATTTCAAGCGAAACATACAACCCATTTGTATACAAGAGAATGCATTCTACGTACTGCATAAAAGTACTTAAGATAAGTCATCTGGAGAAATATTAAACAGCGAAAAACGTAGAGAAAAGTGATTTTCTAGAATATGTGCTATCATAATGAATGTTACACTAAATAATTTGTGAAATATGTACCTAAACATCCGCTCTTCTACAGCACGCTTTTGATAATTTCGGAAGTGATAAAATCTCGCAGAAAGCTTGTATATTTTCGCAAATGATAACATCTTTTCATATTATGAGGTATAACGAAATTTATGACAAAATTCACAAGCATAACTTTAGTTTACATCATAAAGATTACAGTTATGTAGAATTAACTTTCTTACATAAAAGTATCATTTTATGCTATAATGTGAAAACATGAAACGTTTTCTTTGCTTAGTGTTCAATATTAAATACAGTTCCGTTTATTTATCTTAAGTAAGTTTTCAGCCATACGAAGACAAAAAGAAGAGATAAAATTAGTATATAAATCTATACAAAATACAAGTACTTATTATAATACCATGGAATTTGTACTTATGTTAACGTAATTATGTTTCTTTAGAAATCATCGCAGTGTTTAACTTTATGATCATTTCATTATAATTTCCCCACTGATTTAATGCAATATTTTTTTAAACATTATTTTAGAGTTAAAACCTTCAAGAAAAATTTCTTTTTGACGATAGTGGTGCAACATATTAAAATCTTCTATTGATTTAATTAAATTCTATTTAAACTCTAATTAAATTCTATTGATTTTTGGCCTTTCCTTCCGTTTTCTACATTCTAAAGTGCGGTGGCTCCCACCCACCTCCGCAACCGCCAAGTTTAATATTGGGCAAGACGTAACAAATCCTTGACGATAGCTTCAGGGCCCCTGGCCCAATACCTTCCCGAGCTTTGGCTAATTTTTCTAGTTAATTTTGACTTTATATATACATTTTTTTTTTCGCACATCTAAGATTATGATTTTTTTTTCGTTTTCATCCCACGCTTTTTTCTATGGATTTTTAACATTTTTTCCCCATTTTTTACATTCTAAAGTGCGATATTTCTGCGGATTTTTGTTTTTTATGAATTTTGATCATAATAAAATGAGAGTATAATTATAGGAACGCAACGATTCTTGGAATTGTTTTTAGAAGAAAAATTAAGACAATTTTAAACCTCTACTTCCCAGATTACAGAAAAAATAAAATAAACAAAGTCAAAAAACAAAGAGGGAAGCTTAATAAACGGACAATAAGTCTAGAATGATTAGAAAAATAGTCGGCATAACCAATCGGTAATTCCGTGGTCAATTATAGTTTATAAATACTTTAGAATTTGATATCATTTGAAAAATAAGTGTAGATTATTAATCGCACAATAATGTCATGTGCAATCAAAACCAGGTGTTTTTAAATGTTATAGGGTAAATTTACACTATTTGCCAATAAGTATTTGGACGCTTCCGAATCTAGACGTTTAATCAAATTTCTAGGAACCTTCTTTAGCAATCATCTTGAAACTTTGGGAGTATAAAGAATATATTATGCTTCATATATTTCACCGAAAGTTGTGTCCTGAAATGGAAAAGTGGACCAGTATTAAATTAAACGAAAATTAAAATGTTTTGGATCACCCTGTAAAAAGTAACGCTTTAAATTCGTTTTGGCTATAGCATCTGATTATGAGGATTTTTCTCATTATCTGCATACATTTTTATGGAGCTATACTACTTATCTTCATGGAGATATAACGGATTTTTTTTATGCAAAAAGAATATCTATTTTTTTTTTTTTTTTTTTTTTTATTATAACACGTAGGGTATTAGACCCAGTGCAAAACTATTTTTAGAAAATTTGGCATACTACATTGGACACAGCATACTGCAATTATAATCCAAAAATTTTAAAACCCAAAGTTATAATAAAAAAGTTACTTCCAAAGTTTCAAGATGATTGCTAAAGAAATTTTGTAGATAGTTGACAGAACGTCTAAATTCGAAAGTGCCCAAATAGATAGTGTATAAATTGTTAAATGTTAGATTGTTAAGTTTATTTAATGCTAAAGCGCCTTTCGATAAAATTATAGAATTTTCTCAAACATATTATTTTAATAAATAGTGTCAAATTACATGCTTAATGATAGATTTAAGCTTGTACTTGCTCACTTTAAATTAGTCTGGAACAAATATTAGAAAACCAAGACATGGTGTATTATTCTATTTTAAAGAAAACTCAAACATAACGGAAAAATAAATTGCAAATATGAATATTATTTTATTATTTATAACTTTTAAACATGTTTATATATATATGTTTGTTTCTGTTAAAAAACATTTTACTTTTAAATAAACAGTAATTAAACCCAATATCAGGTGTCGAACTTTGCACCCTTTTTTCAGGACACTCTCAGAGATAAGAAATTTCATCCTTTTATGTTACCACTAATTTCATGGAGAAATACTTCTGGTATATTTGTAGTGATGTCCCATGATTATACAGGGTAGAGATTATTTTATAAAAAATAGTGGTAGCAATAAATTTGAAAATTTCTCATTTATAAGAGTGCCCTGAAAAAAGGGCGGAGAGTACGACCCTTGAAATATATGTAGACGTTTAAGTGACTTCTTGTACATTAACCATAGCGCCAACATTTTAATTTATTCCGGAGTGTTTTTAGCCCCGCCTTTACTTCGCAACACTTTATTTACAGAAAAATTTTCTCCGATATATAACTTCCATAAAATAATAAAAAACTACTTTTATATAATAAGTGGTATGGAATAAAGGCGAGGCTAAAAATACTCCGGAATAAATTAAAATATGCACCTATGCATTAACATATATCGCAATTTATAATTTTCAAATATGCAATTCAAAAATTTTTACAGAAAATATTTTACTGCAATAAAATTTTTAGAAGCAAAACTAGAGAAGTAATGGAAATGAGGAGAATAATTCAATTTTAAATGTTTAAAAAAAATGTCTTGAGATGCTTTGATTTATTTGAATATTTATGAATTTAATAAAACTTTCGCGAGAATTGCTTATCTTTTATAGGCTTGTTATTATGGGTTTAAACAGTAAAACGTAGAAAATACAATATTAAATACTTTGTTTTTAAAATACATTTATTTGCAGTAGATTAAAAAAAAAGTGGGGGGGGGGGGCTGATGTATATCAAATTACAAATCAGATATGTATTTTTATTTCTTATTTATTAAGGAAATTTATTTTTAGTAGTTTATTTTTATTTCTATTTGAACATGCTGAAGCATATGCATTAACAAATTCGAAGTGTGTTCGGAATTTAAGAAAAAAATATTTAATTGAAAAATTGTTTTGTAAATAAATAATTTAAGGATTAATATATTTTTAATTAAAAGTAGCAGGAAAAACTCGATAAATTGTGATTTAGAATTAATTTTATTGTTATTTGTATATATCATAAATATGTACGACAAATTTATATGAAGAAAAACTTTATATTTTGTAAATAATAATAATAATAATAATAAAAAGTATCTTAGTCACTATTTTGAATATCACTTTATATATGTATACAGGGTGATTAATACTTTGGTTTTACATCATATCGTACCAATTAAATTACTATTTATATATATACAGGATGATCGGTTTAAAAGAGTACCCGTTGTTTTTTCTTATTACCCTTAAATATGACGGATGTGGCAACTATTCTAACACTGAAGTATAAATGTTCGAACCTTGCTTAAGCGTGCGAGACAATTTCCAACATTGTTCGACTGTTACAACTTTATTACAATTTAAATTCAAATACCTGATATTTATCCTTTTGCTAAAACGAATATATTTCGGCATGCTCATTGCAGTCCTCTGCAGCGTTGAAATGACGACTCCACTTGCCGGCAGGCGCCTCCAAAGTAAACATTCAACTCTTCGCAGTCGGTCCACTTCACTTCACTTTTTGATTTTTAATAATTGTTGCTAATCGTCGGGAATCAAGCTGTGTTCACGGTCGTTAATAGCGGAATTTGTGGTTAGGATTTCTATGGCTTCGCGCTTTAAAGCAAATTTGTGATGGTTATAGGGGGCTATTTTTTTTAATATTAATGGTGTTAAGGTTAATGGGATTATTGTTATGGGTGGTAGAAAGCGCGGTAGAAAATTTATTAAACTTAAGATCTGAAATATGTTCTTTTCACGTTCTTTTATGGGTCTTTTTGTCATTCCTGTAGCAAGCTTTTGATTTGTTCTCAAAGTTAAAACCTATTTTGTAAATGCCAGAAGTATCTTTAAACGGTATAGGGTCTTTTTCATTCCGTAGTTGTTGAAAAACGTTTTTGTTGGGCTTTATTGGTATATTGATATTATGTTTAGTGGCTTCGTATTTTATTTTGTTGGCGGCACCGTTACAGAAAGGAATAGCAGTGGTGAAATTGGTTTTAGTTTTTTGAGCATCAGTAATTTTATTAAGAGTTTTCAAACGTTTTTTACATAATTTTTTTACCAGATTTTTACTATAGTTCGCTTTGCTAGCAATATCTTTTATATAATTAATTTCAGTTTTTAGAAGGGTTTGGTTGGAACAGATTAGGATAGCACGGTTAATGTAGGAGCGGATAGCGGCTAATTTGTATGCGATGGGAGTTTTGCATTTATTATTAATAATCTCAATATTGTTTGTGGGTTTCCTGTATACAGTAGTTTCAAAAGTGTTATCTGGTTTTTTAGTTACTAAAACACCTAGAAACGGTAAGAAGTTATTATTTTCGCTTTCATTTGTAAATTTTAGGTTGAAATCAAATTTATTTAGGTTTTCTAGGAGGGAGTTAGGATTAATATGATCTGGGATGATAGTAAAAATATCATCTAAGTACCTTGTTCAAAGTTTACAACTTTATTTGTGGGGTAAAACAGAAATGGAGACGCACAATGTTATTTAATCCTGTGATAATTTTTCTTTATTAAAATTAAAATTTAATTAAAATTTTTTACATTATCATTCCTACATTACATTTACATTATCATTATCAATATCATTTTTACACTATCATTTCATGGGGTTTTCCAGAGAAGTCCTGCAAACAACGATGCATTAAAACAGATAACTGAAGAAATCTCGTCAATAACACCAACAATGCTGCCAAGTGTGTCAAAAAACTTGGTTCGACGTATTCATGAAAATTATGGCGAATATTTTCAACACTTTCTGTAAGGAATGGTAATGTAAAAAATTTGAATTAAATTATGTTTTTCAAAAATAAAATTATCACAAGATTAAGTAACACCGTGCGTCTCCATTTCTGTTCTACCTCACAAATAAAGTTGTAACAGTACAACAGTGTTGGTAATTGTCTTCCACACTTAAATAAGGATCAAACAATTATACTTCAGTGTTAGAATAGTTGCCATATCTGTTAGATTTAAGGGTAATATGAAAAACCAATGGATACTCTTTTAAACTGATCACCCTATATACACTATATATATATACATACTCGTATATATATATATATATATAACTGTAATGTTCATTAAACGTTTGTAGTACATATATTAAAAAAAATAATACAAAGGTTGGTTTATATGAAAATTACTATTCTAAATAATTATTTCCGATAAACCTGATATTTTTTATAAAATGTTTATATATTATATAATTCGAAGACGGTAGGCAGAGAAATTAGTTAATATTGCGGTTTTTTTTTTTTTTTTTTTTTTTTTTTTTTTTTAAGTAGTATTTTTATATTTGTTATTAAGTTAGAAAATTGTGATGCCATGATAACTGTAAATATAGTTATTAATATACGTGATTTTGTTTAATAGAAATGTATATCTGTGATAATATACATTCTATGTTGGATCTGTACATAGGAAATTTCCAATTTAAATTTTAATAAAATGTAGTTTTAAATATTATAATGGTTCTACATTTCTAAAAAAATGCATAGATATATATTAAACAGGCTATTTCTTCATATTTTTCTATATATCTATGTTTATTTAAAAAAATAATAATAATGATAAATAAATACATATTCTTTAATCTTGAATAGAAAATGCAAATCAATATATTTCAATATTCAATATTTGAAAGTATCTCCCATTCCACATGATTTTTCAGTAATTAATAATCCAAAACAACAACTTAGCCAGAAAATATATTTATTATTTTTAAAGATATTCAAAATTAAGCGGTAATTAATTAAGAAAATTATATTTATGATATACAAAAATGCAAAATTCTTCTTATATATATAACTGACTGTGATTAAATATTTTCGGGTTTTTAACAAATATAATTTAAACGAACACTTTTATTTTACTTAAAGAAATTTTAATTTAAACTATAATTAAAAACTAATTGTTACAAAAAATGTTTAGTAAATATTTATGTAATTTTATAGACGTGCGTTTTACACTGCAATATAAAACTCCATAAGAATAAATACATTTCTTTAAAACGATATAAAAATATTACAAAATATAATTCATTTGAATAAATATATTTTAATTATAAAAAAAAAAAAAAAAAAAAAAAAAAAAAAAAAAAATTAAAAATCATTTCATATAATCTACACGTTTTATGTTTTATATATAAAAATTAATTAAGCTTTTAAGATATTGTAGACCTTTGTAAATCAATGGTGAAATAAAAAAAAAATTTAAACGCTTGTCAGGGAACTTCGTTGGAATTCTTTTACGATATATATAAAACCGATATTCTTTTATAAGCATATTTAAAATTTCTAGATTGACCAATATTAGACATTGGAAATTCTAAAAGAAACATTTTAAAAAAATGCGAGAAAAGAAAGTTAGTGGAAAGATACGTATTTTATTAGTAAACTAGCAGTTCGTCGCTGTTACGCTGGTCACAATATTCCAACAAATCCCTTAAAAATAATGAACTTCGAAAAACAATTTTGTTGAAATCCGTCATTTTCTTCTTAAAAACAAACCAATTAAGGATCTTTTCGCGGCGATTCAGGGCAGCGTATTTCAAGGGCACGCTTTATGCGCACTGCGATTTATAATATTTAAATCTGTGTATACAACACGTCAAAATTGGCAGTTTACCAAACCTCTAGAGTTAAACAGCTTGCCATTGTTACAACAGCCCCATAAACGAAAGTCAGGTCAAATGGCTCGAAAAAAATGTCCTACACTAATTCCAGGTTCCTATACTTAGGATGCCAGAAAACCATACAGAATATTAAACACAAATGCCTGGCTTATACATTTAATTTAACAACCAGACGATCATAATTGCCTGCTCCTGATAAATACTTACATTAACCGTCCGGTAGATAAGGTAGTATTAAAAAAAAAAAAAAAAAAAAAAACACGCTTTGTCTCAAAATGTTAGGGTATGTTGATATAGAAGTGAAAATAAAAGCCGCAACCTATTTTGGTTTAATAAAAGAAAAAAGAAAAAATGCAACAGATGCCACTAAAATATCCAATATACTTTATATTGAAAAAATATCAGAATCATGTGTTTTAAAATAAAATATTACGTAGCATACTTACTAAGCTGATAAAAGAAAATAAGAACTCTAGTTAGATTAATATCGCTTTCACATTTCTCGTCTGTCATTCTTAAATAGTTTATTATAATCAAGTTACTAATCTTTTCTACCGCGGTTCAAATCTAAATAGGGTAACGCATTAAGTTAAAATCTGACAAAAGCAAATTTCTAGCTGAGATATTGATGGAATGTGACATCTCACTTTCTATCGACGAACGACTGATCATTCATGCAAACTAATCAGGCTCAATGCATGTAATTATAGATAGCAGAACCCTTCAAATTGCTTGCGTCAGAGAAAGCTTATATTTGTGAGAGATTGTTCATGTTCGCTTGCTTCAAAGTCTTCTTGAGCATGAAGTTTATTCTCACATCAAAAGTTCTCATTATTTAATAAGATAACAGCTTCGCGTGTCAGGTGAGTGTGAAGGAATGATTTCTAATTTCGTTCATAACAGGCGATAAGATTTACATTAGAAGTTTCTCGACAAAATATCTCATTTAAGGATGTATCTTTGTGATTTACTCTTCTTCAAATTTCATTATTATTATTATTTTATGTTGTATATGCATTATCTGTAAAATCTATTCTAGTTCACTAGTATGCAGTAAAAATCGTATATTATTATAATATTCAAGTATATTATATTATATTGAATTATCAGTTTCATTACGGATGAAATTTTTAACACGTGTATTAAATCTATTTAATAATGTAACAATAACAAATTAAAATATTTTTTAAATAATAAAGAAAATTAATTTATCTTGTGTTTTTATTTATTTATTTATTTTATTTTATAACCCTCTATATATACAGAGTGCGTCCCAAAAGTTTATAGAAAACGGGTTTTGTCATATTTTACAATTGAAAAAGATGAATAAAAGTTTCAAAATCCTTTTTAAGCATATGTAATTTCAAGAGAATAATAATACTATATAAAAATAATATCTTACAATCACAGACAGTGTGATAGAAACTAAAAATGAAAATTTTACTGTCCCAAAAGTTTATAGACAACTTATTTTTTTTTCTTTAAATTTTTTAGCCATTTTTCCTAATTACTTCTAAATCTCGATCAGGCATGCTCAAGAAGAAATTATGGCTTATAGAGAAAACCAATTTCTTTCAATTTGCAGCTTTAGATCTTGAACTTTTGAAAATTGAGCCCATTAGCATATACGTTTCTATATAATATTCCCCAAAAGTTTTCCACTGGGTTCAGGTGAAGACTTAGGGCTGGCCAGTCAATAACATTTACTTGTTTTTTTCTGAACCATTGCATTGTAGAGTTTGACACGTCAATGGAGCAATTGTCTTGCTGATATATGCATTCGTACCCCCCTATCAACTTTCCAGATGGAAGTAGTTGCACTTCTAGCATTTTCTGGAAATCTTCGGAACATTGACGACCTTTTAAAAAACAATATCGGTAGTTCCATTAAAGGAAAATGCTCCCGATATCATGAATAAGCCCCCGCTCCTTGTTGTCTGCTAAAAGAAGTTTGCGGTTACTTGCGAATATCGTGCCAGTAATATTAGAGCCATCTGAATTGAACTTCTTTTCCTCACTAATCAGAAGATTCAAACATTCATCTGTTCAATTCATAGGATTTCGACATTACTTAACACGAGTGTCTTTATGTCGTTTTGCCAATTTTGGTGAACGACACATTTTGCGATAAACAAGCAAATCACTTACCTGCAGCCATCGATGCACCGTGGATTTTGATACTGGAACGGTCACTTCTCAAGAAATTGACTGTAAAGACAGGTTCTGGGTTGAAACGAATCTGAAAATCGCTCTGTCTTGTCGTTTGGTTGTTTTCTTTGGTCACCCTGAACATGATTTAGTTTCAAAATTGTCGCCTTTTATGACAAAATTTGGTAAATACCAGCCCTGCTGCGTCCAATTTTTCTTCCAATACGCACAATTTTCCTTCCACGAGCTTTCAAACGATAAATTTGCAAAATTTCGTTTTTCGAAAACTGCGCGTTGCGAGCCATCTTTACAATCGGGTCGAAAAAAGAAATGCATCTTCGTTTTTATCTCAGAAAATTACCGCGTCACAAGAGAAAGCATACTTTTTCCTTAACTGTAATTGATATAAGTGCTTTACTACATTTGCGAATGTTTTTAAAAATTGATCAGGGAAAATAAATACCTTCTCACATAAGGTATATAAAATAAATTGTTTGTAGTCCAACTTTCATCGCTTAAATTTTGTTATAATTACAGGTTTTTATGTCTGCTAAATACAAAAGCCAAGTTTCTACAGTTTGATCGGTGTGTACGGTTATCACTATAACTTTACCAAAAAATTACAGAAAAGTGAAATTTCATATTTTGAAGTTCGTTAGAGGTAGCCATTTAAAAAAAATTGTTTTAAATTAGTACGTTTAAACATGTGTTACGTTTGAAAATTGCCCGAATTATTTGGAATAAACTTTTAAATTTCATAATAGCCTTATTTTTTTTTTTTTTTTCGATACTACGTTCAAACTAGGATTGACAGGCTGGTAGTCACTCCACAGAGTTATTAACGAAATTATGTTATATAAAGCCGTCGCTGAACGTATTTAGAATAGTTTTAAAATAAGTTCACAAACAGTATTTCTTACCTTAATACTTATTATCCCTAACAGCACATCTCATCCACAAGGCATCTTCAGGATATCCTATGAATGAAAAAACATCCAATGGACATTCTCAGGATGTACTATGGATAAGTGTGCTGTTAGGGATGTAATATGTTGAAATAAATGGTAAGAGAAAGTCGGAGTGCCAAACTGGACAATTGTGGATTAAAACACAAACGGCATCCCTAACAACACACTCGTCCATAATACATCTGTAGTTGTCCATAGGATATTTTTATTCCATAGGACATCCTGAGGATGTCATCTGGGAAGATGTGCTGTTGGGAATGTGTCTTTACCATTCTTAAAATGATGCCTAAATTGTTACTCTTGGCCAACTACGTAGCGCAAGTGCGATGTTAAACCCAATTAATGCCAATGTCAATGAGAAAGGTAATCCCGAGACCCAACTCTTTAAGATATATTCTGTTTCAACTTTGAATCTCATACAGATTGAGAAGGGGGGGGGGGGGAGTTCGACAAATCTTTTCTAAGAAATGTCAATTCCCAGACTAATTCGGATAATGAAATATGACCGTATTAAAATATTACGAAATAATTTTGAATGAAATAAATTTTCACTACCTTCCTCATTTTGAATTTAAAAAAACACTGACCTGTGTCCACTGTTTGTTCTTTCCTTTAATGCTCTCGTAATAAAGAGGATTGTACTACTGGGTAATACTGAGATATTTTGGTAGAAGTAGTAAAAATACATAAAATTTATAGGCAGCTACAAAGTTTCAAAATTATCAATACGTAAATTCCTCTTATTTTTGTCGGTCATATATAATCACGTTGGATGTATGAAATTAGCTCAAAATAAGCACATGAAAAAAAAAACTCACTTTTTAAAAATCTACTATTAATAACAATTTGTTGACAAAATGTTCGTATTGTTTGAGTTAAACTTAGAACATTCTAAATCTAATGGTTTAACTAGACATTTTTAAACTAGTTATACTAGCTCTGTAAAATAATTTGAAACATAGTAGAAAAAATATTGTCATTTTGTTGAGATGATGATCATTTTTCTATTTTTTTTTTTTTTTTTTTTTTTTTTTTTTTTTGAAAAGAAGAATAAGTACAGTATTCATAGTTTGAGACATTAACAGTAGACTGTTCTAACATCAACAATGCACGGGAGATTAACCCATGCAAGACATAAAAAGTTATTTTTAGAGTTTAAATTTTAAAGTATTTACTGCAAGTACACTGATGTCATTTAAAATTTTATCTCATGTATCACTTGTATTTTAATAATTTTAAAAATTCTATAGAGACACATAATGTGATAAAAAATATATCTGTTTTTGATGTCCCATATTGTCTTCATCCCCGCTGAAAAAATATATATTTCATGTACTGTGATAGGTTTTCCTTTGAATTTCTTTATTTAGATATAGACTATTATTTGATGATGCATCCATTTTTCCATTTCTATTGCAGTTTGATTTTGACTTTATAGTACAGTTGCTGCATATTTCACTTTTGTTTTAAGCATATTTTCGAAATAAGAGTGTGGTTTTGCTTAAAATATAGCTGTTTTAAAATTATTTATTTACCGAAAGCAAAGTTTCTGTGTAAATTAGTAACTACAAATTTACAGTATATATTTGAAGTATAGTAAATAGAGCTTTAATATTGGTAAATGTTTATTTGCAATTGGTGAAAATTAGTACGTGATTTAAAGTTTTACTGCCCTTTAAAGTAGTCGCTAGCTTTATGTAAAACATATTGCTAGCAATATAGAAATACTAGAACAGCTTTAACTGCGCTTGTTGTGTTAATAGTTCGAAAAGAGTGGACTAATGTCTGATAAATCTCTGGAACAATTCAAAAACTTAACGAAATAGTTGTTTAATCTTGGGAATAAAGTTGAAGTATCAAGGGCTAAAGTCCAGGAAATGTGAAGATTATGCAGTGTTTTATCTAGCTCCCATACATGGAACAGTACCATCGATTCCCTTTAGAACTGTTCCAGAGATATTTCAGACAGTAGACCACCCCATCCGAGTTATCAACAAAAAACACCTGGCAAAAAGCACATAATATTAGCAGCTACAATGAAGGAAAATAAAACGATGTAACATTTATCTATTTTGTATCAGGTATAATTAATAGTTGTCACTATTAAAGTTCGAGCACCTGTATTTATTTTCTTCAAATATGTTTCGTTGTTATATATATATATATATATTTTATAAGCACATTACTTAATGTACAGTAAATTAGGTACAGATTTTTCTCTCAGTTTTTTAGTATATTAAAGTACACTTTTTATGTTTATAAAATTAAATAAAAATTAGTATTTGTATGGTTCGGTTGTTTTTACTATCTAATAACATGATAACAAGCACTGAGATAAAATATGTAACGCCTTCATCCTCATATAGCACAGAATGTTTCAGTTATGTTTTAAAATGCTTACAAACTTTCAAAAACGTAACGCATTTTAATATGTTCTCTGATACCTTTCTGAAACATTCGCCTATTTCTATGTTCTCTCTGTTATGTGATATAAACGTTTCTGTTAAGTATCCGATTTTTTTGTTACGATCGCGAACATTTCTACGTTTGTGAAAATAGTCGGAAAGAGAACTGAACGTTTCTGTAATATTTACAATGTTTCTATGCTATATGACTGTTACGTTTCTAAAACATTTTGTGCTGTAAGGGTCTAGAATGAATAAGTGGTCATTTTCTAAATCCCTTAACTAGAAATACAGATTTCTGAGCTATGCTCATAACACACGCCAATAAACTGAATAGACTAAATGATCAATAATTTCTAGTCTACGCAATTCTAGATGGTGGAGCAATATTCGGAATATTCTGAATATTTTGTATTGCGAGAAATTCTTGCTTGGTTTTCTAGAATTGGGTCATAAACCAAGATGATAGTTGCTGAAACCCGCCTCTTGTACTCGCATTTTTTTTTCAGAGATTTTTTAAATAACTTTGCCCTCGAGAATATAGACAGCCGCTCTAGAATTCTAATTGGGGTTTGTAGAACTCGCTTTCAAAGGGAACTACAATTTATAAGGATGACATGGAACTATTTTTTCTAGAGCCATAATTTAGATTCTAGATGTCAGTTACAGAATTTTTTCTCAGTGCGTGTATAGTCTAACTTCGGCTTTTGTATTCTCAGGATAATTCGTTCTCACAAGTTGTTCAATATTTTTCTGTTGCTTGTTCCATGTATGTAGCTTTTTTTTAAATGCTTATTTTATTATAAAAACATGCTTTAATTTACTTTTACTTTCTAAAATTCTTTTGTGATATATCTATATCATACTTGTCAACCTAACCTGGAAGATTGTTAGTTCCCGCCCCTTTTTGTACACCACTTCATTTTTAGAGTAATTCTCTTCAAATATATTTGCGATTAAATAAGAAGAAATGTACTCTAAAAAAAGACTGGTGTGAAAAAATAAGCGGAAAGGGGTGGGGCTAACAATCTTCCGGGTTAGATTGGCAAGTATGATATATATATCACCTGGTATATATGTATATATATACACTAAGTGTCCCATAAGTATATAAATATTTTAAAAAATTCGTAAAAGTTTATGGAATTATTAGAATTGTACGCAATTTTTAAAAAGCTATTCTTCTGAAGAGGGAATACTTTCTTTCTTACTTTTTTTTTTTATTTTGTAAAGAAAATGAAATAGAGCTCCATGTACGCAATGACAAGAAACATGATATCAGAGTCCTATAAATAGCAGGTTATTATGATTAACAGCTTGTTCTTGATTCTTACTCGTACATAAAACTTTAATTTACCCCATCATTTTGATGCAGTTAAAAGGTGCCATTCGTCAGGAAAACTCCTGCATCCTACGGGATATGCTACATGCTGCAGATATTGGGGTTGTGATTAGCTTTAGTAGCAATGGCACATGGCAGACACATATAGTAAGATGTATATGCTTGTAAACATGTGCCTCTATCAAAATAAGTGTAATTTTCCATGGTAATGTGTGCTTTGCTTCTATGTAATGTCCTCTATCAACAGAAACTTATAGATTCTTTTTTCTTTACTTAAATAATAATAAATCACCATTTTTTTCGCAAAACGCATTGAAAAATTTCAATTTCTTTAAGTTTTATGTATTTTTAGAATTATATACAGTGGGGGCTGGTGGGGAGTATTGGGAGGGCTAGTGACTAAAAACAGTCCGTTATAATGAAAAGTTTGTTCTGCTGATTGGATGTTGAATTGTCAACATATTTACGTTGATTCTCACTATAAACGAATCAGCCAATGAGACAAATAAAAATTCTATTTTATGCACATTTTCTAGACGCTTCGTTGCAGAACCCCCAAAACGTCATTTACGAGCCGCCACTGATTATATATATATATATATATATACCAGGTGTCCCATAGGTCCGTAGACATTTTAAATATTCATAAAAAATTGAAGGAATTGGTAGATTTGAACGCGGTTTGCAAAAAATTTATTCTCATAAAGAGAGATTTTTTTTTTTTTTTTTTGGGGGGGGGGGGGGTTTAAGAAAAAAAAATAATGACTGTAATTTTCGTCGACACAGGATGCTGTACACGGGCAAATAAAAAATTTCCATAAAAAACTATATTTATTTTACTGAATGGCATATAAATTCTATTCTATGTGTTCGGTATCACCACAAATTATAATTTGGAAACGAATTACAACACTGCGAGTTACAAGTCGGCGATTCTTAGCTCAGGAAAAACATCTTCAACAAAAAACGCTTTATCCACCAAGTCAGCATAGCAATAAAAACTTCCTGTATGCACAAGTAGGAAGCAAAATAAGACATGAATTGTGTTAATCGTTTAAACAGTACAATTTATAGGACTCTCATTTGCATATTTCTCTATAGTTCACATATTCAATTATTTCACTTTTCTTTACCCCCTCAAAAAAATATCACCCCTTCACACGTATAATTTTTCCGTAAACCGTGTTCAATTCTAGTAATTCTTTTAATTTTTATGAATTTTTAAAATGTCTGTAGACTTATCGGACACCCCGTATGTATATATATATATATTGGGGGAGTGCAAAAGTTCTACCCGTTTTTAATACACATAAAGAAGAACAAATAAATGCAAATCTATTATTGTGCATAATCCCCCGCCTGTCTAACTGTAGACACTAGAAGACAGCAGAGTCTGAAAAAAAACAGGGGAAAATCCGCTTTTATAGTTCTGTGGTCGGATCCTGATTTTTACCAATTGGAAAGCTTCAAGGGGCACTGACGTCACGCTCAAAACAAACAATAGCTAAGTGAAAACGCATTCATTTGAAATTAGAAGAATTATTTAAAATGAAAGCACCAGCAAGTTGGCAATTATTAATACATTTTACTAAATAAAGTGGTGGACAATTGCTAAAGAACGGGTGGTAATAGCTCCGTCCTTTACCAATATAGACAGTAGAATGCATCACTGAGGGTTTGGTTGAGAGGCAGGACCTCCCAGTGAATTATTCCCTGCATATCCCACCACACACTCAATAACACCTTCTTTGGATGAAGTTCAGATTTCGAAGTCGATGCAGGTGGATCAGAAGTGCGACACACAGTCCTACGACGCTTTACGTTACGATACATAACCCACTTCTCATCTCCTGTCACAATACGTGTCAAGAAGGGTCATTTTTGTACCGGGAAAGCAAGGAAACACAGGTGGCGATTCAGTCATCCCGTTGATTAGCTGCCAGGTTACGTGTAACCCAATCTTCGAACTTTCTCGTAAAACCCAATTTAACCAGCCGTCTATCGACCGTTGTCCGGTGTACGTTGAAGGTCTCCGCTAATTCTTGCACGATTGGGTTCGGGTTGTTCCTAATGGTTTGGTCAATATCGCCGTCTCCAACATGTGAAGGCCGTCCACTCCTAGCCTGATCTTGGCAGCTTCTGTCTCCTTCCCTAAGTTTACGAAACCATCGACGACATGTGCTTTTGTGTGTAGCATCCTCCCCATAAAACTGGCAAACGTTGCGACATGCTGTGGATGCAATACTATTTTTATCGGAGTATAGCAAACAATGTCTTATATTTTCCTTCTCGCTTTCCATGTTACACCCTCTGATTTATTTATTTATTTAATTTATTTATTTATTTTTATTTATTTATTTATTTTTTATTTATTTATTTATTTATTTATTTATTTTTGAGATGATTAACTTTTTGAGACACGGTGTATTTATATATGAGGCATTCACACATTTGATTGTCCGACGATTTGCGTCATTACAATGTTATGTGTGACGTTAATTCCACTGCAAATTTGCATATCCAAAAACGGGTAAACTTTCTCACTCACCCAATATATATATATATATATATATATATATATATATATATATACATATATGCATATACATATACATAATTTCAATATTTATACTATATTATGTATATAAAAGTTTTTTTTTTATTTTTACAGAAAAAAAAATCATTTTTTGTATATAAGATAATGCAATTATTTCCACCAGCTTGAAGATTACATTTTTCGGAAAAAGTAGTTTCAGACAATAATTCAATCTCATATTTTATCCGTCATGTCTAACAAATAAAAATCCGTGGAGAATCTACAGATTGTCACTTATTATTACCTCACTTTGGAAAAGGCATGAAAAATGTAGTACAGAAAGCGTAATTTTTATTTTCTGAAAAATGGGCATTTTTTTTTCTCAAAATACTTTATTACCATCGCATTTTTGTCTCCTGACTTATATAGGGGATGCGTGATTTTTAGAAATATAATAGCATAGTTGCTACAACTATGGCAATAGTTTAAGTATCCTCTTTTTTAAATAGCTATGCTTTATCTTTTTTAATTGCAGTACTTTGGTTTTTAGATAAGACAAGCATTTTTAATGAGAAATAATAGTACATAAAAAAGCGATGATGCAGGAAATTATGGAATAGAGATAAACGTCGAAAGTTAAATGATTCAAATTTTTGTTTAATATTTATATGTATTAATAAAGAAATAGCTATTTACCAATAAACAAACAAATAGAAACTTGTTAATAAAGTATACTAAAAAGAAATTAACATTCTGTTTCCGCAAGATTATTTTTAATTAAAGCTAAAATTAAGAAACGGATTTTAATTACCCTTATTTCTTAACTTTAATCTTATGTAATATATTAATTTAAATTTCGACTTAATTTTTTTAGAAATATCTAAAACTATTATAAAGTTTTACGATAACTTACCATAAAATATAATGTTTTGTTTCGGTTAACATTAATTAGGTAAAAATGATAGATCTTTAATAGATCTTTTAAAGAAAAAAAATACCTGAACCATTTAATGTTTATTTATATATATACATTGAATAATACTGAGTTATAAGTAAATAAATAAATAAATAAAACTTAGCTTTTAAAGATTAACGTTCAATTTTCAATGAATTTAGTTTTCAAGTTTTGTTTAAATGTTTAAATTTTACAATAAATTACATATACCCGTATGTGAAATAGTCTATCTTAATACGTAGATGTTGTTATTTATCGCACATATAATCCTTTAAAAATACGAAGACTTCATTCAAGATGTTTCAAAATGATAGAGTAGCTTGATATTATTAAAATCAAACATTACATAAACAACCGTTTTAACTATACGGAACCGTCATCCCTACACTTCAAACAATAAAATTTAATTAAATAATAAATCCTCATACTTGCTATATTTATTCATCATGATTATCAAATCATTCTATATAATTTGAAAACATTTAAATACATTATGCATGAATTACATAATCTAATTATTATTTATACGAAAAATGTTTAATATATGGTAATGAAACAATGTTATATATATATATATATATATAAGGTGCGTGTAAATGAAAAGGAGACCTTAGCTGTAGCGGCGTTATATCAAATCCCAGTGAGTTAATGTGTTGGCCGATATATGGCATGGTGGTATTGCTACATGCACATACGCAGTTAACGGCTTGAAATATCCTCATTGCTAGAGAGTCATTTCCGTAGTTCGTTGCATGATGGATTCCTCCAGATCAGCACAAAAAGATCGGCTGTGGATGAGCTCATACGGCAGAATCGCCGGATCACCACACGTGAAATTGCTGTTGAACTGTCGATAAACAACGGAACTGCGCATCAGATAATCCACAAAAAGCTTGGTTATGGCAAAGTTTGTGCATAATGGGTGCCCAAGCATCTGTCAGAGAATCAGAAGACGGAAAGAATGTATGTTTGCCTGGCCCATCTGTTGAGCCATCTATTCCCTTCCTACGCGTTGAGATCAGTGTATCAAATGGCAATTATTTATAGTCGTATTATACCACATGAACTGTAATTATAATACTGTGATTAAAATTTCTTCACATATAAATTTAGTCTCCTTTTCACTTGAGCACACCTTTTGGGCTGATCTGGAGGAATCCATCATGCACTGAGGAAATGACTCTCCAGCAATGAGGATATTGATGCGAAGACGTTAACTGCACATGTGCATGTAGCAATACCACAAAGCCATATATCGGCCAACACATTAACTCACTGGGATATGCTTAACACCGCTACAGCTAAGGTCTCCTTTTCATTTGGGCACACCTTATATTTAAACAATATGAGAGAGTAACTATTTAAAAATAATATGACGATCTTTGAAAATGTTTCTTTAGCATTCATAATTTTTTATTTATTGTCTACTTCTGTAACTAGGATGTTGTGGACACCACAAGACATTCTTATATATAATCTTGGACAATTTCTGGCAGTACAAAATATTTATTGAATTATTTTTTATTAAAATTATTTTCATGAAGAATACAGACGATTAATTTTACAGAGAAGTTTAATACGAAGTGCCGAAAATAGTCAGTTTTGTGCCAACATCAGAAAAAATGCGATTTTTAGAAGTTTATTATTATTATTATTAAAAGGAAAAAAATTGATAGCTTTGTTTTAAATTATCAAATGTCTATGGTTCGACCATTCATGTTAAAGCAACTGGCAAGTTCACTTGAAAGATACCCATATTTAAAAATTACATCCCAGGATGGCATATTTTCCTCCCACAGAAGAATAATGCCCCTACAGCACACGACTTTTTCCCCCTAGTTTACTGCTATTGTTATCAATAACTCATATTATTTTTTTTAATTATTCGTTAAAAATAACTTTCATTATGTACGTGAACGAAATTTTGTTCTATACTGACTAATTAAAAATTATGAAAAAAATAGAATAAGAGCGGCACCTGTTGAACGATTGAGCTCCAGATGTAATCAGCACATGTTTAGGTGAAAATCCTACTAAATACTAAGATTGATTAAATTTCGTTCATTGGCTTTTGAGACACAGCGTTTAAAAAAATTTGAATACATACAGATACATATACACACAGACGGACATTTTCTAGAAGTAGTCAAATCATGTTCAAAGCATCTCAAAACGTATAAATTCATCGAAAACCAGAGTTTGAACAATTTCACCAATATAATACTTTTACGTATATATATATATATATATATATATATATGTGTGTGTGTGTGTGTGTGTGTGTGTGTGTATACAGGTTGATACAAAATTAGTGTGACCAATTTTAAAAGCATGTAACTATTTATGCTAAATTTTAATCACTATACCTCCAGTTTTATTTTAAAGGTGAGACGTTTAAATTACCAGTCTAGCTACTTTTATTAGTGGGAGTAGATTATGGCTCCGAAATTAGATCCTCAAACCCAAAACGAAATTTTTAAGCTTTCGAATTATGGTTGCTGAAATTCTGTTATAAATAAAGCATTTAAAAATCAATAAAGACATTTTTCTAATGGATTACTATCTAAACTTCGAAAAGAAATAAAATTTGGCTGGCAGTTCGAAAGGTCCAGGGAAATAATGTGGACGAAAAGAAGTCCTTGGTGAAAAGCAAAAAAAGAAGCTGAAAAGACTTATAGCTGTAGAAAATCCTTTGCCTCATAGAACTTTTCAAATGAAACTACAGGTATCTCAATCGACAATTTGTAGTCAAATAGGGAAAACTGGCTATAAAAAAGTGAATAAACCAGTATGTCATCAAATATCTGCAAAGACCGCAGAAAAACAAAGAAAACGTTTTTCGCCTCTGTATTTAATGTTACACAATTGTAAATACAAAACATGGATAACTTCGGATGAATCACTGTTTCATCTGTCATCCACAACTGGCAAAACGAAGATATAATATATTTCACGCGGAAGCGTCGCAAAGACAAGTTGGCCGTCAGGTGTTATGGTATGGATGGGACTGCCCTCTCAAGGCTTAACAAAACCATTTTTTGTAGAGCCAAAGGCTAAAATTGATGCTAAATACTATGAGAATAAAGTTTTGAAACACATGATTACAGGAAGTAAACGTCTTTACCCTCAAGGAAACTTTGTTTTTCACCAAGATTCAGCAGCAAGTCATACTGCAAAATCACCTTTAAATTGGCTGAAAAAATAAAAATTTTCTTCCTCCTGAGGAATTGCTACGATCATCCCTTGACTGTGCTCCTTGCGATTATTATTTATGGGGGATACTTAAAAAAACAATTAATTAGACGTAAAGTAAGAACACTCCAAGGGTTTCAAAAGGCAATCAAAGAGGAAGTTGGAAAAATAGCCCCAAAAATGGTCGGAAAAGCTCTTTTGGCTTGGTCTAAACGTTTACGTAAAGTGTACTATGCTAAAGAAAACCACATTGAAAATTTCATGTAAATAACTTAATTCAATGAAAATTTCTCATGCTCTGAAATTGGTCACACTAATTTTGAATCAACCTGTATATATATATATATATGTATGTACGTATATAAATCAAAGCTAATAATATAACACATAGCATGTGTATCGAGTAGTGTTTTCCATTTCTATTCCGAGTAAAATATGTCTTAATTTAAAATCCAATCCAATTTAATAGGTTTTTCTATAAGCGTTTCATTTATGAATTTTGCAAAAGTGTCTAAATTCCCATGATTGTTTAAAATGTTTGGTGTAATAGAAGGATGGGAATATGCCTACTGAATTTAATATTACCATGTAAAGTGTTTGAATTAAACAGGCTTTTTAGTTTGAGCGGAGCCGTACTTGATATTCTAAATAATGGAACTGTGAAAAACAAAGTTTTTTTTTTTATTAATGTCAACACATTAAAAATAAATAAATAAATAAAATAAGAAGATGTGATTTTTTTTTCTTAATTCATTTAATATTATGAAAGATTTTTGTTTTCGGTACAATTCCTTTCTACAGCTATTTCACTAAATCAAAATATAAATATCGCTAAATACCCTGCATAAAAGTGTATATTTATTTGCTTGAAATTGTTATGTGAAACTGATAATATTTTGATGTTGAGAGTGATTCCAATGAATTGAAGGAAATAATTATAAGAGTAAAATTATGATTTGTGTATCTAATGCATACTCAATTTAACTGGCAATAACAAAATTCTAAAGTAAAATAAATCTTAAATTAGAAACCTTATTTAAGTGCTTTATTTTTTCATTTGATGGTAACACCTAAACAAAAAAAATTATGCACTTTATTAAAAACTAACAGGCTACGCCCGCTTCACTGATCACTAAATTTAAAGGAATTTTCAAAAGAATTGAATCACTATTTATTTTTATATCACATTTTGGGCTTTGTAACAAATAAAAATTCCTTTTGTGTTCAAAAAGTCAAAATAACATATTACGAATTAAATTAAATTAAATATTTCTTCCGTATTGTACTCGTTTTGCAACAATGCTCTAAAGGTCTTATGTGAATAATTCTCATGAATGAATCAACAATTGTTTACAAATTTAATGGATTATGTATGGGAAATAAGTACGCTGTAATTTAAAAACTACAGCTCTTAGAACTTCAAAACTGATAATTTTTAAAAAGTTTATTCATTATTCTTTAATATTAGACTGTTTCTTGTTTAATATTAGATTCTTCATTTAAGATAAAAGCAATCGAATGATATCGCGTTGTAAAACTTTGCAACTTAATATCTTTAAATCTAATAACTTGATGTATATAGTATCCTCACAAAAAATGAACAGATTTTAGAGCTCTTTTAAAAAAGTATAACAACTATGCAGTATCTTTAAAAAAGAAAAATCATCTGTTTTACTAAAATAAAATGGCCGACTTTCATCACCAAAGTAGTTAAATCTAGACCAATCAAAAACAGGAGTGGTCCGCCCGGATGTGTTCCGCCGACAAACTTTTTGCTTTATTTATATAGAAGATTACAAGAATTAAAACTACCAATTACGTGTATCTTATACTTGTTATTCTCAAATATTTTGCAAGATGATAATTTAAATATTAATTTTTTATTCGTACATACTCTAAGCCTTATTATACTATATAAATTAAAGACTATCTTTTAATAAAAAATGTTTACCGAAAAAGGTTTCAAATAAGTATTTCTGTATTAAAAATATGTGACACTTGTAAAATTAAATATGTCCCTTTTCAGCGGAAAATACTCCAAAAATCTAAAGAACGCACTTTAGTTACATTTTGATAAAAAAGTATAGTGTTCAAAAAATATTTTGTAATATATAAAAAATTATTAATGAAATTTTAGCTTTAGAAAAGCTACTGTCATTTATATTTCATTTTATAAAACATCGACTGACATTTTTCTCTCTTAAAGCACTAGAAAGATGGATTTCACAGAGAATTTTTCTAAAGATATCTGTTTCCTCTGTCAAGTCGAAAAGATTTTCCAGTTGAAATTTCACGCATCAAGTATTTTTGCCGAGTAGAAGAATGTATATATATATTTCACTTTCGTTTTCTTTTTTTTTTTTTTTTTTTTAACAAAATCTGTGGTCAAGATAGTTGCTGAAACCATAAGATGAGCTGGAAAATTTCCAAATAAAGACAAATGATAGCACACGTATGGCAAAGAGAACTCTGTATTTTTAAATTTATAAGACATTTTTAAAAATTGACACTTTCCTCTGATACCAGGATTATTCTTATTTTTATAAAACATATTTAGTTGTATAATTATAGAATTTATAAAAGTTTTTTATATTTAATATATATGAATTATAGAAGCTCATGTACTTTCTTTTTATAAAAATCGTATACCATTAAGGTTAATTAGCAAATATTACTAAATATATTACCAAACCAAAGTAAATATTTTTTATAGAAACACTTTACTTTGGCTTGGTAGCAGAAAAATCTGAAAAGTAATAAGAACTGAAGCAGATATGACAGAAAACCGGCATATGTGACTGACATGATATAAAATTCATTAAAACATCCAGGAAAGTGGTTATTATTATAATAAAACATAGTTCTAAAACTACACATTTTAAATAAACAGACCGCTTGCTTTTTAATATCGTAAGGTGCAACTGTCATTGCAGCATCCTAAATTTAAGCAGTATATATTTGAAGCATATAGAAATATATATATATATATATATATATATATATGGTAAAAAAAATATTCGATTTTTTTCTAAAAAATATTTACACATTTTATACCTCATGTTTAATCTTTAAACTATACTACATGATTAAGCATACTTTATGATTACCCCTGTTTGACTGACGGTAAACATTTAAATTAAATCCATTTTTGATTTAAAAAATTGAATTGAGTTTACAATTTAAGACTTAGACGCACTGAGAAAAAATTCTTCAAACTTACTTAAACAATTCTTCAAATTTTCTTCAAACTTTCATTAAACGATGTAATTTATTATTTTTTATTTATTTATTTATTTATTATTTATTTATTTATTTATTTATTTATTTTTTATTTTATTTTATTTTATTTATTTTATTTATTTATTTATTTATTTTTATTTTATTTTATTTTATTTATTTATTTTATTTATTTATTTATTTATTTATTTTGTTTTTGTTTTATGCTTGAACAAGAAATTATTTTAAATTATTTACTAACGATATTAATGATGAATAAAATTATGTATTTAAAAAAAAAATCATATAATTATTTTTATATATTTTGTATTTTCACAAAGAAATTCGAAAAATATTTGTTATTGTTTATAAATATTTGTTACATGTTGTTATTGTTTATCTATATTAATAAAATCAGAGTTTTGTCTGTAAATTTGTCGGAATCGAAAAATTTTGCGATATCTTCACGTTTTACACCCCATGAAAGCCGAAAATGACTTCAGAAAATTTTGCCTGTGTGTGTGTGTGTGTGTGTGTGTGTCTGTGTGTGTGTCATCGTGTCCGAATGTCGCTTTTTTTGCCCGGGCATCACTCGAGAACGGCTGGACGGAATTCAGCGACGCTTGGCAGGAATTTAGGTCTTCACCAAACTTAAAATTATATCTATCAACTTTTCAGAAATTCCCCCCCGTTCCCCCCCCTAGGGGGTAAAAGACTAAAACACGTTTGTCCGGGCATCACTCGAGAACGGCTGGACGGAATTCAACGGCGCTTGGCAGAAACTTAGGTCTTCACCGAACTTGAAATTATATCTATAGAAATTTTCAAAATTATGATTAGTGTTTAAATTGTGTGTAAAAAACGCCTGCGCATGCGCCATAAATATTTTTTCACTAAAATGCTTTGAATGAAAAAATAAAATATAAAAATGAATTTTTAAGTTAAAGACTTTTGTATTCGCGTGATTTTCACTACAAATTAGAAAAGATTGAAATGAAGTGTTGCCATCTAAGTTTCATACTTTAGTTAATTTTATAAAATCCAATTGTCGTATCGAAAAACTGTTTGCACCCCAGGATTCAGAAAAATCACCTCTTTCATTTGGTACTGAATTTGTAATGATAGGTCTGATATTTCTAATTTATTTTTCCCTTTATCCGTTTTTCCGTTGCCACTTAAATTTCATACTTTAGTTATTTTTTAAAAATATTATTGTCGCATCGAAAAACTGTTTGAACCCCAGGATTCAGCAAAATCGCCCCTTTCATTCGGTATCAAATTTATAAATATAGGTCTGATATTTCTAATTTATTTTACCCTTTTTCCGTTTTCAACCCAGATTCGATGTGGAACAGCTTTAGTATTGGATCCCTTTGGCAAAATTTGAAATTCGGCACCCAAGTAGCTCGAACGTTTCTCGCCAAGATCTTTAATTGCACAATTGAGATAGCCAATTCAGTTCATCGCAAAAATGGCTTAAAATATTTAAAGTCACCAAAGGGTTCCGATAGTTAAGCTGTGCTTTTTGTATTTATTTATTTATAATACTGTCTATTAAAGACTTCTGTGGTCACGAAATTTGGTGTGTAAATTGTTTGTAGGCATCCGGCACTCATTGTAACTGCATTTCACGAAATTCGAAATCCCCCCCCCCCTTCTCGGAGTCGGAGGGCAATAAACATGTGTAAAAACATGTTTTTCCGTTTGAATTCGCTTTGAATTATCTTAGAATGGCGAATTTTGGTGTGTGGGTATTGATTAAGTGTACGCATTATGTACATTAGTGGGATTTTGCAAAACTTCGAACTCACCAGCTGAGGGTGGGGAAGTAAGAAGTGGGTAAGTTGTGCCGAAGACAGTGGGGACCCAGACTCCTAACATTGGGAGCGAGAAAACCTCTACCAATCACAGCGAGAACTTAGGTTATTAATAAAGATATGGCATTTTGACAAATCATTTAAGTTTAACGTCCAGCGAAGCGGGCAAAGCCTGCTAGTATAATATATATTGTTTATATTTGTTATTGTTTTGTTTTGTTATTTTGAATGCCCACAAATTTTATGGTAACATAAAGAAAAAAGCATACAATGGATAGAATGCTACAATAAATGATTGTATCAAGAAGTATTAATTAGTTATTTTAATAAAATTAAACATAATCTATACGTCTCATTAATATGTTAAAACCAAGTAACTTTCAAAATGAGATAAAGAATACTAAATTTTTTCAAAGGCACTTTTTAATTAAAAAATTAAAAACACAATAGAGACGTTTTGGCTAGACACTAGCCCTCCTCAATGTCCTATACATACAAAACACAACGTTTAAAGTAAAGTCATAAAACGTCACAACATGGTTAGGTATTTCGGGGAAACAGCTATAGCCTCGTTCAAGGCCTAATGTTGTAAATTAGTATAAGCGCACTTTAGCAAAGTACGGGACTCGTACAAATTTACATTTAAAGCTAAAATTTTAATGTTGTCAAAAGCAGGAATATGATCACTACCAAGAGAAAAAATTACGAGCTTTGATCTTAACCCTTCAACGTTCATTGGTTTCACAGCGAAACCAAACATTTGACATAATTTAAGAATTTTTATGCAGCAGTTTTTTTAACATTTTCCCCCTTCTTTTAATCAGGTTTTAAACTTTTGTCCCTTTTCTGCCTGTAGATATCAGTACTATTCCAAAATTTAACAAATAATGCTTCAAAGGAAGCTAAATGCATAAGTCACTTGAAGTTTCTTTGTGTTCGCGAGTGCGAATTGCTGGTTTGATAATGCACTCATGTCTAGTTTTTTTTTTTTTTTTCATTTAATGAAGAACTGGACTATTATTTTCACCTGAAACAAATTTTACGAGTTTTTAAAATCGATAATGTTTACTTACAAAGTTTACTGTTTATTTATTAAATCATATATTATTTGAATCTAATAAGGTTAACTTATAGGTGTTTCAAACCAAAAATTTCTCAAAAAGGAACAATGCTATATATATATATATATATATATATATATATATTTAAATATTTATGATCATGTATGTGCCTAAAAGCCATTTTTAAAATTAGTTTAGTAATTTTTAAAATAAATTAAGTAGTGAACGTTAAAGGGTTAAAGGTGGAATTAAAGTGGAAATTTCACTTTATTCGCTTGTCAAAAGTTATTACATGTTGTAGCAAGCATATGTTTCTAAAAATTCGTTTAGACTAATCCTTTTGAAGAAAGTCTTAGTAAATTAACATTCAGCTACATAACTTTGTGAAAAAAAATATTATTATTATATTATTGTATTATTATTGTTAATTTAAATAAAACGTAATACTAAGAAAATGGAAAACATTGCATAATAATACGCACTGCTATGCATTTTAAATAAATTATAGTAAATATTTAACTTTTGAAATAAATTATAGTAAATTCTAATAATTTATAGTAAATATTTAATTATAAAATGCATATGAACATTGGAATTTTGAAATATAATGCATGGGATACTGTTTCAAACTTGTATATGCATATTTTGGTATAATTCAAAATTCAACCGAATTGAATTCATAAAATAATTTCAAATTGCTGTTACGCCTGAAATATTTTAAATGTAACTTCACTGTAATAATGAGACATTCCACATTTAAATATTCTATTTTCACTGGAATTTCCTACTTTCACCTTTAATTCGGGATCCCTTATATACATAAATTTCATTATACACCACTTCATTTGTATTTTTATAGAATAATATAAATTTCTATCGTGCTGTTTTGTTAAATGCAGAATTGTTGAAGTTTTTCTTTGTGGCAAAAGTATCGTAATAATTGTGTAAAAATATCATAATAAAAAAGTAAATGTAAATGTATAATTCCTTTATTTATTCAATGAAGAACAATCTTATAATAATACTAAAGTAACAATTAAGTATACACTATACACCAATAAGTATTTGGACACTTTCGAATTTACATGTTTTGTCAAATATTTGAAAAAAGTCTACAAGAATCATCTTGAAACTTTGGGAGTGTAAAGAACTTGTTATACCCCATATATTTCAGCACAAGCTTTGTCATGAAGAGATAAAAGTGGCCAGTAAAAAATTAAACAAAAATAAAATATTTACAAAAACACTTTAAAACGAAGCTTATTCATAATTAATTAAGTTAAATACCTTAGTTATGGTTCATTATTCAATGGCAGAAAGCCTTTTCGCAGGAGGATCCTCCGCGTCATCCGTGCCGACTGATTGTAGTGGACAATCCACTACAAGCATTCGGCACGGATGACGCGGAGGATCCTCCTGCGAAAAAACTTTCTGCAATTGATTAATGAAGCATAACTAAGGTATTTAACTTAAATAAGTATTAAAAATAAAATAATTTTTTATCACCATGCGAAAAATAATGTTTAAATGTTTATTGGCTGCAGCGTGTGATTATGACGATTCTTCTGATTATTTGTATACATTTTTATTAGGCTACCACATATAATCATAGAGATATAACGATTTCTTTTTTAAAAAAATGAAAAAGCAGTGCAGCGATTTTAATTATAACACGTGGGGTATTAGACCAAGTGCAAAGACATTTTTAGAAAATTAGGCATACTACATTAGGCACAGCATACTGCAGTCAAAATGCAAAAATGTTAAATATCTTAAGAGATATAAGGGTTTTTACTAAATAATTTTTTAACTACGCATGTGCTAGCTTTTTAAAAATTTTATTTGCATAATTTATTACCCGAAATTATTTAATGATTTTATTTCCACTTAACTCAACATTTATTTATTTATTTATTTATTTATTTATTTATTTTTTGCTTTTTCTGTTAAAAATTTTTTATTTCGGTGCTGAGTTTTGCAATAAATAATATATGATGCAAATATAAATATTTATTCTGTTAAATTATGCATTAAAACCAGTTTTTGATGGCCATATAATATCACATTTTTTAAATAAATAAATACATAAAATATATATTAATTGTAATTCCAGAAATGTCATTAAACATTATAAATGATGGTACACCTTTATGGATTAATAATGATGAATATTATTTTTATATTTTCTGAATTTATCCCTAAATATAAAGTTATTTTTCACATATTTAATTACTTCCTACATTTTTACAAGCATTTCGTACTCTTTAAACCTATATTTTATAACTATTATTTTATAATCAAATTATATAATTAACAGAAAATGCATTAAAGAAATTACAGAATGCTACCTCACCTGCTTTTCCTGTTAAAAAAAATTTATTTCGGTGCTACGTTCTGAAATAAATAATATATGATGCAAATATAAATATTTTTTCTGTTAAAATATGCATTAAAACCAGATTTTTATGCTCATATAATATCGCTACTTTTAAATGAATAAATACATAAAATATATATTAATTGAAATTCCAGAAATGTCATTAAACATATTGTAAATGATGGTACACTTTTATGTATTAATAATGATAAACATCATTTTTATATTTTCTGAACTTATCCCTAAATATAAAGTTATGTTTCACAGACTAAATTACTCTCTGTCTTTTGATAAGCATTTCGTACTCTTTAAAAGACTTATATTTTATAACTATTATTTTATAATCAACTTATACAATTAACAGAAAATGCATTAAAGAAATTACAGAATGCTGCCTCATCTGCTTTTCCTGTTTAAAAAATTTATTTCGGTGCTAAGTTTTGCAATAAATAATATATGATGCAAATATAAATATTTATTCTGTTAAAATATGTATTAAAATCAGTTTTGTATGACCATATAATATCACTACTTTCAAATAAATAAATACGTAAAATATATATTTATCAAAATTGAAGAAATGTCATTAAACATATTATATATGATGGTACACTTTTATGTATTAATAATGATAAACATCATTTTGATATTGTCTGTATTTATCTCTAAATGTAAAGTTCCTTTTTACAGATTAAATTACTTCCTACCTTTTGGCAAGCATTTCGTACTCCTTAAAATACTTATATTTTGTAACTATTATTTTCTAATCAACTATATAATTAGCTGGAAATAATTTTCAACTTTATCATAGAACTTCCTTAAAAGCCTTTAAGGTTAAGCCCATCTTTTTCTGTCATGCTTAGTCGAAATGAAAGGCTGGTGTGACTTAAATTCGAAATATATATTGCTTTTTTCTAGAAAATAAGATTAATAAATATCCATAGTATACAGTACCAAAATTTGATATTTACGCTGTGCACAGTATTAATTTTGTGAATCATTAAACAGATATACTAAAAAACGGCTAACGCTGAAAGTATTAACCTAATACTTCACATAGTGTCAAATTTATAAAATTATTTTATATCTGGTTCTAATTTTTTTTTAAAGTTGAAAATGGAAATGTATTATATATTTGGTAATGAGTCGAATATTATACTAAATGTAAATTAATTCGATTCAAAGCAAATTAAATTCACCTGCTTTGTTTTGAAATAATATGTTTAACACTAAGCAAAAAACAGTTTATATTAAAGAATAATGAAAAAATTATAGGAATAATCCAAAAAGTACATATAAACTGTAAATTGTAAAAAAAAAAAAAAAAAATCAAAAAATCAAAATGACACTATCAGTAGGACAGCATTATATAATAACTTAGCCACAAGTAATTGAGCTAATCTGTAACTACTTCGTAAAAAATTTTCCGTTTGTATCAAAATACACAGGTTTAATTCTGGAAAGGTCATCTTTTCTTTATCTAAAAAAAAATGCTTCATTCACATTTGTTTTTAATTCTGCTTTTTTAATTAGCACTTATGTTAATCAGAATTTTCATTTTCATTATCATAGTTATATTTGTACTAAATTATCAGATTATTTCGTTTTTTTCTTTTTACGCGACCGAAGTCACGGGAAACCGACAGTTTAAAAATAAGAGAAACTCGGAATGCAATATTATTTTCCTGAAGCAGTCTCTCTTTTCTCTGCTCATGTTTATCTGTCCGATAAAAGGGACACCGATATGCACATTATATTAGTTGAAGACATTTAATTGCATACTCCCGTCGATTTGACTTATTAATCACACCGTCCTGATTTGCTAATTAGAGTCCTCACGCAATTGTGCACTATGTACAAAGTAAAACCTGTGATCCTTTAAATAAATAAATACATAAAATATATACTTAGTAAAGTTCCAGAAATGTCATTAAGCATATTATATATCACGGTATACTTTTACGTATACCAATAATGATAAACATCCTTTTTATATTTGTTGCATTTATCTTTAAATTTAAAGTAACTTTTCACAGACTAAATTACCCTCCATCTTTTGACAAGCATTTCGTACTCCTTAAATCACTTATATTTTGTAACTATTATTTTCCAACCAACTATATATTAAATAGAGTTATTATATAGTTAAATATATTTATTATATGTATACCGGGTGCGCCAAAAATTCATGAAAACTTTAAAAATTCTTTTAAAAAGAACGAATAAGGATTTTAGAAAAGTGCGGTTTGCATGAATGGCATCAGATTCTTTTTAAGAACCAAAAAAAAAAAAAAAAAAAAAAAAAAAAAAAAGTTCAAAAAATGGCCGTTAGGAGGCGCTGGTGTTGAATACGTTAAGCAAATTAATACAGATGAGCCATGCATTAAAATATAATGAGAAGAAGTACAATGCCGATACAATTCTACATTTTCAAAGATTTATTTAAGTTGAAGTTGTTCAAAATGACCTCCACCACATTATATGGAGCAAGTAAGGCGAGTCACAACACATGTGACAGCTGAGTACAGCATGTCTGGATGAATCCCAAAAAAGTCCATGTGCATTCAGATGTTTTATTGACAACCAAATTTGTATAAATGAGCTTCGTGTATGCACCGCAGCGCCACCTATCGGTCATTTTTTGATGTTTTTTTTTTTTTTTTTTTTTTTCTCTTAAAAAAAATCTGTTCTCTTTCTGATACCATTCGTGCAAACCACACTTTTTTATTATCATTTGTTCTTTTTAATGAATTTTTAAAGTTTTCGCAAACTTTTGGCGCACCCGGTATAAATATATAGTAATATATAATTTAATAGTTATAATTTATATTTAACTATATTAAATATGTAGTTAAATGTAGTTATTAGTTTAAATAATATCAGACTCCGGATATTATTTAAACTTAATATCCGGAGACGCCTTTTATTGCATCTATAGAGTAATCAACTGGAGTATTTCTTCTTATTATGAAATTGAAATTTATGTAGCATCTGCAATTTAAGTAGTAATAAAACTTCTTGAAACCAATTATATAATGGTATAAATTTTACTCATCAACTATTAATAACATACATTTTAAAAATTGGTTTTGATTGATTCTACAATGTCTTTCCAACTGTTTTTTTTTTTTTTTTTTTTTTTTTTTTTTTCATGTAGAGTACAGTCGGTAACAAAAGTGTCCGAACACTAGCCAAAATTCCTATGTAAAAAAAGTACACTTCCTACGGTTTTGTTAAATAAATCCTTATCCAGTCATGTTCTTACGCTAAATAAGAACATGATTGGATAAGGATTTATTTAACAAAACCGTATGAAGTGTACTTTTTTTACATAAGAATTTTTGCTAGTGTTCGGACACTTTTGTTACCGACTGTATTTTATGTAATCGTATAATGAGGGCAGATCTGGATTCTGGTAAGACATTAAATTTTATAAACAATTACAAAAGATAAGCTTAATAGGTAAACAAAATTACATTAAGCAACATTTATACTTTTTTTTTTTTTTTTTTTTAAGTAGTATTGGAAATAAAGCGTTAGAAAATAAAGATTCGCAACTCAAAATTATTTCTCGAAAACAAATTTGTCTCTTCTGGGTTTCTGCTCCACTGTCAAAAGAGCGATTTTCATGAGATAGACAGAGACGTTTTTGACAATTATCGATAGCACTTTCGTTTGTCAGCCTTGCAAAAACGTGTCAACCAATAAAGGGAATGACTTTATGGTTCGATCAACAAAACATTATCACTTTATCGTGCTTTATCCTTGAAACCAATTTCTCTTTAGTCTGATCTGCAGACATGAAGTTTATTACAGTAATATCGTAAATGACTGGAGTATTTTTACTTCCATTATGAAAATAACGTCGATAATGGAACTACTATATTCAGTCAATCTTCTAATTATCATATATCCAAACTGAAAGGAAAAATGAACAAGAAAACTTTACATTCATAACGTGCCCAATGTACCGATGAACTTACCAATTTTTGGAGAAATTATAAAACCGAAATTTGGTAATAAACAGCTGCAAGTGATACCGCATTTAATTTAAGTCCATATCTCACAAAAATGGTTTAAATGATTTGCGCCAAATAACGCATCGAGATAAAAACAGTAGAGTAATAAATGGTAACCCTGACATGGTCCAACATGAGTTATGTTACATGAAACAATTATGCGTTGGTTTCGTTCGTTACAGATTATTTTTAATTAATTTCTATTGCAACTGCTTTGAGATTGTAAAACTCTTATTGAAAAAACTCATAACCGACAATGTTTTTGTTTACTTACATAATACTACGTTTACTTACGTTTTTGTTCGAAATATTTTTAGTTTTTATTTTACTTCTTTTTTACTTCGTATTGTCAAACTTTTACCGACTAAATATTTAAAAAAAGTTGAGAAATTATTATCTTTGTATTAGGTCTCAGAAGAATGTGTCTTAAAAGCAGCACTACGGTCTTTTTTTTTTTTTTTTTTTTTTTTTTCGAATTTGCCAAATTTTCCATGTCATCCTTATAAGTTCTAGTCCCCTTGGAAAGGGAGTTCTAGAAACCCCTATTGGAATTCTAGAGCGTTTGCCTGTATTCTCGAGGAAAAGTTATTTAAAAATCTCTGCAAATAAATGCGAAAACAAAACGTGAGTTTCAACAACTATAATCTTGAAACTCGAATAAACGACTACGTCAGAAACGCCAAAGAAAAATATTGGAAATGCATACAGCTGTTTCGGTAGCCTTAAGCGTACCGTCTTCAGTGCAAAAAGGTGTCATTTTTGTGTCACTTTTGTAAACCGTCCCCTTAATATTTGTTCAAATCCTATTTTATTAAAATCTGAAATTAAATACCTGAAACCCATTGCAATTGACAGAGGTTATGAGGTTATGTATACAGCTGTTTCGGCAGCTTTAAGCGTGCCGTCATCAGTGCAAAAAGGACTGATACACTGATGACGGCACACTTCCTTTTTGCACTGATGACGGACGGCACGCTTAAAGCTGCCGAAACAGCTGTATGCATTTCAAATATTTTTCTTTGGTGTTTCTGACGTAGTCGTTTATTCGAGTTTTAATATTTCAACGCCAAGTCTCCTGTTATTATAACTATAATCTTGGTTTATGACCCAATTCTACAAAATCAAGCGAGAATTTCTCGCAATACAAAAGATTCAGAATATTGTTTCACCATCTAGAAATGTGTACTGTCGGTAACAAAAGTGTCTGAACACTAGCAAAATTCCTATTTAAAACAAAATACATTTCATACGGTTCCGTTGAATAAAACCTTATCGAATCATGTTCTTAGACTGACTAAGAACAGGATTCGACAAGGATTTATTTATGAAAACCGTATTAGGTGTACTTTATTTACATAGGAATTTTCGCTAATGTTCGGAAACTTTTGTTGCCGACTGTACACTAGAAATTCTCGATCATTTCATCTATTCAGTTTATTGCCGTGCCTTATAGCTCTTAAATCTATATTTCTAGTTATAGGATTTCGAAAATGACCACTTATTTATTCTAGATGAAGGCGGTATATTTTTTTCCTCAGTGCAACGCACACAGAAATACTCTACTTAAAATTACTTTTGATCATATATATATATATATATATATATATATATATATGGGAGAGTAGGGGGGGATGGGACAGTTTTGACAAAAATATTTTTTTACAAATTTACTTTTACTAGTACAACACTAAAAGTTTCAGAGAAACAAACTAAAACATTTTAACATCTTTTAAAAATATAAATTTGATAGTAATTATTAAGATATTAATTTTATAAGCCAATTAACATAGTCATAAAAATGTCCCGTCCCTCCCTTATATGAGGGAGGGATGGGACATATTTATAAAGTTAAAATAAATACATAATATACAGACATACTATGAAAAATGACAAAAACAGTGAGACACGGTGTATGCAAGGTTAATTAATTACGAATACCACCTATTTTATCCAACATTAGAGTATAATGTACCCCTTAAATAAAATTTTTCAAATGCTCAATCAGTTCATCTTTTTTTTTTTTTTTTTTTTTAATTCTAGCAGAGAAAATACTGTTTTTTAGTTCAAATATTCAAAATTAAGTTTTCGTTATATTTATATGTTTTGCGGTTCCCTGAATATTAATAAGGTTTTTAGTGGCTAGTCTTGGTGTGTTTCAGCATATCCCAAGAACAAATATTACCAAGAAATCCTAACTGTAATTCGTGGGTGAAATTTCTTTTGTATATTTTACCATATCCAGAAAAACTGCTCAGGAATCAAAATGAATTCCTCTTACATATATGGTAAATAAAGTATTTTTAAAAGTTAAAAGGTTAAACAAACGTCGTGTGAATGCCACACCAAATATTTTCCATGATTTTGAATTTCTTTCGTGTATTTTTTTCTTCCATCTATTCAATCATTGACCTCTTGATATTTTCAGTTTAAGGAGTATCACAATCTTCATTCTTCGTCCTTTTCCTACATGTCCCATCCCTCCGTGAGCTGCTCTGTCACATCCCTCCCTTTTCATTATTTTTCAAAAAATAATTTATTATTAGACACATGCTAATTTTAGGCTTAATTTAGCTACTAATTCATCCAAGTTATATTATTAGGTATATAAAATATGAAAAGTGATTATGCTGACATCAGTGAGTGACGTTGAAAACTTGCCTTGAAAATTAAGCAATTGTTTACTTTTAGTGTTATAAAATAGTGTTTTTGTTACATAAACTTACAGAGTTCTCCAACTAAAATGATACATAGCAACAAATATGGGTCTGTAGTTACTTCACTTGGCGGAAGTGTCAAAAATTTAAAACAATGTCTTTTTTAAAAATAATTTTAAGTGTCCCATCCCACCCAATGCCCCATCCCACCCGACTCTCCCCTATATATATATACATATATATATATATATATGGTTGCGTACTCAGAGTTCGTGAATTGTCCTTGAATGAATGACAGGCCTTGCAGAGGCATAAATGTTTTTTTACAGAAGATTACAGATCTGTCAAACAAGTATCAATTTCAGTTTCACCAGAAAAATACAGCTTAAATAACAGCTGACGACATAAAATTACAGCATAAACTTTACAATAAGCATGAGACACAGCATATAGCTGTAATCAGTAGCAGAGGCTTATTCAAGCAGAGCTCTTTACACTGCAATGACTTGGCGTAAAACTAACTGAATTCTCGGAAGGGGATCTCTTTATATAGCTTCTTATATTTCCAGAATTTTCCTGCATCTCGAGACATATTCGATTTAGAGCTTAGATAATCGATATATCAATTATAAGGTTTTTCTCATCAGAGTCGCCAAAAAAGTCATCATGGGGCGATAAAATCGTCAAATTCGCCACCAAAGCCATTATCTGCCCTGGTGAAGACTTTTAACAGGTATTTACTGGAAAATCAGATATTTTAATGCTAAATCAAGCTAGAAATGCAGAAAATTAACATTTTATAACCTGACTAAGCCGCTTTAGATGAAATTACATAAAAATAACGACTACTGATTACAAATTCGTAACTATATATATACAGTAACCGCCGTTTAATAAAATCACTGGTTAATAAAATCAGCCGCTTAATCTGATCAAATCACCAGGACCGGAATCGAATCAATACAAACTACTTTTAAAGTCGCCGCTTAATAAAATCAGCATCGCCGGTTGATAATTTCAAAAATATCCTCAGCAGACAAAAATATCATTTACGCATACTAAAAAAATTTTTCATTTACATTGTGATTTTTTTTTTTTTTTTTTTTTAAGATAGAAAAAGAAATTAAAGCACAACAAACCCTCCGTTACCGCTCATTGTTCAAGATTTTATACTTGCAGCACAGCTACAAATTAAACACGCCCCGCAACTTATCTCCGTAACAATTTCAAGGAACGTATTTTTCAAAAAGCAGTAATAAAATACAAATTTGATTTGAATTTTTTTTGTCTAATTATAAGAAGCCAATTTCTAGTTCTTATTTTTATTTAAATTACTATAATTCATGAGGTTTAAACGGAAAGATTTTAAATTTATGAGAACAGCGTGAACTTTTGGTAAAGTAATGATGATTTTCCTCTAACGAAAGTGCACGGGAACTTACAATGCGTTTAATTTACTTATATCGAAGAAACAATTAGTTAATTATCTACCAAAAATTAATTAATATTGTTTACTAATATTCATTACCTTTTGAAGTTTCTTTCGAAATTCAGGGAAGTTATACCTTTCCTTAAGGGCAGGAACGCTCGCCGGATATATAAATCAGCCGCTTAATAAAATCACTTTGGCTTAGAACGAATGTGATTTTAATAAGCGGCGGGAACTGTATATATATGTATGATATGGTCTTACCAGCATGCTTACATTAATTTTCATTTAATTTGTTTTTGTCATTTTTAATCAGCTCAATTTTGGCCTTCTGTTTGATTGTTCTCTATCGTTTATTTTGGTAATTTTCTTTAAATTTTTATATATACATATATATACAGAGCTGCCAACCTAATCCGGAGGATTGTTAGTTCCGCCCCTTTTACCACACCAGTCTGTTTTAGAGTACTTTTCTTCTTAATTCATCGTAAATACATTTGAAGAAAATTACTCTAAAAATTAAGTGGTGTGTAAAAAGGGGCATACCAACAATTCTCCCGATTAGGTTGGCAGCTCTGTATATATATATATATATATATATATATATATATAAGTGTGTGTGTGTGTGTGTGTGTGTGTATTATGCAATAATATCACGCACTTTCATAAAAAATTCGATACTAAAATTGAATGTTCTATTAGATAGATTTTATTCAGAAATAAACTTTCGTTTTAGAGTACAATATCTCTTTCCAACCGTCACCTACTTTCACAGTATTTATTTAGTCAAGCGAAATGTGGATAACATGTTTTAGATGCCAATAAAACACTTAAATTTCTAATTACAACTCATAAGTGCAATCGTTAACTAAACACTATCTCATCGCAGCAATTTAAACTGAAATTTATTGAAGTGGTATTAGAATTAAATTTATGGATCCGAATAAATTTAGATTACGGAAACGTAATTGTACCACGCTGCACAATGTAAATTAATTTTAAAAGCAGATTTCAACTCTATCAACTGCTAATGTGAGATTACCTTTCTGTAGTTGTTGCTCTTGTAATACCAAATGAGAACATAGTTTAATGCATTTATATGTTAAAGGCATGACTCCAGGGAAATTTACGTACGATTGAAGTTTAATCACTAAAAGAGTTGAAAACTGTTTGAGAGATTAATATTTTCGCATATAACAGAACGCATAGCTGTTTGAAAACCTACTAAAATTCAGAGTATGTTATGTGATCAAATTAAATACGAAATTCATTGCAGTTTAACATACCATTATTTGTTAAAATGTATTTGAATACTGATATTGTATTGTACGCTACAATGACTAACTGAATTTACCATTTATTACCTTTGTTACTACTTCTTTATAAAAGGAAGCATCCAAAAATCTAATATGTATAGTATTCTACAAGAAATTAATATGTATTATTACAATGTTATTTTTTATTATTGGTTATAGTAAAAAAAATAGTTTTAATAGGGTATGTACATGTAGAATATAATAATAATAATAATAATAATAATAATAATAATAATCCGTTTACAAAATATGTATGTTATGTTCAAGTACTATCTAACACATTTTTTTCCCAATGTAGTTCTTAACATAAATAATTGAATAATGAAAAATAAATAAATATTACTTATTACTTTTAATAATTTTTAATTTATTTATTGTATCGAAACCGATGTAAGTAAACATAGCCTTTTAAGCAATATTTTCAATGTATAATAATCAGGATCAACGTACACTGGAAACTGACAGTATTTTTTAAGCAGGACAAAACGACATTACTTGCAGCTTAATCGCTGAAACGTCAGTGAAGCCCTCCATGTGGAGACTCAAAAAGATTTTGGGTTCTGTCTGTTTGTGTGTCTGTTTTCATGTTTATATGTGTGATTGTTCGTCTGTTACTGCAAAAAATCGTGTGCATAGAATTGGTAATTAGTTACAGGGTTACATAAAATAATTCCGATCTGTTTTGCAATCACTTTGCATGAAATTTTCTACAAGTATTTGTGAGTTACAAATAATTAATACAATGCTATCAGTTACTTAGACATATACATAGAGAGGGAGAGACACATATAGAAAGAGAGATACATCGTAGAATTGAGGGGGGCGGTAGCACCCTTCCGAAACGTATCTGTTTATGCAGCGAGTCAATTGAGTGAATATATATATATGTAATATTATAAATTATATGAACTATATAATATGGAATAATCAAAAATGATCTGTTGAATAATGTGTGATGCAAATAGGATGTTAAGGCTCCTGATCTGCAGATCCACTAGTTATGTATACTGTAAAAAAATGTATTATGAAAGGTATGTTTAAGACTTCAAGCATTAAAGTGCATGTCCTTTAATTGCATGCCCGAGAACTATGAATATAAGCATTTGCACCATAGTGTATGTTCCTGATGCACTACTGTGACCTCCACTAATTTTGCTAGAGGTTTGTATGAGAGTTAGAACCTACATAGATAAACAAACATATCATTCTGCATGCTAATTAAATATTTACGATAATGAAATGACACAAGCTTTTCATTAATTAAACAAATTTTACAAATAGAAACATCACTTCAAAACGATTGCATAGATAGAGACTTACAATTGAATGATAACAAATAGGTTGTAAAATTACAAACATTATTACCATGTGTTAAAAAAATATTTTTAGCGGATAAAAGCAAGTTTTGTTTGATTTCATTACACTTCGGAAGAATTTGGAACTCCTATTGTCATTGCCGGAATTATTAAAGATTTTTTTGACAGGCATGATAAAATTATGTTCAAGTAGGAAGGAAAGTAGTTTATTTAACCTTCTATTCCAAATTTAATCTTCAGATTTCTAAATCTCTCCAAAATTAAAAACTTCTGTTATTTTTTTATTTTCTTTCTAATCAGCATTTCTTATATATCTCTGTACACATTTTATTTTGGACTAATTTTTGCGTTCTATTTTTATTTTTACAAACGTACACTTAAAGTAGCATTTTTTAATATTAATAAACATTTATAAACATATAATGCATATTAAAATTATAAATATTGGACAAAAGTGTACCAAATTAACCACCAAAATGCATCATTTGAAAACAAAATATGCATTATTCTTAGCGAATAACAATTTAAGTCCGTTACCGCACATTTATTTCTTTAACATATTACACTTAGATTGTTAAAATAATTTAACAGTTGATACTCTAAGAAATAAATTTTATATGTAATTGTTTGTGATGCGTGTTGTTATTTTAAGCTAAAACATTGAAACAATTTTTTTTAATAAACAGTGGTTTTTTTAGAAACAGGATATAACTTATATGAAAATAGAACACAGTGCTTGCCACACAGCTGCTTATATCCATAAGACATCTATAAAAATTAAAAATTGATTCATTAAACTTTTATAAATATCCTACAGATATCTCTTAGCACGACAAATGTTTTTTTTTTTTTTTTTTTTTTTTTTTTTTTTTTACACGCTTTTATTAGCTTCACCTGTATGTATGTTTGTAACCGCTCTGGGAGCAAACAAAAAATCTATATTGTAAAAAAATGACTTTCCCTACGTGAACGCTGTGACTGTGAGGTAAAGCTCCGGGATACGAACCTAAAGGTCTTGCGTTCGAGCCCAGTCAGGGGAGATTTAAAAAAACTGTTTTTTGTTTAATTCTAAATTATTTATTTCTCATTCTTTCATTATGTTATTTTTAACATGCTTTTATTAATTTGATATGATGTAACTATTAATGTATGTAACGGAATCTTGGAATTGAATTTTCGACCACTTCTGTTCGTTCGATTATCCTGAAATTTTGCACACGACTTCATAGTCGATGACAATACTACATACAAGTATTCCCAGGCTCCTATCCAATCAGGGGCAAACAAAAAAATCTCTATATATATATATATTAAACTCTATTGTATGTGGCACAGGATTTGGCAGTATTTGTATAACGTTGAGTGGAAACAATTAATCAATTATTTTTTTTTTATTAAAGATGTAAATATTATGGGGTGTCACTCACACGATTTTTTCTTACCCTGCATTTTAATACTATAAATATAGATATTTTGTGCTTTTTAGTTCCCATTTCAATAAAAGGGCGTTCTTTAATTTTTTAAAAATATAATATTATTTTATTCCATTAGATGTCTGTTACATATCCATTAATTCTCCAAATATCTAATAATTGGACGTTACATCTAATAGATATTGAAAATATCTAAATCTTGTTTTGAACTAACATGTTATATCTATTAGACATTGAAAAAAGCACATCTAAATTTCGTCTACATTTAAACCACTAATAGATACCTACTACTCCGATTCAAAAAATTAGAATAATGTAAAAAAGAATGAGTTTGATGTTGCTAACGCGTGAATTTGCATACTGCGTCCAGGAAAAAATATATTAAAAGTATCTAATTATCTTCAGAGCATTTATAAATATAACATAAATATTTATTTTTATCTGATATATTAATAATTAACTATTTAAAACATATTAGAATAATTCAAAGAAATAGAATACCTCGATAGCATGGTTCAAAAAATTAGAATATTCAAATTTTTCTTATAAGTTGAGAGAACGGCTGCGGGATTAACATCTGTGGAACTATAAAATGTGCTCCGTTGAAAATGAAAAGTCGTTTGGCATTTGATTGTAGCGTAGTATTTGCTTAATATGGGACGAAAGAGCGATTTATCTGAGGCTGTGAAATATCGTATTGTGTACTTGCACGAAATAGGAAAAACACAACTTTTTATAGCAAAAGAAGTGAAATGCTCTCAAGCAAGTGTGAGTAGAGTTTTGAGAGAATATTCTAATAATAAGTGTTTTCAAAATAAACACTTTAAAAGTGGTCGAAAGCCAGTAACTTCAAGAAGAGATGAAAGGCAATTGAAAAAGATTGTGAAGAAACATCGTTTTCGGAGTGTGAGATATGTGCATAGAAAATGGAAAGAAATGGGTATAAATGTCTCCAAATCTACAACACTACGACGACTTCGCAAATTAGGTTTTAGATCACGTGTGCCTAAGATAAAGCCATTCTTATCATCTAAGCAAAGGGCTGCTAGAGTTAAATGGTGTAAACAAAGGCTATTTTGGGATCACGACGATTGGAAAAAGATACTTTTCAGCGATGAAAGTGTGTTTTGTGTGTCTCACGGAAATCAAGGTATACGTGTCTGGAGACTCAAACATGAAGCTTATAAGAAAGAATGTTTAAAACGTTCGTTTAAATTTGCGACCTCTGTTATGGTATGGGGCTGCATGACTGCTGAAGGCCCAGGCAGGTTGTGTATTGTTTCCACAACAGTCAATTCAGAAGTCTATCAAGAAATTCTTAAACATTTCATGATTCCTTCAGCTGAGGATTTATGTGATGACGATTTCTTGTTTCAGCAAGATTCAGCTTCTCCCCACACTTCCAAATCAACAACTAAATGGCTCAAAGAGAAGGACATACCTGTACTCCCTTGGCCTGCAAACTCACCCGATCTAAATCCTATCGAGAATTTGTGGGGAATTATGAAGAAACGACTTCAAGAAGTTGCGCCTAGAGACAAAAAAGAACTTATTTCTAGTATAAAGAGCATATGGGCGAATTTGGATAAAAAAGATTGTGAACCTTTAGTTAAAAACATGCCAAAACGTTTAAGAGCTGTCATTAAAGCTAAGGGTGATGCAACAAAGTACTGATTAGCAAGTAAAAATACTTAGAGTTTAAATTATGTTCAATATATTTTCATTATTCTAATTTTTTGAACCATGTTAGAAAGTATTCTAATATTTTGAATTTTTTGTTGTTAGCTGATTTAAATATATTTTCTATTTCATTGTAATGTGTTTACATTTTTATAATCTGCAAAATATGCAGATTCATATTATAGTACTTTATATTTGATATTGTTGATTATTTATTTGATAAATTCGATTTTCATTTCCCTTGACCATATTTCTTTTCATTATTCTAATTTTTTTGAATCGGAGTAGTATTATTAGTACAGGATATCCAGCACTTTTAATGGATATTCTTAATATATTTTCTACCTTTTATGGATCATTGGATGTAATTTAAACATCTAATAATCTAATGGATATAAGTGGCTGTGTCGGTTACGTATGGCATAAAATCTACTGCACTTGCATCCGATAAACTAAGATAAATATCTATTTTTCTATTATATTCCTTCCACTTCAAAAATTCATATTAGGGTCTACCTTTTCCTTTTTCAAAAAATCTTCTTAGAATGAAACATAGTAAATCTAAATAGTTTAACTGAAAAATATTTAATACAAAAAAAAAAAAAATGCAATTTGTAAAAAACTCTTTGAATGGTGTAACCAAATGAAACAAATGTGCGTTAAACTTTCTTTGTTGAAAACCAGGACAGGGTCAAAAATTACATTTTTCATGGAAACAACAACATACTCCAGCTGCAGCATTTCCTTTCTTCTATCATTACTGCCAATAACTGGAAGCAAAATGTTATCTTGCACGTGAACATAACTTTACAAACAGCCTTGGGCAATGAACACGAATAAAACTTTTATCTCCTTGAAAACAGACACTATATTGATTTTTGAAATATTTATTTGAAGTACATGATAGCATATAATTTTCTTGTGAATTTAAAGACATTCTTTTTGAAAAAAAAAAAAAAAAAAAAAAAAAAAACAAGATAAATCTAAACAGATTTATTTTATATATATTTATTTATTTTCACGCTAAATGTCTCTTTTCCCTTTTCTCTTTTCAAGCACGAATAAAAAAGTAACTTTTACACTTTGTCGGCTCCAATGTAGTGAACATTTGAGTTTCTAAATAAAAATCAAAAAAGTTCTTATTAAATTAAATATTTTGTAAAATCAAACTTATACAACTAAAGGATGTAAAATTAAATAAGAACTTAAAAAAAAAAAAAAAAAAAAAAAAAAAAATTCGAGCTGTGATACTGTGCTTGTTGATTCTTATGTAAAATGACATCCTGAATCCGAATATGACTCCCATTTTGCCCCGTCGCCCAAGGTTTTCTAGGGGCACCACCCCTTCCTTCAATTTTTATCACTGTACGGTAATTTTTTGGCCATGAATTTGATTTGGAGAATGAAAAAGAATTAACTTAACAGCTAAAAACAGAAATATTATTATGTTTAAAAAATGACATTAATAATAGATTAAGAAAAGATATACGAAATGTAATACATAATTTCAGTGGCAAATCCCCCCGAAATTTTTCCCTTGCCGCAGATGTTTATGTATTAGAATTTTACAAGTCTGTAGCCCCCTCAAAAGATATTTAACAGTTAAAATAATCCACCCTCCCCCCCTAAAAATGAAATTTATAGCCATAAAATCACCGAAAAGAGATAAAACAAGGGTGCCGTCTTTAAAAAACGGTGGGTGATAGGGCAAAATAGGCGTCATATTCGGATTCAAGTGGTCATTTTACATAAGAATTTTCAAAAATGTTGTTGAGGGCAATTTTCATGCAGAGCAGTTGTTTTATGCTACAGTCATCAGTTCGTGGAATAGCCGAATAAAATAAAAAAGACAATCATTACATATAATTAAAGGAGATGTGTGTGCAAAATTTTGTAGCTCAGCGATCAGCCGTTTGCTTAAAAAACGTTCAATACACCTCTAAGTTTAACTTTGTTTTCTGTCACTTTTTCTTCATTTTTACAGTTTAAGAAACTATGGAGAAGTGAATGTTTTTTTTTTTTTTATCAATATGCATTTTTTCTGTTAATTATCAGCAAAAAGTAATACTAATGTGATTTAAGTATTAGATTTAAGGATCCTTGGGTAATCGAACCTATGACTTTCACATTATTAGCCTGACACTCTAACCAGCTGAGCTAGTAGGCCAGGGGAAATATTTATCTTTTACGCTTCTATCTCTAGAGACGATTTTTTCAGAAATTTACAGATTTTAATTTATTAAAAAATTACAGAAATTACAGAAATCTGACAACGAGGTGCATCAGGTGAGGTTAACACGGACCTCCGTGTAAAATTATGTAGCTCTGCGATCAGCCATTTCCTTACAAAATAACTGCCATGCACACACACACATTTTTTTTAAAATTATTATTGTTATTATATGTATAGATTATCACTGTTTATGAATTTCAAATGTTTGATGTAGTCGTTCCTGCCAACATCTGAAATTGCTATTTGCATAATAGCAGTGAGACATTATTGATATGAAAATGAGAATATTTCTAAAAGATTTTCTGCGAAAAACAATTCATTCAATACTTTTTAGGACTGAGGGCCTATTAGTCTCAATCTGGGATTTTTACGTTGTCGATTTCGATAGTTGGACATTTGTCGAAATCTAAAATTTATCGAAAATATAATTGAATAATTTGAAAGCAATGTTATAATTTGAAAAAAGAAGAAAAAAAACTAATAGTCCTCCATCCTAAACTAAATTCTGCTTTTGCCAGAATTTCACCAAAATCTTTTATTATTATTATTATTATCATTATTATTGAAAGAAAAAGAAAAGAAAATTAATAATAATCAGTATCGTTACAAGCGATATCGAAAAAGTTTTTTTTTTTTTTTATAATTTTGAATTAGGAAATAAAAAGTGCGCGTGAAATAATATGAAATACAAATAAGTAAAAAAATGAATTTAATGATTTAATGTTTTTGTTTTTCGGGGGCTGCTCCTGCATATAAAAAATGCGTATTAAAACGAGTCGAAGAAAGAAGCGAAATAAGTATTGAGTTATATTACGATAAATACGATATATAATATGATACGATATATTAGACCTATCGTCCAGGGTTAGTAGGCATTTTCGTTGAAAGAAATAGTTTGTTCGTTCGGTGCAACTTGCACATTAGTCCCGTGATGTACAACAACTTTCACATTAGTCCCTTGAGGTACAACTTTCACTTTAGTCCCGTCAGGTACAACTTGCACATTAGTCCCCTTTAATTTTTTTTTTTTTTTCGTACTATCAAATTCTATTTAAAATAGTTTACAAATTAAATTATTATATTTTAAAACGAAGTGATTACGCATATGAGTTATGTACCACGAAAAGAAAATACATATAATTCAAATATCGATTTTCAAGAAAAATTATATTTCTGAATATGTATTAAATCCAGAGAACATATTTGAATTCAAAGTTTTATATCGTAATCTAACATCCCATTCATCTTTGAACTATTCTTAAGTAATATACGCTTAGGTATACCTGTATGTATTATTAGTTTCTGAAATTTAGCAGTTTGAAGACGTCGTTCCAACTGACATCTCAATTTGTCATTTGCATAATAGCGAGCGGAGATTACTGATGACAAAGTGAGAGCATTTCTCAAGGATATACCGAGAGAAAAGCTCATTTAAGTTTTATCAAATCATATTGTGTTTGCTGTCAACACAAATTTGACTCTCAAACAGAATTGAATATGTGAATATTTAATATCTAAATCAAATAATTTTGTAAATGAGAAAATGAATTCGGTTAAACATAATGGAGAATAATATTAAAGGAAGAAATTTATTCTAATGTCTTAAATGTAATTAGTATATTAAAACAACTTTCAATAGCAAATTAATTATTTAGAAGGATTTTTGTTAAAATTATACAATTAAAATGCGATTCTATGTATGTCTTTTCCCGAACTAAAAATGGCAAAACAAACGAAATAACCCCAATGATTTTGGGTTAACCATTTAAACTAAACTATTTCAATTAGTTAAATAGAAATGAATTAAATTCTAAAGCGAGTACAAGAATAGCATAACAAAGTACTTCTAATTAAATATCTGCTTTTGCAGCTCCAACTCATCTGAAGCGGATGGGTGGCAAAATACAACTAGCGGAAGTGTAATAAGTTCGATAACTTTAATGTACTAAATTTTATGTAACCACCCAAAAAAAGTGCTTTTTTCAATTTTAATTTATATATATATATATATATAATGATGGAAAAAATAGTGATTCGATTTTTTAAAAATACCATTTAAATCTAGTGACGAACAAAGTGGACAAAGCTTGCTAGCAATTAAATAATTAATATTATAGTAAGAAAATGGTATTTTTCTTTCTTATAGCGAAATCAATGAAAATAAAAATTCATTTTTAAATCTCCAATATTGTAATAATAAAATATGCACTGAAGTAACAGTAAATATACTAGTTCTTATATATTTCATCTTTTACTGACAAGGAAATTGCGGGCAGATGTTCACAAATTAAAGTACAGAATTGTAGAATGCTTTAGATTTGGTTAGACTTTGACATAAATTGGTACTTAATAGAATTTGGCGTATATTGTACACAGTGAGGCTCTGTTATGCTGACTTTTCAGCCAATTATAGGAAAGGTATAACTCACTTTCTATAGTATAAAAATCCACATAACTTTATATGGGAGAATTGGACCATGCTGAAGTAAAAAGAAAAAGAAAAGAAAAGAAAATGCATATTCAAATGCATATCGGCTAAAAGTCTCGCTCTTTATAGTGTAAAAAGGCAGAATTAGTGATATGTAAGAAAAAACAACTAATAAATATGCTAAATCAATTTCTATACATATAGGCAGAGAGGTTTTGCTGCTTTACTGCAAATTTTTCCATATACGAGAAAGTTATATCAACGCTTCTATAGTAAATAAATATACTGTTCTATAGTATAAAAGTCTACATAACTTGATATGTAAGAAATGGAACATGCTGAAAAAAAAATGCTTATTCTATTTTGGTGTATATTGGCTAAAAGTCTTAATCTTTATAGTGTAAAATAACAGAATTATTCATATGTAAGAGGACCAAAAAAAAAAGTATGCTGAATCAATTTCTATAGGGGAGAGTAGGGAGGGATGGGACAGTTTTGACAAAAATATTTTTTACCAATTTACATTTACTGGTACAACACTGTAAGTTTCCGAGAAACAAATTGAAACATTTTAACATCTTTTAAAAGTATAAATTTGATGGTAATTATTAAAATATTAATTTCATAAGCCAATTAACATAGTCATAAAAATGTCTCTTATATGAGGGAGGGATGGGATATGTTTATAAATTTAAAATAAATACATAATATGCAGACATACTATGAAAAATGACAAAAGCAGTGGGACACGATGTATGTAAGGTTAATTAATTACGAATACCACCTATTTTATCCAACATTAGAGTGTAATGTACCACTTAAATAAAAATTTTCGAATGCTCAATCTGTTCACCTTTTTTTTATTTCTAGCAGAAAAAATACTGTTTTTTAGTTCTAATATTCTAAATTAATTTTTTGTTATATTTATATATTTTGTGAATCCCTGAATATTAATGAGGTTTTTAGTGGGTAGTCTGGGTGTGTTTCAGCATATCTCAAGAACAAATATTACCAAGAAATCCTAACTGTAATTGGTGAGTGTAATTTCTTTTGTATATTTTACCATGTCCAGGAAAACTGCTCAGGAATGAAAATGAATTCCTCATACATATATGGTAAATAATGTATTTTTAAAAGTTAAAAGGGTAAACAAAAGTTGTGTGAATGCCACACCAATTATTTTCCATGATTTTAAATTTGTTTTGTGCATTTATTTCTTCCATCTATTCATTCATTTGCCTCTTGATATTTTCTGTTTAAATAGTATCAGAATCTTCATTTTTCTTCCTTTTCTTATATGTCCCATCCCTCCCTGAAATGCTCTGTCCCATCCCTCCCTTTTCATTATTTTTCAAAAAATAATTTATTATTAGACACATGCTACTTTTAGGCTTAATTTAGCTACTAATTCATAAAAGTTTTATTATTAGGTATATGAAATATGAAAAGTGATTGTGCTGACATCAGTGAGTGATGTTGAAAACTTGCCTTGAGAATTAAGCAATTGTTTACTTTTAGTGTTATAAAAAAGTTCTTTTATTGTTACATAAACTTACAGAGTTCTCCAACTAAAATGATACATAGCAACAAATATGGGGCTGTAGTTACTTCACCTGGTGGAAGTGTCAACAATTAAAAACAATGTTTATTTTAAGAATAATTTTAAGTGTCCCATCCCATCCAATGTCCCTTTCCTCCTGACTCTCCCCTATACATATTGGCAGAGAGGTTTCGATGCTATACTGCAAATTTTCCATACACGAGAAAGTTATATCTCCGCTCTTATAGAAAAAAAATCTACCGAACTTAATATGGGAAACAGTCATTATTAAAAATTATGCTAATTTAACTTGAGTGCATAACGACCGACGAGTGACGTTGCTGTGCTAAAACATTCTCCATTTACGAGATATATCCTAACTTCTATGATATACAAATTCAACAAACAAAACGTGTGAAAGGAATATTATGAATAAATTATGCTCATTCGCATTGGGTGTACATTGTACATCAACCGATATTTGCTACTGCTGTGACTCACATATTGAGATTTCAGTTAAATCTGCAGTATAAGGGTATGGTTATAATAGAACTTTTAAAGGTTTAAAAGCCATAACGTTTTGTTGTTGTGAGGAGAGTTGTTATTCATAAACACAGTGAGGTTTTTATCCTCTTTCTGCGGATGATACTTTTATAACAGTTGAATAAAGAATAAAAATATTTATAAGATAAAAACTTTTTATAAACCATGATTTAAATTTTCTATTGAATCATAGCTATAGAACTAACTACATTAGCAATTTATGAATTCGTATTGTTACGAAATTGTAAATAATTGTATTTATTTTTGTATAAATTCTTTCAAAGATGCTTAGTAAATTGATTAAATGTCAATTTTCTGCATTTCCAGCTCTTTTTCGCGTTAAAATAGCTTAATTTTCCCTTTAAAACACATTAAAAAGCTCCAATAGGCAGGTAATGGATTTGACGCCAAATTTTGTAACTTTTTTGGTGACTTTTGGCGAGAAAATCCTTATTATCGATATTCCAAAGATGGATGTTCTAATGTGATTGGTTAAAGAGTGACGGGAAATTTGAATTTAAAACAAAAAAGTTGGTTTTAAAAATAAAATATTAATCATTTCAGAACAACATATATTTTCATCATGAACTGCATTAGCACTTTATCAATGTGTAAAAAATCTTTAAAGAGATAATGACGTCCATTTTTACTAGATGCATAATTTAACATTTTACAATTTTTAACGCTGACGTTTAATTAAATGTATTTATTTTTATGTCGAAAGAAAATAAACTCGTAATTTTTTTTTTTTTTTTTTTTTTTTTTTTTGGCAACAATTAAATTACAGCTAATATTTTAATGACTATTTTTAGTGCTATTAGGAGCTTATTATTTTCATATTTTAATTAATTAAAAGAAAACTATTCGAAAATTCGCAAATCTGATTTCGAAGTATTGTGTTGTCACCGGGTTCTGAGCTACTGTGAAAGTTTCAAATGTTGTTTCAGTTTGTGAAAGTTTCAGTTTGCTAGTAGGAAAGTTAGTTAAAAATAAATTGCAAGATTTGTATCCGACAAACAAACAAACACACAAACAAACAAGAACAAAAGTTAATAAAAACATGGTAAAATAAATATTTTATACATTTTCTTTAATGTTAAATATCTTTAACCCACTGTAAGTGGGTCTTTTAAAACAGCAAATTGTTTTAGTAAAAAATTTTGTGTATTCATGTTTCACCCCATGTTTCACCCCATCAGAGTACATATGGCTCCAGAGTACATACAGAGTCAGTGGCTTTAAGCTTTTTGATTTCTTTGAGCAAAATTAAAAGATTTTAACACGAATGCATAAAATAACTTTTTTAAATAATCTAACACTTCAGAGGAATTGCAATACTCTTGAAGATAAATCCCCAAAGATAATACGTTAAATAAAAAAGTAAAGTATAGCTAGTTCCAAATATGTCTAATTATCGCTGCATTAAGGTATTAAATTTATGATTCGATAAAATAAATTTAATAAATGAAATTAATGAAAACAAGAAATGTGGAAATTATTGTATACCGAGATTAACTCAATTTCGCAATTCTTACATTTACATGAAACTGATATAGAAGATTTCCCAAGTAGATTACATGATATAATTTTCAATATTTTAGAAAACTGTTTTCCTAATACATATCAATAATATTGAAAAAGTGCATATAGTTTAACTTAAAAATCATCTCCTTTTTTTTTTTTTTTTATTCAGTTAATATAAAAAGTAATAAAAAACACCACTTGATAATTTTATTTCCAGTAACATTTTTACAAAATAAATAAATAAATAATAATTTCGAGTGGCATTCCCACGAGTTTCATTTTTATTGCATTGTAATTCTGTGAAAACATATTGCAGATTAAGGAGTCAGATGACAACCACTGTATATAGACTTAGGTTTAAATGAATATTAGCAACAGTTTTATTACAGAAATATTTCTTTCTTTAATTTTGGTTATCCCTGTATATTGTTTAACGTTATATACGCACTACGTAGAGTACATAAATTTGTTCCTATGTCAAAACATTTAATACAACTTGAAATAATTTCCATCAATTTCCATGTATAGCCCAACATATCTAAAATCTTTTGGGTAGTCCTGTAAGAGAATGATAAAAAATGTAAATGCCATATTCAGCACAAAATATGCTTTTATGCATATAAAGAATATATGCACATTTTTTTTTTTTTTTACTGTAACCTACGGATATTAAATTCTACATATCATATATTATGCCCATAGACTTAAAGTATTTGAATTTTTTTGGATGTCCCTGCATACGAAAACCTTCTTTGATTTCACTGAAAAATTTAGTCTAGCATCTTTATATGATGCAAATTTAGAATAATGAGATTTGAACCTTTATCTGCTCTTTGTTCTTGAGATATGCTGATAACAGGCGCACACACACAGACAAAATAACCGCTAAAAACCAGATTTTAAGATTCAAAAGACCTCAAAAATTGTAAATGTAACAAAAATTCTATTTTGGAAAAACAATAATTTCTCTACTGTATGTATGGGTCTCTCTTTTGGTTTTCCCTTTTACATCTTTCTATTATATTTATAAAAGTAAAGAAGTCGTATAGGGCAGTTCGACCAAACAGGGTCTTACAATACGATATAATGCACTGTAATTTAGATGTTGTACGTAATTACATCAATAATGAACATTCTAAAAAGAATACAAAAAATTAAAATAACATTATGAACTAAAAATGGACACCTATTGACAGGCCATGGTAAAAGCCCGAAGAGGCTTGAGTTTCGGGCATGGTCTGGTGTCACTGTCACTGTATGTATGGGTAAATGAAATAAAAAAAAAGGACTATATAATATATTGTTGGGAATTATTAAAAAGAATTTTAATTTAATATTGTTGCATATTTAAATAGACTTTTCACACGTGTCACAAATTTTATTAATAATGAAAATGACTGTAAAATAAAACATAGTATAATAATCGTAAATTTTATGAATATATGTGAATTTTACTATGTATTTGTAAACTAAAATACTATATACATCTAACACCAATAATGAAATTTTCATAACAGTAAATCCTGAAGACATATCCCTAAATTGGACATTTTATCGCATAACTTCTAATGTAAATCTTATCGCTTGTTATGAACGAAATTAGCAGTCATTCCTTCACATTCACCTGACACACGAATCCGTTACCTTATCAAATAATGGAAACTTTTGACGTGAGAATAAACTTCATGCTCAAGAAGACTTAGAAGCAAGCGAACATGAACAATCTCTCACAAATATAAGCTTTCTCTGACGCAAGCAATTTGAAGGGTTCTGCTATCTATAATTAGATGCATTGAGCCTGATTAGTTTGCATGAATGATCAGTCGTTCGTCGATAGAAAGTGAGATGTCACATTCCGTCAATATCTCAGCTAGAAATTTGCTTTTGTCAGATTTTAACTTAATGCGTTACCCTATTTAGATTTGAACTATGCTAGAAAAGATTAGCAACTTGATTATAATAAACTATTTAAGAGTGGCGGAAGAGAAATGTGAAAATGGTATTAATCTCAGAAAAGTTCTCATTTTCTTTTATCATTTTAAGAAATATGCTGCGTTATATTTTATTTTAAAACTTTTAATTCTGATATTTTTTTCGCAATAAAGTATGTTGGGTATTTTAGTGGTGTCTGTTACAAAACCAAAATAGGTGGCTTTTAGCTTCCTTATCTACGTTTTGCACTTATTTATTATTTGAACCTTAACTTAATAATTTCAGATGATATATAAAAAAACGGAAATTTTTTTAAAGACACATTACCTCATCCACTAGGCCGTTTAAGTTAGTACAGTCGGTAACAAAAGTGTCCGAACACTAGCAAAAATTTCTATGTAAAAAAAGTACACTCTTCATACGGTTTTGTTAAATAAATCCTTATCGAATCGTGTTCTTACACTAAGAACAGGATTCGACAAGAATTTATTTAAGAAAACTGTGTGAAGTGTACTTTTTTTACATAGGATCTTTTGTTACTGTTCGAAAACTTTTGTTACCGACTGTATCTATGAGGAACACGTAATTAGGTCTGTTTGTTAAGTTACGTGTATCGTAAATGTCACGGGCCAGGCATTTGTGTCCTGTCTTCTGTATTTTTTTTTTCAGGAATCCTGGGTCCTGATACCTGCAATTAGTTTAGGACATTTTCCGGAGCCAGACTGACCTGAATTTCGTTTATGGGATTATTGTCACAATGACTAGTCTGTTCAACTCGGGTGTCTGCTTACGACAGACTGTAAGTGTTCATTAGATTATTTGATAGATGATCTACAATTACATGTAATTTGTCACGTTTGTATATTTATCGAAAAATTATATTAAATATTGAGTAAATAAAGATACGTTTAATATATATTAAAAACACTTTAAATACATGTACATTTAAATTTTTATTTAAAAGATGTTAAAAATAATTTTATCCGAAGTTTTTCGCTTTAATAGTAAAGCATCATCAGGGATTTTTAATTATTCGTTTCCAATGAGCAGTTTTAAATATGTTTTCTTTTCACAGTCAACAGTTAAGTCTTTTAATAACGTGAATATCAGAAAAGGCAATTTGAAGTCCGGTAGAGGTTGGATCAAGGAGCTAAGAAAAATAAGAGAAGCTGGAACTATTGAAAAATCATACGAGGCTATTGTAGGAGAAAAACCATCATGAATTAGCAGAAATAAACTATTAACTATTTTATAATATTGTGCCAAATTATTGGCAAAATTGCAGCATCTTTGGAATTTATTGCATTTTTGCATTTAATTATATTAATAGCTTCGGAAATGTAAAGTTCTTGGATAGTAGATGGTGCTGTAATAAAGCCAAAATTATTACAGCACCATCTACTATATACGATAGATATAGTAATAATATATAGATTGATCATTGGTGAGAAAAAAGTGGTTCCTTTTCACTTAGGAAATGACGTCGATTTTACCAAAATATGGCCGTCTTTGCCTGAGTGAATACACACGGGAATACACATGAATACTTAGTAAATAAAAATTATGAATAATTTATTTACTAAAGATAAAGGAAAAACTACAGATACAGTTTCAAATTCTTTTTTTTTTCCTTTTTTTTTCAATACCACTTAAAGGCTGATTCCAAAGCTTTTTTTCGGCATCCAAAATCTTTGCACGTTAACATGGGGGTAATAGATCTATATCTATTACTATATCTATGGTCTTGACAAGGATTTATTTAACAAAGCAGTATTAAGTGTACATTTTTTTAAATAGGAATTATTGCTAGCGCTCGAATAATGTTGCTGTCGATTGTATCTTATTAATAATGAATAGAATCCAATAACTTTGATATTTTTAACTCAATTAAACATTAACAAATGTTCATTCAAATGCAATACTTGACGTACACAACAAATTAAAAAAAAAAAAACTGCATTCAAACTCAATTAAACTTGATATAGCTTGTATATATATATATATATATATATATATATATATATATATATATATATATATATTCTTTTCCTTTCTCTCACTTTGACACTTGTTTTAGAACAAAAGTTAAAGGGAAATGAAGAGATGTGAAATCAGATGGTAATTAAAGCACATGTCCTGTAACTTTCCTTTAATTTTCAATAGCATTTAATTTCCAAAGGACATTTGTTTAAATGATTACAACAGAATTTCTTTTAAGTATACATAGAATTTGCGACAAGGCACATAATTAAGATTTATATTAGATGAATTAGAAATTTATGTACGCATACAAATTTAAGAAAACTATTTAAATGAGTTGAGACAATCTGTTTTACTATAGACTATTTTATCTATCCTTCTTCACTATACTGATTGCAATAAAATAAATAATTATAATGGCATTTAAGAAAAATCTATAGAAACTTTATCAAGTTTCGAAACGCATATGACCAACATCATTACAAATGCATCACATTTTTTTCATGCAAAGCTTGATGATTACCTGCCGATAAACAAAATTTAAAATATTCATTTAAATATTACTAAAAAAATTCCTGCATACAATGTTTAATAATAAGTGTTCTCAGTGAACAAAAAAACTTTATCTTTAAAATTTAAAAAGCTTCTGATTTTATGTTTTTTGTTTGGTTAACTCGTCTATTGTTATCGGGGTACATATGTGCATATTATAATAATCTTAGTAATGATCTTATTAATGATAATATTATTAATTATAAATCCATCTTAAGAAAGATGAAACATCTGGAGGAAGACTTGAATTAATCACAAAATAATTGCATTTGGAAGTGAACAAAGAAAAATATTGAAAAACTTAAAAAAATGTAGAAAAATAACTATAAAATTTTCCAAAAAGCTACTATGTCTCTATCAACGGCAGTTATAGCAAAAGTGTATTTTTAAAAAAAACATGTTACTGCGACAGTGATATAAGAGATCATATAAAAAATCACTCTCATTGCCCAACAAGTCAAATATTTCTACAAATATCTAAAAAGCATGTAATATGTGAAAAAAAAAGGGGGGGGGGGGGAGAAACTAAAAAGTTATCAAACATCATCCATTTGTATATTAATTTACATGAATCAAAAGTAATTTAAGAATATTGAACGCGATACAAGATTAGTTTAAGAGAAAATAAGATTGAAATTTTAAAACAGTTAATATTGGAATAAATGGAAGAAAAAAAACATTTAGGTTTCTCATCAGTAATATAACTACAGTCAAATAGTGAAAAATATAAAACTTTTTGGTACATAAATATATTTATTAAAGTGCTCCTAGACTTTTTTAACAGCACAAGTTGAAAGAGACAGTATAGAAGGTTGTTTCAAAAATTATTTTGTGTCTTACGATGCCTTGTATCAATGTAATTATAAAAGCAGTCTAGTTTGATATTTTGCAGAATTATATTGATTGTGTGATAACAAAAAATAAAAGAATTTAATTTGCAATCGTGTTATGATAAAAGTCGCTAAAACATGCATAAATGTATAAAAAAAAATAAGTTAATGAATTTCGTATTTCTATTGTGAAACACTTTGTCTAAAGTTTCAATAATTTTATTTCCAATTTAAGTTAAAATAGAGGATAACATCTAATACGATTATTTAAAATTTAATTTTTAGAATTAAACTTTGTAAAGCAGAAACAAAAAAATCATAATTTTACATATTCGTCATCTTTGTTAAAAATATGTATTAATCAATTTACGCGTAAATTGTAATCTTCGAAGTTATTCCTGTGTTGTTTTTGAAAATTAAACAATCCCCAAAACGAAACAGAGAATATATGTTATATTAAATATATTATTTTCATGACAAACATAATTAATTCCCTCTTTAGAAATAAATTATTAGCTTGAGAACATTTTTTTTCCAGTTATTATAGTTTCTAACGCAAGCACCAGAAACTAGATAAGTAAATAACTGGAACTTTTGATTACTATTTTAGATAAGTTTGAAGGAAAAACTGATCCATTTTCACGTTTTTTAATTATTTTGAACAGCACTAATTAGTTATAAAAGTATCAAATTTCTATTCGTTTATTCTTCTAACTTTTAAAAATGACACTGTGTAATCTAAATGTTACTTACGCTAGTTTTAATTAAATCAAATACACGAAAACAAGCTTTTTTTCAAACTGATGTAATGTTTAATGATACTACATTTTTCTTTAATTCTGTTAATTAAAATCAAACACTTGTTTAATGTGTTTTCTTAATCATCGAAAATGGTAAAGATAATGAATTTAATTAGTATTAGGATTGGTTAAATAAATAAATCATAAAATTCTAATTCTAATTTCCCTTTTTTAAATCCCTTATGATAGTCAAGTATGTGTATAACATGTACTCTTTTTTTTTTTTTTTTTCATTTAAGTTAAATATTTTTTTATTGTTGTATGTAGCAATTTTGAGTTTTTATTGTTTTTATTGCGAAATGAAAAATGAAAAATGAAAAAAAAAAAAGTTTATTATTAGTCACATATTACTTTAAATATGTCAATTTAGCATTATATATATATTCTTTTGGAGTAAGTATTGTAGGAGATTGGTGTGTGCTAATTAATAGATGATAGATTTCAGTTCTTTTTCATATTTTTTAATCGACGACACAGTACAAAACACCACACACTACTCATATTTGATATAAAAGATAGAAGGGGACAAAGCCCGCTGTTATAATGTGGGGATAAACCCGTTCATACATTCTTTCGGGGATAAAACCCGCGGATACAATATGGTGATATACCCGCTAGGCAATTCGACTTCCGTTGCAGCCGAAAGCCAAACAACAACTGATCTTCGCTGCGCGATCACACGACCACAAAAGCCAGCGGTGCTCGTTCGACATGCGCAGATGTCCGAACAAGTATATTCAATAGATTTTAATGATGTAAACTGGATGAGTTTTATAGACGAGAATTAATTATGAAATTACATTTATGATTAAATAAATTCTAAAAATCATTTTGTTTTGTTGAATAAGACAAATTTTATGTACTTTTATTGCATAAGTATGATTTTTAGATAAATAAGTCTAGATTTTGAATTTATTAACAGGTAGGCTTTTCAAGAAATTATCATTTCAAGTTTCGTAAAATATTTAAAGAAGAAAAGAGGAGAATTTCTTTATTAAATCTTCCCTTATAGAATACAGTCTTAAAAAATGCATAGCAGAAATAATTTGCTTTAGAAAAATATTTCAGAAATGTAGAATAAACAATTTGCAATGTAACCTTGGGGAATATATTCTTGGTGGCAAGGTTTTCTGCCATGTGTTTCATATGAATTTAAATTAAAATTGAAAAATTTCTACTATTTTAAATACACATTTTATTATAATTAAGACTGCAATTTCGACCATAAGTATACTATACATTTTAGATTGATTAATTTTCGTAATTCGACACTAAGTCCCAGTGCACCTCGAAGCCCATTTTCAAATTTTTGATTAGTTTTTTCTCATTAATTAAAATCTGAAAATAATAACCTCTTAATAACTTTAAAATTAGCCATTTAAATTTTATCCATAATTTAATTGTTGTCAAAAAAAAAATTCCTTTTTTTTCCGAGAGGAAAATAAATACATTTAATTAAACGTGAACAATAAAACATTATAAAAAATTAAATTATGCATCTCACAAAAATTGACGTCATTATCACTTTAAAATTTTTATTCGCATTGATAAAGTGCTAATATAGTTTATGATGCTAATACATGTTTTTCTGAAACTTTTTTTTCTTTTTTCTTTATTATTTTTTGTATTTTTGCTGTCAAGTTGTTATTAAAAAAAAAAAAAAAAAAACTGCCCATGACAGCACATTCGGCGCGTAGCGTTTCTTTACTACTCCAAACTCTATAAATCATAAATTTATTTTATCATTTTTTTTTTCTTTATTATTATTTTTTTATATAAATCCTCCTGAGCGATTTTTTAAATTTTGGCGTTGAAGTACACCGAACGTTTTTCGCCAAGAAGTTTAATTTATCAAAAGCCATTTTAATCTATTGCATCTAGTAAGTAGTGCATCAAAAATATAAATATATTATAAAGTATTACAAAAAGAAAAAATAATAAATAAACCGAAATTTTACTCATATAAATAATCTATTTTTATCTGAGTAGATAATTTTATAGAAAAAAAAGTGTAGTTTAAAAAATAGAAAATTTATTTCAGAAAACAATGTTTTAAACTTAAAAACCATTAAAAATAAAAACAGAATATGAAGGATTCTTATATATTAACGAAAAGGCATCCGATAAAGGTGTTAGAAAAATAGGCTTCCCTATTTATACAAGAAATTATACAAAATAAATAAATAAATAAATAAAGTAAATAAATAAATCCATCGCTAATAGCGAAAAAAATTCAAAAGCCACCAAGGGAAACATTGTAGCACGAAAGTTGTGTAGCACAACAATGTTTACTTATTTATTTTTTATATATATACTTATCAGTACGTTAATTTAAAATACAAATAAATGAGCTGCTGTCTGTGACTGCACTTGCACGCTGTCGGGCAAATATTTAAATAAATAAAAATAAAAATATGTTTAATGGAATATATATATAACCATAAAAACATTAGTTGTATAAAATACGGCAGAAATAGTGCTCATAGCATATTATTACAAAGGGTCTTTTCCCTGCAACAATTGTACTGTTGCAAAGAAAGCAGTTTTACAGGCAAACTGAAAATAAAAGGGCAGTTCATTCACTTTCAGTGGGGTCAGCCTTTAAGACAAACTTGGCGAGTTCGTGTTCAAATTTGGTGAACAAATGTTAGTTTAAAATTCCCGAAGTTTCGAATCTCCTTAACACATTTGAGCATAGATCTCGAACTTTTCCGTAGGAATCTTGATGGAATCATCGCCAAGTGCCATCTCCAAAAGTTAGAAATAGGAGTGAGTTGATTTTTGCGAGACAGTATGTAGTCACTGAGATGCAGAATTATTCAGAGACCTATTCTGAGTGATTGCACTTTAGGGATTGAGTTCTAAGCGACTGAACTTTTTTTTTTTGTATGTGTGTGTGGGTGAACTAGCGAAGATTTCTGCTCTGGAGTATTTGATGTTATTTGCTTTACTCCTGTGGAACAATTTACTGTTTTTCGGACTGCTCTAGAACATTCATCGAATACTGACTTTTGCTGTACGAGCAACAGCTTCAACTGTTTCAAGAATATTCGAAGAATTAACACTATTAGTTGACTGTTTTGGAGAATATCCGTATTGTTGTACAGATTCCAGAAGTTCAAAAAATATTTGATATCGCCAAGGAGGTCCCATACCAAAGCTGTGACGAAAATAGTCGCCAATCGAAATATATTTATTTAAACTTTCAATTATTCAATTTAAAAAAAAATCATTTAAATATAGTGACCAGCAAAGCGGGCAAAGCCTGCTAGTACTCATATATAATAGTAGCAATTACACGATACAAATGAACTATAGATGGACGTAATCTGTCATCCATTCAAACTCTGTATTATAAATACACGCATTGAACAACGCACTTCTGATTAACAGATAAATAATCAATAATAAATTGAAATTGTAAAAGGTTTTTCATGTTACCCTTTTATAAATTTAGATTGATATCTTTTAATCGTCATTTTTATACATAAGACAATCTCTTTTCATGAAAAATAAGCGTTTTAAAAATTTTTAATTACAGAAATTTCTGAACTACCGTTAAAAATACTGAAGCGAATTTCATAATATTCTTATTTAATCTTAAAAGAAAAAAAAATCTACAATTTCTAGATTTTAATATTACAGACAATATTCTTTTTTAATTGCGTCGTTTTTTTTTCTTCCTTCAAATAAAACAAGAAAAGAATTGGGGGTGATATATAAATTCACAGAGGTATTTTAATTAAATTGTATTTCGTTTCACAAATATATGTTACGTGGGATAACAGATTGAGAAAATGTGTTGCAGAAATATTCCTGAACACTTTTTTTTTTTTTTTTTTTTTTTTTAAGCACATCCAATTAAATACGATATTACTTTATCGAAATTAAAATGTTATTTTTCTGCATGACATATTTCAAAAGAGATAAAGATGCAATTTTGACTGAAATTAATTCATACTGATTATTGAAATTAGCGTTGAAAAAATTCTTACATAGGTTTTAAATGTTATTATATTTATATGTTATTTTATACATATAAATAATAATAACAATTACAATTTACTGAGAAAATTTATAAACAGAATACATATTTCATTATGAATTTCACAAAAATTGTCGTTTCTCTTTCTATAAATAAGAAAAAAATAAATATACTATAAATCACTTAAGAGACATATTTCTATTTCTCAATAACATAAAATTTTACTTCTCCATTTCGTTTAACCCTTTACGGCGCAGGGTAATTCGGATCATTTAAATTACACTGCCACCGGAATTTACGAACAAAATTAAAATAAAAGAAATTTAAAATTTTCAGTTTAAAAAAGAGGGCCTTTTCTGCTATGTTATAAATGTAAATTTTTGCTAAAATATTTCCGGGATGAGTTTTTGCACTTGAGAATTAAAATTAGGTGTTCCATCAGCGGGAACACTGCGACTGAAAGTGTTAAATAAATAAATAAACATAAAAACTAAAATTTTATGATAATTTTTATTGTTACACAGATTTCATTTTTTATACATGCAAAATATTTGCTATATAATTATTGAGTTAGATGTTTTATATGAAAATGATGAAACGGTTATGCTTTAGCAGAAATTGTTAGCGAATTACGTTGCATTGCTCTTTACACATTACGTACGATACTACTAAGATACCTACGGAGACTAATTGATTATCAGTAATGTTATTTCACCTCCCTTCTCTTTAGAAATGATTATACATACATATCTATCTATCTATCTATAAACAGATAAACCCAACTTTAACTTGAAGAATAACTTTAATAATTAACAAATTATTTTTAATAACCGTTAAGCAACTTTATAATGAACAAATTATATATGAAGTATTTACAATTTAAAAATGGATTAATTAATTAGAAAAACATCATGCCTCGTCGCTTTCATCTTTCATCGTTATTAAAATAGTTCGATTTCTCCTCTCTACTTTGTTCTCACCCATGAAGCCAGGGCATGACCATCTTCTTCTGCGGGTAAATCTCTTCTGGCGGGCCGAGGCCGATTTCGTCCTGGTCCTGCTGCCAGATTCACTTCCCTTTTTCCTGCTGGAGTTGAGTGGCTTTTCTCCTGCATCCTTCTAAGCGGCGCACTAACTCCCTCTGTGTACTGCGGAGGGGAGAAATGCTTGTCGTATTCCTCGCAACTCACATGTATATATAGGGTGTAGTGCTAATATCCGACAGATGACTCTTGAACAACTTTCTACTTGTGCTTTTGAATCGGGAAAACATTTTTTTATAATTTATCGTTAAAAGTAATGGTCAAAAGTGTTGGACACAAATGTTCTCTGGAATCTACATAGGTGTATTAGCTCGTATTTATGAGAGTTTCAGTAAAAACCCACGGAAAACACCAAATGGCGAAAATGAAAATTGTGACCTGATTTTTCGTATTAATGTACTCTTTTGTGTTTTTTCTTTTGAAGCGTCTTTCATTACGATCCTTGTGTACAAAACTCCTCTATATAAGAACCTCTTGCGCAAGTTATAGTGGATTTCTGTTTGGTAAATGTATGACAAAACAACATTGGTGGTCTCTAAAGAGAAAAAAAGGTAATTAAAATGACGACCTATGTGTCGCAGAACACTCTTCAGATCATTTTTCACAAACTGTAAAATTTTCTTTCTTTCTTTCTTTTTTTTTTTTTTTTTTTTTTTTTTTTATTTAAGTTTCGGATGAAGTGAGACGCTTCTGGGTTACCAAGTTGACAGTCACTAAATAAAAATGACGTGAAACACTAGTTCTGTAAATAAGAAATAGTTTATGAATGCCACAACTGTTGAGAGATGGCAGCACCACACAATTCTGGCGCTTTTATTCCTGCTCGAGTGCTGCGCATAATAATCTGGTTCATGTCGTCGACTGCGCAACTTCTGTATCAGTCGAACTCTAAAATTCGTTCAGAAACAACTTTCAAATTGAGAGACTAAATATAGACAATACAGTACGAAGAAACTTATAATTCAAGCAGGGGTGTGCTCTGCATAAATTCGGAATTAAATCGTTCAAATCAAATGCTGTAATAAAGCCAGAATAAATATCATTATACTCCGAATTAATCGCTAAGTTCTTGTGTTTAAGAATAGTCTGGTTGATGGAAATCTAGTTGACGAGGTGAATAAATCCATGTTTTATTTAATTGATTTCTAATGAAAGTCAGTATGAATTAAAAATAAAGTGTATTTATATCCTTAAATATTCTATTTAATTAATTTAATAATTAAATATTAAGATCTATTCAGAATTAGAATAATTTATTAATTTTGGATAATGCAAATCGTTTTCTAATAAATAAAATTATTAATTTCTATTCAAATTTGGCTTTATTGCCAATTAGGGTTTAAGAAATTCTTTAAATTGCTGATTTTTATTAGATTGTTTTTATTATTATTATTATTATTATTATTATTATTATTTTCTAGGTAAAACAAATTTATCATTGTCGAAGATCGAAAATCTTGAAAATGTCCTCCAAATGTTGTTTTGTACCATATTGTATGTTTCTGTTTGTAAAAAAAAAAAAAAAAAAAATTCCTTTCGGAAAAAAACGTAAAACCTTACTTCCGAAATGTATCTCATATACAGAATTTCTCATAAACCTTGCTTTTGGTTTTAAGTCCTTGAATATTCATTTCAGAAATGCAAAAGAAACGACAAATGAAAGTAGAGATAACGTACAATATTTAAGAAATTGATAAAACATTTCAGCGAATTCAATTGACAGGAATGTTTATACCCTCATTCAAATAAATTTGTTGCCACATCAAGCAAAAGAAAAATTGTTTTAAAGAAAATTTATAGTTATTCTATGATTCCAAAATAAATGGGTTACCTCATAAAATAAAAATAAATATTTTTGCTATCCGGTATCACTATCAGATGTCTTTAATAAAATTTATTTAAAAATTTTATATTTTAAAACTTTTCTTTTTTTAACTCTTCACAGTTTGGAACTTGAATATTGACAAAAGACATCCATTTTAGAAATTCATTTTACACGCTGGAATAAATCCAAGATAAATAATTCTCTGTTGATATTAGCAAAATCCTCTACTGTCATTTTTAATGTTCATGCATGAAATATATTTTTAAAAAAGAGGCAAACTATTAAGCAATCCGCATAACGATGACAAAGGAATCTAATTAAAACCATTCAATAATACCTGCTTGAATTCCGACTTTTACATGGTGATCTTATTGAATTGTTACGGTCGAATTTAATTAAAATATAGAAAATGATTTTCTTTTTTCAAATAATGAAATATTTTAACACTTGAGTAATATCCAATTTAAAGTACATTTTAAATACTTTTTTTTTTCAGGATTTTAAGCAAAGAATGCATTTTTAAATTATAAATTTACTTTTAAATAATTTTAAATGGTATTAGATATTAAAAACGTGATTCGAAAGAATTATTTTAATGTGCTCACGGATATTACGTTTTTAGAGCATATGCTATGTAAATGAAATATAATAAATATTGAAAAATACTCCTATGTAATTTTAATGTATGAGGTTACGTAAACTCATTTTTTGAATTTTTTTACTGCGACGTGTGCACGGTCATGTTTTGTTTGATAATCACTTTATTCTGTGGAGTTCGAAACTGATAGGTATGTTTAAAGTGATCACCCTAACAACACAAAATGTTCCAGAACCGTAACAATCATATAACATTGAAACATTGTAAATATTTCAGAAACGTTTCGAAACGTTCAGTTTGCTTTCCGATTAGCTTCAAAAACGTAGAAATGTTCGCGATCGTAACAAAAAGTCGGATACATAACAGAAACGTTTCAGTCACTTAACAGATCGAACATCGAAAAGGGCGAATGTTTCAGAAAGATATCAGAGAGCATGATTAACGTGTGTTACGTTTTTGAAAGATTGTAAAGTTTTTGCTACATAACTGAAACATTCTGGGCTATATGGGCATCATAAAAACTTTACAGATTTTTATGAGATATATAAAAAAGAATACGTTTTATTATAGACGATGTATTCAAGTAATTTTAAATATACTAACCTCTAATCTTTTTTTTTAATTTAGACATTATAGATAATTATATTATAGTTTACCGCTGCCTAGGCTCATAGTGCACAGCACGTTTCAGCTAAGTTGCAAAAAGCTTACAATCATGCAAAAACGTAACACATGTTAAGTGTGCTCTCTGATACCTTTCTGAAACATTTGCATTTTTCGACCTTCCATCTTTTAAGTAATTAAAACGTTTCTGTTACGCATCGGATTTTTTGTTACGATTGCGAACATTTATACGTTTTTTAAACTAATCGAAAATGAAACTAAAAGTTTCGAAACGTTTCCGAAATATTTCCAATGTTTCGATGTTATGGGATTGTTATATTTCTGAAACGTTTTGTGTTGTTAGGGGAATTTCATAAATGTAGCATTTATAATTCTTTTACAGAAATAGAATGTACACCGTAAAAAAAAAAAAAAAAAAATCTATCCAAAATAGAAAATATCTGTAACTTTCGTACGGAAAATCTCTGCTTTCTAAAACTACTGAAATTTAGTGTAAAAATACATCTCATTCGATCAAAAGAAACGTTTTTTTTCGGAAACCATTGATATCCCCTCCGTGGAGGATCAAGATTATGATAGCATGTCTTCGGACCATCTTTAGGGGTGCTTCCCAGACCGTCGCCAATTACCCACAGCGCAGTACAAGTGCGACGTTAAACTCAACCAACCAACCAGTCTGAAACCACTGACACAGATTATATCTGGTGGTAACATATTTTTTCTGTTTTACAAAGATCTTGGTATAAACGCCGAATTCGGAAATGCTGAGTAACAGCTAAAATTCTGTTCATTCTATCTCTCGTAACGTTTTGAATTTACATGATATTTGTTTAAGGTTTTCATAAAAGTTGCTCGATACCTTTGGCTATTAAATTATACAAATGAATTTTTTATAAAGTTTTCCCATGCGTAGTTAAAAACTATTTAGTAAAAGTGCTAGTATTTCGTAAGACATTTAATATTTTTGCATTATTATTGCTGTATGCTGTGACTAATTTAGTATGCCATATTTCTTAAAAATGGCTTTGCGCTGGGTATAATACCCTACGTGTTATAATTAAAAAAGTGGAAATTAGTTTTGCATTTTTTTTTTTTTTTAAGAAACCGTTATATCAGTATGGATATATGTGGTAGCCTCATAAAATTTCATATAGATAATGACAAAACACTTCTCTGAATCACATGCTACAGCCAAAACGCATTTAAAGCATTGCTTTTTACAGGGTGATCCAAAACATTTTGATTTTTGTTAAGTTTTTTACTGGTCCCCTTTTCTTTCTCAGGACAAAACTTTTGCTGAAAAATACATGTTCTTTACACTACCAAAGTCTCAAAAAGATTCCTAAAGAACTTTTCTAGATATTTGACAAAATGTCTAAATTTGAAAGTACCTAAACAGTTATTTGTAGAACGTGAGAATTCGATATTACGTGCATGGATGTTATAAATTTTGTGTTATCGTGGGAGAAAAGTCGAATTATTGATTTTTACACATATAAACAAGCATATGAAAAATTTTATGCTAATCTTAATCAGATTTTTTTTAATGGTTAGTTGCTTGAAAATTCTTTTGGTAAATTAAAACATATCACCATGAAATTGTCCTGTAAATTTCTATATTCAAACTTTCCTGTTATTTTTTATATTCTACTTTATTGGCTAAATGATATGGTTCCAGAATTGACTTTTTGATTAAATTTAGGGACATTGATCCGTTTTGATTCTCTGAACTTGTAATGGTATGTTTTACACATGTGAAACCATGCAAATTTTTTATTTTTATGTTTCTAATTTTGATATCCTTTCAATTTGCATTATCTGTTTACCGTCAAACCACGATTTAACTCTTTTTTTTCCTCATCCCTTAAGGACATTGTGCTGACGTTTTTCACCATACTTGCTACAGAGATTTGGAAACGTAACAAGGCATTTGTTATTATGCATTACACTTCAAACAATAATCAGATATCCTTAGCGTCACTCAGCTACAGGTTATAGGTGTCGGTTCAGCTTTCCAGAATGGGAAAAACCGACAGCAAAATTTCCCCCCTACTTTCGAATTCATGCATTAAATAATAGGCAACCACAGCAAAATCAAACATCGTTCAGTATTCTACGCAATGGTACGTAGAAATTTAAACAGAAAAACAAAATACATGTCCGTATATACTACAACACCAGGGATGTACTCCAACACAGCTTTGGTACACCTATTTATTAATAACATTATTTCCTTTACTTAATAGCAAAAAATAAATATAAAAAATACTATCTGAAAATAGTGGTATAAAGATGTACCATAATAAAATTCCAGTATGGTAGCATACATGCTACCACACAAAACCTATAAGTGCTAACATGTCCATCGTAGCATATACGCTTCATAGACATTAGAATGTTAAACCAAACCAAGTTAATATAATTTTAAGATTTAAAAACTTTTTTGAGAAAATTTATTATTAATTTGTGGCATTAATGATTCTAAAACAAATGCTTTTTTTCTCTGGGTAAAAAATAATAAAATAAATTCGTCAAAAGATATTTGATTTTGAGATATCACATATCGATAATGAAATATATTTAAAATAGGTTTTAATCTGTTAAACTCTTTTTATACTTTAGCTTGCTGTAAATTCATATTTGATTAACAGATACAGGGCGTTGCTTATTGAAAATTCATTTGGCACGCTCAACTGAATCAGTGGATAATTAATTCTTTGTTGATCTTATCGGAATCCTCTACCGTTATTTTTAATATTCATTCTTGAATAACTTTCGAAAAACAGGATCACCATTTATGTATTATCATGCAGATCACAAAAAAAATCTAATTAAAACCATTCAATAATAGCTGCTAGAATCCCGACATTTGTGGGATGCTCTTATTGAATTGTTAATGCAGATTTTAATTAAAATATTAAAAACATTTTTTTTTTTTTTTTTATGAAACACTTTAACACTTAAGTTTATTCCTAAATTATATTTCTAACAATTTTTATTTTATTTTATTCTGCGTATAAAGAATGTACATACATACATAAATATATATATTTAGCATAGTTCATTGTGCAGTAAAAAAACCTAATGCATTTAGTTATGTAAAAATAACTAGTAATCACAAGATACCTTTATTTTCGATGTTGAACTAATCTTCGTCAGCTATAATGCATATTCGGACCTTCGTTTAAACATCAGGTTACACGCGTTGTAGCGTAGTGGGTTACAAATATGCTACGTAAAATTCGAACAAAGGTCCAGATGCACATTTTAGATGATGGTGAGTTATTTAGTTAGTTTAGTATATTTATAGTATATTTTAGTTTCTTTTTATTTATTTTATTATTATTATTATTTATTTATTTATTTATTTATTTTTATTTTTTTTTGGGGGGGGGGGATAAGGGGAACTCACGTAAGCAGTTAGAAAAGCTATCTCTTACCCTTCTACAAACATGAACAACACTTTCTCGCTCCATTATGCGATGAAAATGGTGATAATTTAATATCGTTTGCCATCCATTTGCGAAAACAACAGATATTTCTTATTTCTGAGATGGTCTTCTCTACACACACACACACACACACACACACACATATATATATATATATTATATATCAGTGTAAAATATGCTTCTCTCATACTATTTTGCCTAAAATCATCTAATTCACTTTTATTACTAGTTAGACAATGACTTGATAAATCACTTTACAATGTATATAAAATATCTGTGATGAAAGTATAGTTTTCTAAATAAGCAAAGAACAACATCAAATATTCATAATTTAATATGCATTTCATCGCACCTTACTATTGCTAAAAATTTATTATGGGAGTGCGGACGAAGGTAGTAAATAACGGGAACAAATAAAGAATCCCGACTAAAAGAGTTTTCAAAAGTTGTCTAAGCATTTTTTCTGAGAGATTAAGTAATATTCCTTTAATTTTCATTTTCAACCGAAGCAAGTACAACGTAAAAACCCACTCATTCACTCCTGCAAATAAAGTATTCTATGGCAAAAAATATCAAAGGAAAAAAAATTATACTTAATTATAAAATTTTCCGACCTTACACCATATTTGTTTATAAAAAGCAATTTGAATTTGAATTTGAAATTTACTGCATTGGAAGTCTAATCCCCTAATTTATCGGCATTAACTGTTTGGATAATAGATTGTTACTTGAAATTATTACGATACTGATGGAATACCGCTGGTAATTAATCTGAGTTGTATAACCACATTATGTTTAAACATATCAAGCTCATATGATACATAAGGATGCATGTAAAATTAGCTGGAATCTCGCATATCATCACGCACATGAGTTTTCATATTTGTTCGTTAAGTAATTAAAAAATATTTTTGGCATTTTATTTTGCGTTTGAAAAGCATATCAAAAATAAACGCTCTTCCCCTAAAATATTATCTGCACATTTATACGAAATTTTGGCCTACACTGTATTATTAAATGTTATAAGGAAACGGGTAACAAAGCCATTTTCTGGGTGGTTTTTACTAAAAGCTAATGAAAGCAAACTTAATTCGAGGTTCAACCTAATTTAAACTTATACTGAATTCCATCCATTCATTCGTAATATACAGCGGATAATTTTTTTTATTCAAACACACTGACAGACAATCGTGAAAATATTCGTGAAAAATTCCGACAAATGTCCAATATATATATATATATATTATGTATATTATGTATATAGAAGAAAGTAAAAATGGAGAAAAATTTCTTAATATATAAATTCATTAAAAAAGTAGGAGAAAATTTACAGATACCGAAACTGAATAGGAACAGAACAGTACAAAAGTAAAATTGTTATATTATAGCATTATAAATTCGTTAAATTGATTTTAATTGATTTCATGAAAAAGTTGTAAATAAAAAATGCCTAGATTTCAGGATGTTTATTGGTGAAAAGGTAAGAAGAGGGGGTTAATGAATCAGTACAGTAAGAATACTCGATCTCGCCCACAGAGATTTTCGGGATATCTCCTCATTTCAGATTTGAAAATATCATATCCAAATTTCGTTTATTTAAAATTGATAATTTAAATTCTTTCTAAGATTTTAAGTACATATCATAATTTTATGACGAAATATCTGTAAAACTTAAAAATAATTGTTAGAATAAAAAAAAAAAAAAAAAAAATTGGTTAAATTCAGTACGAACGTCATTCCTTCAAAAAAAATATTTTTCTTCCTAATGAGAATAGATTTTTTAAAAATTTCCACATGCATCTTTTTTAATCTTACTTAAGCACCACAGTCATTTATTTATGAGTATCAATTACTTTCATTTAAGGTCTCTCGGGGAAATTTAGTATGAATGTCAATTCCTAAAAAAAAAAAAAAAAATTCTACTTAATGAGAGTAGCTTCTAAAATTTTAGGTTGATTTCTTTAGAAATCGACCTATTGCAATCACTTCGTTTATCTATCTATATATCTATCTATCTATCTATAATGAAAATTTTGTCATCACAATAACTCCCGAAATAATACTCCAAATCGAACCAAAATTGGACAGTGAACTGATCTTATAAATATCTTGGAAGAGTTCGTTAACCAAGTTGCTCCAACTTTTTGTTTTCAAGTGGCAGCCACTTGAAAATTTGAAACCCATAATGTAAAAAGAGTATTTAAAGCAAGATTTGCTTGAATTTTGATGTAAATACAGGGCACAAAAGGGTTCAATGAAGTTTATTAATGAAGTTTATCCGCCATTTTTAATAAAGTGGCAGGTATTTTAAGTTTAGTGGGGCCACTTGAAATCAGGCTACCACTTCAAAATTTAAAATCCCCAGTGTCTTAACTTATTTTATAAATATCTTAGATGAGTTTGTTAACCAAGTTGCTCCGCCGTTTTGATTTCAAGTGGAGACCACTTGAAAATTTCAAATTCAAATTGTAAAAAGCGTATTCCAAATTTGTTTGAAATTTGATGTAAATATAGACCACATAAGGGTCTCAATGATGTTTATTAATGAAATTTATCCGTCATTTTTAATAAAGTGGCAGATATTTTAAGTTAAGCGGGGCCACTTGAAATCAGGCTACCACTTGAAAATTTAAAATCACGATAACTTCCGAAATAATACTCCAAATCGAACCAAATTTAGACAGTGTCTTAAATTATCTTATAAATACCTTAGATGAGTTTATTAACCAAGTTGCTCCTCCATTTTGTTTTCAAGTGGAGACCACTTGATATTTTCAAATTCAAATTGCAAAAAGCGTATTCCGAATTTGTTTGAATTTTGTTGTATACATAGTCTATGTAAATGTCTCAATGAAGTTTATTAATGAACTACGGATTTTCTCGCCAAAAAAAGTCGCCAAATTTTGCGCCAAATTCATTACCTGCCATATTGAAGCTTTTTAATGCGTTTTTAATGGAAAATTAGGCTATTTTAACGTTAAAACAAACTAGAAATTCAGAAAAAACATTTAATCAACTTACTAAACCTCTTTGAAAGAATTTCTACAAAAAAAAAAATGAATTTTTTCAAATTTGCAACAATTTCTTAGATTAATTAGTTCATTAGTTCACTGAGCAACTTTCTCTGCCATTTTGATCCAAGTGGCAGCCACTTGATTTTTCAACAAGATGACTTTTGAGATTCTGAATTAATTGTAAATATATTTGTACAGTAGTCTTTTCTCACAAATGCATTTGATATATTTGTCAACTTGGCCCACCATCTTGTTTCCAAGCGTCGGCCACTTGAAAATTTTAAATTCACATAAAATGGTATTTATGAACAGATTTGCTTAAAACTCCATATGTAGATAGCCTACATCAATATTTCTACTAATTAGTTAATAATTTGTAGTCGTCTTTTTGAAACAAAATGACGGCTACTTGATAAGGAAAAAGAAATCAAGCTACCGTTCCGAATAAGCCGGAAGGACTTTTTTTTTTTTTTTTAAATCTTACTTAAGCAGCATAGTCATTAATTCCCTATGAATGACATTTCTTCAATTAAAAAACTTATTATTCCTAATGAGAATTTGCTTTTTCGAAATTTCCATATGTATTATTATTATTATTATTATTATTTATCTTATGTAACCACCATAGTCATTTATTTCTATATATCAATTAGTTTTATTTAAGGCCTTTCTAATGATATACTATACTTCTCCTTCTAACAAAACAACAATTTTTCCAAATAGCGAATTCTTATTGTAAACGTACAGTGCGGCTTAAATTTTTAATTTATAGGTAGTTTCAATATTATTTTTGAAGTCTCAGTATTTGAGCTGAAGTTGAAATATATTTGTTACAATATTATTCCAGTAAAGATTAATATCAATAACAAATTTAAAAATGCTTATTAAAACTGCTTATTTAATCTCGATATAAACATTAAAGTGTGCTTAATTTCTCTTTCAAACTGTACAAATCTCCCGAGAAATACAAATTAAAAGTTACTCATCTTAATAATTTCGTAGTTGAACTAAAAATTAGATTGTTCAATTACTAATTGTATATTAAAATAAAAAGTTTAAAAAAAGAGCATACATTTATATTTCAGTTGTAAAATACTATATTATTCATTTTGGAAAATTGACAATTTCAAATAAGCCAAACAATATAAATCATAAAAAAGTTATTCAATAAAATTAAAAATGGACACTCTGGTTCGCAAATACATATATGTATATATATATGAAACAACTAGTATGTTGTGGCCACCACATGACTTTCTTCTATCTTTTCCTATAAAAATTCACTCAGCAACAATAATTAAAAAAAAGGGGAAAATTAAGGGGAGAGGGAAAAAAAAAAAGTGGGACTTTAACAAATTTTCACATTTTACCCAAAATTTTGTCAAAGTCCCACTTCTTTTTTTTTTTTTTTTTTTTTTTCCTCTCCCCTTAATTCTATCAAACTCCCACGGTTTCCGTGTTCTGACAAACTTAAACAAATTTTTGCATTTTCCCCCCAATTTTGTCAAAGTCCCACGGTTTCCGTGTTTTGACAAATTTAGAATAATTTTCACGTTTTACCCAAAATTTTGTCAAAGTTTGTCAAAACACGGAAACATTGGAACTTTGACAAAATTAGGGGAAAAATGCAAAAATATGTTAAAGTTTGTCAAGACACGGAAACCGTAGGACTTTGACAAAATTAGGGGAAAAAAGCAAAAATTAGTTTAAGTTTGTCAGAACACGGAAACCGTGGGAGTTTGATAAAATTAAAGGGAGAGAAAAAAAAAAAAAAAAGATTTTTTTTTCTAAGTTTTTTTTTCGTAAAAAGTAAAAAAAATCGATAACTTTGTTTTAAATTATCACAGATTTATAGTTCAACCATTCGTTTTAAAGGTACTGACGAGACCTTTCGAAAGATACCCATCTTGAAAATTTTTGCCTTTATCACCCTGTTGAAAATTTAGAAAAAGCGGGATGGCAACGCAACCTGTAAGACGATTTTTACCAAAAGTTGATAGGCACTAATTTATGTCAAGGTGCAACTACATACCAATTTGTATGAAATTCTGTGCAGTAGTTCCAGAGATACAGTTGCCACAAAATTTTGTCACACACACACACACAGACAGACAGACAGACAGACAGACAGACAGACATTTTCTAAAAATGGTAAAATCGTGTTCTACATCTCTCAAAACGTGTAAATCCATCAAAAACCCAAAATCGAAAATTTTTACGAATCCAATACTTTCTTCTATTGAAGATAGAAGAAAGTAAAAAATATAATTTAATGTCATGCTTACATTTTCGGAATTAGAATTCCATTTTAATCATCGACATCTTCAAACATTTGCTAGATTTGTATTAAAAGATTTCAAGCGAAAAATTTTTATATATCATTCAGTGAATTTATTTTTAATTAAAGCAAATTTCGAAATTCTCCATGAAAATTAAATAATGATGATATATTCTTCCTGTATAAAAAAACATTGTTTTAAATGAAACTGAAATGAAGTGAAAATAAAATTCAATTAAAGTCAAACATGAATTACCTACATAATGTATTTGTTGAGCAAATAGTGAAATAAATAAGTTACAAATTATTTTTAAAAAGTCATTCAAATTGAAATATATAAACTGGAAAACAAAGAAAGATATAAAAATTAATGAAGATAACAGAAATAGATATAAAATATTTCACGAACTGCACGAGCATGTTACAAAACTGGGATCCCGGGATGTGAAGTATAAAAATTTCTCTAATACCACTCCTTTTTATTTTGTTCTATATTTACAAAATATAAATAAATAAAATAAAATAAAATAAAAGTATTAGATTATTCTAAAATTTCGACTTCTGTTATTTCATGGTTTCATTCCTTTAAAGAAAACCTGAGCAAAATTTATTCATTTTTCAAGTTATGTTTGTCTAACTCTATGTCTGTGCGTATGGCAAAATACTTTGTGGCAGTTCTAGCTAAAGAATTTTAAATACGATTTGATAAAATTTTATTTTCTCCAGCACTCCAATGGTGTTTATCATTTTTTTCTCCCTTATGCTACAGTTTTCCCCCATTTATAGGAAAGCTGCGTATCTCTGCTGTTTTGGTGCATATTTGCATGAAAAATTATTTTCGTGAGAGGGAATTAATGAAAAATTTTGTTGATTATATTTGGGTGCTTATCGGCCGACAGATGGTACTGATTTGCAGCAAATTTTCTCGCTTAGAAGAAGGCTGTATTTCCTACTCAATAGCCTATACGTTCAAAAAACTTGATGTGTAATATAGTAGTAATGAATATATATATATATATGTGTATATATATATATATATATATATATACCCTCCGCGACAAAAAGATAGGTACAAAGGGCTTTTTCTTTAATTTTTCATAAAATAATATTATCTAAATTGTGCTTATCATACATTATTATCATAAAATAACAATATTTCAGGACTAATTTTTGTTTTAAGACTAATATAGAAAAAATTTAGGACTAAATTTTTTTCTAATTTAAGACTACACTCCGCGACAAACAGATAGGAACAAAGGGTTTTTTTTTTTTTTTTTTTTTTTTCAAATTTTTGAATGATTATTTTGAATATGAATATTTTGAATATGATACAAATATTTAGTATGTTTTTGATATGATAATATTTTGTTATAATAATAAATCAGCACAATTTAAATAATATTATTTTATGAAAAATTTAAAAAAAAAAAAAAAAAAAAAAAAACCTTTGTTCCTATCTTTTTGTCGCGGAGTGTAGCCTTAAATTAGAAAAATTTTAGTATTAAAATTTTTCTAAATTAGTCTTAAAACAAAAATTAGTCCTGAAATAGCGTTATTTTATGAGAATAATAAATGATAAGCGCAATTTAGATAATGTTATTTTATTAAAAATTAAAGAAAAAACCCTTTGTACCTTTTTTTTTTTTTTTTTTTTTTTTTTTTTTTGTCGCGAGCTAAAGTTTTCTTTATTTATATAAAGGCTGTGGCTTATCTTCGTCGGTGTATTATTGCCCTAAAATTTATTTCGTGAGATAATCTCAATGAAAGATATGCTGATTGGTTTTGAGTGCATACTGATCGATAGTCATTGCTGTTGTACTTAAAATGCATTTCAGTCCTTATTAAGTATAAGTACAGAAAACTCGATATATGAGAGAAATTGTGGAGAAAACGTGCTCATTTAATTTAAGTGCATATCGGCCAATTAATAGGGTTACTAAGATGCTTTTTTTTTTTTTTTTTTTTTTTTTTTTTTACAAGAAGGCTCAGCATCAGCTTTTATGATAAATAAATACAACTTATACATACATAACTGTTAGTCCATGTAAAATTAATTTGTAATTGGAAGGATTTTACTTAAACTTTTACTTCCATTACCCGATTACCATAGGTAATGAGTATTGTATTCGGTCCAAAAATTTGATATCGATATTTCACCTTATTTACATGTTTTAAGGTATCCTGAGTACAAAACAAAAGTTGTTTTTGGCAATTGGTCAGTGTGTGTATGTGGGGGGGGGGGGGAGTCTTCCGACTATCATATCTCCGAAACTATTAAATATTCAGCTACGAAACTTCAGAATTAAGACAGAACTGATGTACAGATGAATTTTCGAAATTTTGGTGAAAATTGGAAAATCTAAATCCGTATCTCAAAAACGGCTCTAACAATTTTCTTGAAAACTGTTACATAAACCCATTTTAGATATCCTTTGTCATCCTTTACGTGGTTATTACAGGAACATTAATAGTCATCCTGATCAGATAGATCAGTCTTAGATCTCTGAAATTGTTGTATGAAATAAAAAATAAATAAATAAATAAAAACCTCTACCTTTTTTTTTTTCCCTTGGTATGTAAACTCTATTTTATGTCGTTACGTTTTCATGCGTTTACCGCAAAAGTGTATTAACTTTCTCTTACTGGAAAAATTTTAGTTGTCTATTTCATTAGCTTAATTTTATGTCTTCTGATCACCTTATCTCCAAAAATTGCATATAATACGTGTAATAGTGAGTAATGGAAGTCGTGTGGTTGTTTCACATTTTTTTTTTATTATTTTTTTTTTTTTATTAAATCATGAAAATTACACGATAAATTATGGTAATTAAAATGTACAAAAAATATCCTAGAAATTTTTCAGAATGTGATACGAGAAAAAAAAAAATCCACATTTTCTTTATGTTTTAGTTTCAATATAAACGTACAATAGAAATAAACATAGAATCGTCTGGAAAGAATCGTTACTTACATTTACCGCTGCCTGGTCTAAGTAACATGTTCTCTTTGTATATGTAAACGAATTTTTATGTGTTTTTGGCAAAAAAGATTTAAGAAAAGGGTTATTTTGGTTATAGTTTTGATTCAAAAGTTGTATTTGCACTTTGCTTGATAGTCTCGTTCGTGTTTAGAAAAAGTTTCTTAAATAATGTAACATATAAAATTCTTTCTTTGTTTTTATCTGTCAAAAGAACAGAAGGTGATTTTCTTAAAACGTTTTAACGAATAAACTGCATATATACATATATATATATATATTTTTTTTTTTCGAATTCAGTAAGTTACCAAAAATATTGGATCCTATGAGACACATTAAAATACCAACCATCACCGACATGGTAACGTAATTTTATTCTATCAAATTTACTTACAATTAGACCTAAATTTTTACACCCTTTTTTAAGGCTTACATAATTAGGGTAGGTTGGGGTAATTGTAAACATGGGGTAATTGTAAACACACCCCTTATTTTTTTTATTAGTTCAAATTTCAGAATGCAGATGCCAGCACATCTTCATACCTTCAAGGACCAATAGATGTTCATTGTTAATAAATCACTTTTTTTGTTAAGCACCATTTTGTCTATGCAGTTTTGTTTGGTCTGTGAAAAAGTAAAATACAGAATTGCAAGGATTGATTAAAAATACTCTAAATCATACGAAAAGTTGAAATATTAATTCATTTTCTTTAAAAATAGTTTTAAACATTTTAATTTAGTTTATTATAATGATTTTTCTTTGAAATTCATGACTAAATTTTAGTTATTGCTTGTTTACAATTACCCAAAAAAAATCTTTCATTTGGGGTAATTGTAAACATCAATTCCTTAGTAACACAACTTAGTATGAATGCATCTTATGTTTTTATTTTAATACTAAATTGTATTATAATTTTAATATGAATGTTATATTTCATTCCATTTTATAATTCACCTTAGTAATTAGGCCTAATCTATTCTATGTTATAAGTAGGCTTTTTTTCTGTCTACTATTCCATTTTTTTCTTCTAATTCAGATACATATTTATATATATAACAGAAATTAAGAAAAAAAACTATTAGCTACAGCTCTGATGATTTAATCAAAGCAGTGAATGATGTGAGAGGACAATCCTTCTCCACAAAAAGTATTTTATCCCCCAAAACCATTGTTGAATATGCAGTAGCAGTAAAAGAGAAGGAAGCAACGTGCAGAATTAAGCAAATGAATTATGGGGAAGTACTGAATTCTACAAGTGTCTTAGAATGTCTAAAGGAATGTGAAAAAAAGAAAATTTCAAAAAGAAAGAAAAAGAATGTAAATGATAGAAAATCAAAAAGAAAGAAAATTAATGATGATACAAAAAAAAAAAAAAAGATTGATAGTGTTGAAGAAACAAAAGAAAATTCTACGGAAGTCCAATATGCAAAACCCAAATTGCAGCATTTAATTCCTGGAAATTATATATTTGCCGAAACGTCAGTGGAGGCCCTCTGTTGAGACTCAAAACGGTTTTGGGCTGTGTCTGTCTGTCTGTCTGTTTGTCTGTCGCGAGATAGCGGCCGCAAAAATAGCGCTATTGACTTGAAATTTGGTACACATGTTCATGAGCCCCACGAAATCAGCTGTATAGTTTTTGGTATGTATTCCATTTCTACTTCGTATACATGGACACGCCAAATTTTTTCTTATCATTACGGCCAATGGGAGGAATTTGTATGTATCGCAATAGCGGCCACAAAAATCACGCTATTGACTTGCAATTTGGTACACATGTTCATGTGCCCCACGAAGTCAGCTGTATAGTTTTGGGTGTGTATTCCATTTGTAATTCGTGTACAGGGACACGCCAAAGTTTTTTTTATCATTACGGCCTATGGGAGGAATTTGTATGTACCGCGATAGCAGCCACAAAAATCACGCTTTCGACTTGCAATTTGGTACACATGCTCATGCGCCCAACGGAATCAGCTGTATAGTTTTAGGTGTGCATTCCATTTGTAGTTCGTGTACAGGCAGGGACGTATCCAGAGGGGGGGCTCTGGGGGCTCGAGCCCCCCCCGAAACTGTCTGAGACATTTTTTTTTTCATGTTCTACTGACCAGAAAAAAAATTGTAAAAAGAAATAAATTTTTTCTCCACAATATCTTTTTTTTTTTTTGTTAGTTTGTTTACTTGTGAAACCTTATTTATTAGCAATTTTCTGTCTTGTAAAGTCCAAATTACCGTAATGCATATTAGCTCTTTGTAAAAAACACTAAAAAGAGATCTTTATGGTACTTATTGTTGAACACTGTAATGTGTCTCCTTTCTTTTAAACACTTCTCTTGCCAGAAATAGCGTTTTAATTCTATGTGAGACAAAAGATTCGTCATTAACAAAGATCACAGTTGCAAATGGAACTTCTAGTTTTGTTAGTTAAGCACGAAGTATACCTTCCATAGAGTATAAATTCTAACAAATAAATAAATAAAAGCCAATATAAAGTCTACTTTACAGAAAGACATGTGATGAAAGATGGTACTATCTAATCCTACTTAAAGAAAAAATGCCAGTAATCACATCATAGAGTATAGCATTCATTATTCATATTTGCAGCGAGGCAGATTTTAAAATAAATGTCCAGATTCCCAAACCAGACTGAGCTTTGACTGGACCAGACTCTAGTGGGTACATGCAATCCACAGGTTCTGCCAAAGAAATTCCGTATCAATTTTCCTTGTTTTCCAAAAGGAAACCGAAGTGTTAAACCCGCTTGCGGAAAAAGCCACCATTTGTGGTCATGCGTCATCAGCATTGTTCAAACTATTACACCACTACTGTCATCCGTCGTCATGCACCTATAACTAAATAACATTCGCATAAGAATCAGAAGGATTACCACAACGAATCTCTCAGGGAACAAAATCAGTCGTATGTGATTGTATAGCCCCAAGCATTACAACAATTATTGGTCAACACAAAGTCAGAAGAGTATTTGTATCTTCCTGCGTCGAAAGAAGAAGTAAGGTATTGTATCTACATTGGTATGAACCCCAGCTCGCACCATAGGCCAAGTGAAAGGGAAGATGGAAAACTTAATATATATATATATATATATATTTATATATATATACATAATGTTGGAGCTAAGGCTCCCTGAGTTCGACAAACCTCTGAAGAGATCTAAGACGGTCCTAAAACGAAAGTGGGTGTAAGCTGCGATGCAAGTAGAATAACTGGCTCTGCTGTCTACTGCCCTTACAGGCCTTAAAAAACCAACACGTTATGTAATAATCTTTATTACGATCATCACAAAACAGACATATCTGAGTCTGATGTAGAACGCGATGATGGGCCATCGCTTCACTCAATTCTACTGTTCAATTTCCAAACAATAATCACTAATGACGTGCATCCATAGGTGAAGATACGCTGTGTCACATGAGACACATGGTTGATACACACCCTGGTTACATATAGAAACGCTAGATAGTTCGATACGTACGCCCTGCCAGAAGATTTTCATCAACTACAATGCATATAAGCATGGCCCCAGGCTCTGTAGAAGACATGTCTACCCACGCTAAACAGTATGCCATATGAGAAGACCTCAATGTGTTCACTAAACCTAGACATGTAATATGTCTAGATTTAGTGGACGCCAGCACACAGGTCCTCAAGTTTCCGGTAATATGATTAAGCATTATTACCTAATTAGAAAACCACATATATATATATTATTTTCTTCTACACACATAACAAGAAAAAAAAGTATTGGATTCTGAAATGTTTAGACTTCCAGTTTTCAATGTATTTACATGTTTTTAGATGCATTGAACACCATTAGACTATTTTTGGAACCTTAGATATACAATTTTTGTTGATTAGATTTTTGGGTATATCGCCCAGCAGGTAGCGTAGCTGCACTAGATTTCCCTTCCTTCTTATGGAAAAGATATATCTCGGCTGTATAAAAAAAAGAAGCTATATCTCAAAAAAAAAAAAAAAAAAAAGGGAAAAGTATTTGAAACATGGTTGTTTCGAACATAAATCATGCGCCATACCATTGAATTAGGACGTCAGCCAGTTTTTGGTATGTTGAATTTGAATGGACTGAACTTTGTACTAAAGCTAGACAGACAGCATATCAACGGTCTAGAGTTCATTTCTAGCGTAATCTTACCATCACAATTCAGAACCTCCACGGAGGAGATGTTTCCCCAACTTCAGTATACCAGAGCTATTACATTTACAAAACATGGAGGACACAACGGATTTTACGTGCACCAGATACCATTAATCTACATGACAGTCTTTGGATGGCTCCAGCATCGATCGCTCAATCCTTCAATTATAAGCTCGACTCCTTATTAACTGGGCTACTGTGAGTCCAGTTTTTGGGGATTTTCTCCGTTTGTAAGCGGTTTATAACATCACAGATTAAAGAACTCTGTAGCAGAGACTTGTGCATTTTAAAGGACTAGTTCCATCAGTTTTAGGCCCAAGGCACTTTTTAGAATTATTATTATTATTAAATCTTTTCTTGCCATTTCAGATTTTAGGAATATTAATTCCATTGTTTGCCGCCATGCGGCGTTGTAACCGATCTTATTTATAGCAAATAACCATTTTACTATGCCTAGATACGAATTTTAAGGCAATAACTTATATTTGTTTTAAAGTTAAGTTCATTGGGAAGGGGGGGGGGGGCAAACTTTAATGCACACGTTCTTGGTGTACATATGTGCGGGTACACGACCAATATCTGAGTGAAAGTTGGGCCCCCTCCGAAATTTTTTTCTGGATACGGCCTTGTGTACAGGGTCACGCCAAATAGTTCGATCATTACGGCCTATGGGAAGAATCTGTATGTACCGCGATAGCCACCGCAAAAATCAAGCTATTGACTTCCAATTTTTTCCGAAACGTCAATGAAGGCCCTCTGTTGAGACTCAAAAGGATTTTTCCGTCGGTCCGTCCGTCCGTCTGTCTGTCTGTCGTGCGATAGCGGCCGCAAAAATCACGCTATTGACTTGAAACTTGGTACACATGTTCATGAGCCCCACGAAACCAGCTGTATAGTTTTTGGTATGTATTCCATTTCTACTTCGTACACAGGGACACGCCAAGTTTTTCTTATCATTACGGCCTATTGGAAGAATTTGTATGTACCGCTTTAGCGGTCCCAAAAATAACGCTATTGACTTGCAAGTTGGTACACATATTCAGGAGCCCAACGGAATTAGCTGTATAGTGTTAGGTGTGTATTCCATTTGTCGTTCGTGTACAGGGACACGCCAAAATTTTTCTTATCCTTACGGCCTATGGGAAGAATTGGTATGTACCGCACTAGCGACCGAAAAAATCCTTCGATTTACTTGCAAATTGGCGCACACGTTCCAGCTTTGCATATAAGTAGCTGTATAATTTTTATTGCTATATTTTTTATAAACTATGTACAGGGACACGCAAAAATTCTTAACATTAAGGCGTATGGGGGTGAATTTCGTTTAAACGCATTTTAATATCATTACTTTGCAATGAAGAAAATGAAATTAGAGTACGTGAGTAAGATGCTTAAACTTATGTTGTTTGAAGAAAATATATGCTCTTAAGCTTTCTAATTAATGTACAGGACCTTACAAAAGTGTTCTGACAATGTCACTTAGTCATCCAAACGATGTTAAATTTGGAACAATTATTAATTTTAAACGCAAAATAAGCTGAATAGTTTTTACTGGTGTATACAATGTTTATGGTTCGTTTAGAAAGACACACGAAAGAATTTCGTAACATTAGACCCTATGGACAATTTTTTTATTTAAGCGCGCACTTTAATGCGTTTATGCTGAATTGAACTTAATAAAGTTAACATACATTATAAAGTTGCTTAAAATCATGTTTACTCTTAAAAAAAGGTTATGTATAGACTAAATAATTTATGGGACCACACAAAATAATTCCGAGTATGTACTGTAATCATCCAAATGATGTCAAATTAGTTCGAAAAATTAATGAGTTATAATCAATTAGGTTTATTCTTATTATTGGCGTTTATAATGACTGTGGCTACTTTTCCGGGATACATAAAGGAATTTCGTACTATTACGGTCTATAGTCGGTATTTCTTAAAGGTGTATTTTAACATGGTTACACCCCATCAAATATAATAAAATTTTATTAGAATTTTAAAAGCATGTTTTCCTGTTGAAAATTGTGGGCATAGAATTGATAATTAGTTTAAAGGTTACGCAAAATATTTCCGATATGCTATGTAATTTTTTTTGTATGAAATTTGGTATTTATGAATTTCAGGGAAATAATACAAGACCGTCGTTTATGAAGAATACATATTGTTGCGTACTTGGGGGTTCGTAAGTTGTCCGAGAATGAAAGGCGAAACTTACAAAAATTCAGTGAATTATTCATAGAAAATTCCAGAAAAATACAGGTCTATAAACCAAGTATCAGCTTCAATTCAACCAGTAAACATAGCTTAAACAACAGCCGTTAACAGCAAAACAACAGTACAAACTGTTTGTCAATAACACATAAAGCAAGTCTCATTCAAAGAGGCTCAAAGCAAAAGCAAAGCAAGCATTTGACGAAACTGACACAGATCTGAGATTGGCCGCCTTGGCTAAAAAAAATGCTCCTTTTATACTATTCTATCGAACACAGAGGCTTCTGGAAAATTCTCGTATCTCATCAGCCAATGAGATTAGAGCTTCCATATTTGGTATATCCCTAATAAGAATTTTCTCGCCAAGGTCGCCAAAAAAATCGCCAAGGAGGGAAACAGTCGCCAAATTTGGCGCCAAATCCTTTTCTTCCCTTATTGGAGTTTTTCAATGGGTTTTTAAAAGAAAATTAGGCTATTTTAACGCTAAAACGATTAGAAATGCACAAAATTAGCATTTTATCGACTTTCTAAGCATCTTTGAAAAAATTTATACAAAAATAAATACAATTACTTACAATTCCGTAACACTTTATATGATATACAAATAGGTATACAAAGAGAGATACAGCGGGGGGTTGAGGGGGGCGGCAGCCCCCTCAGGAATGTATCTGATTATGGTAATAAGTCGATCGAATCAATATATACTATTATATAATAAGGAATAAATAAAAATGACCTATTGAAAAATGTCTGATGCAAATAGGACGTTGAGGCTCCTGATCTGCAGATCCGCTAGTAATAGATAAAAATAAGGTTAAATACAAGTATGTCTGTGTTATAAATTCCATAGCACAAGATGAATGTACAGTCACGTTGTAGAAAATGACATTTCGCCCCCATAAATTTATCATCCATAAAAGCTATTTTGTCAGTAACCTCTATTAAGTATAATGAAAGGAAACTTGTGCATACATTTCTTGGTTTTGTGAGTGTAAAAGAAAAATGAAAATCTAGTAAAACAATATGTTTGTACTTTAACAAATGTTAAATAAAATGCTTTAGGATTATTATCATCCAAAATTTATTTTATTATTTATTTAAGACATGATGTACTAATTAAAAAAATAGTTATTACATACATAAACATTAAAAAACTTTTTTAAAGTATTGTATTTCATGTTATTATGCATTACATTATGGAAATATATCTGTTTACAATTACCCCATAGTATATGGGGGAAATGTAAACACTATGGGGTAATTGTAAACAGGCCCTTATAAATTTAAATAAAAACTTTAATGAAAAGTAAAATGCTTAAAACTTAGGTAAATGTTCACAAATTAAGTTTCTGCCATTTTTTTTAAACTAAAAGTTATTTAATATATTAAAAATATAAAGACCTAGCTTTACTTCGTGGTCGTTTAAGATCTTTCGGTACCGGGCACCCGGTCCTCTTCCGAAACGTTGCTTCTGTGGTGGAAAACTTGAGACTGTTCACTCCTCTGCTGATTTTTATTTTAATTAAATTTAAAAGTTATTTGTTTAGTTTGTATGAATGATCATATTCAGAAGTGATCAAAAGTGTTTACAATTACCCCAACCTACCCTAAAATACGTTCATTATTTCTTCGAAATTTATCCTATGGGATTTTTGATGTTTCGTTTTATACCTCATTCAAAATGAAATTTTTGTAATTCTGTTTTTTTTTTTTTTTTTTTTTTTTTTTAATATGTCATCTTTTAGCTTAGTGGGCAATTTAATTATATATATATACATATATTAAGTATTTTATTTCGTTGAATAAATATAAAACTCTAAGTTTCAATCTCTAAACAAAATATTTAAATGTAAAAAAAAATAAAAAAAAATGCTTACTAAGCTAAAAGGTCACATATTCAGTAATGTTCAAAAACCTTAATTTTTGAGTGAGATATTCTTATAAAACGAAACAACGAAAATCCTTTTGGATAACATGGGAAGAAAAAATGGGAGAATCTGAATGATGTACATCCGTGGGTTTATTTTAGTCGAGGTAAGTAAGGTTAGTCAAGGTTAGTTTAGTTAAGGGTGTCAAATTTAGGTTTAATGGTAAAGTGTAATTTAAATGTCTTTAAAATTTAAGACTGTGTAGATTGTACAGAATAAAAGGGCGTTACCATGCTGATGTTGGTAGGTGTCTTAATGTGTCTCACAGAATCCAAAGTTTCTGGTACCTCATTAAATTCGAAAATTCAATTTAAACAAAAACCTTTTCTTATGCAGTTTATTTGTTGAAATTTCTTAAGAAAATCGCTTTCAGCTCTTTTGACAGATACAAATGTTATTTACCACTGTATTTCTTAATGGAGCGTTACATGTTTTGTTCTTTTAGGCAATATTTTAGACAATACATTCTGTCACAGTCCCAAAAATGAGATGATCTGCAGTAGTACGCTTATTTCCTTGAAATTTGTAGTAATCCTTTAATAAATTTTAATAAAATTTGTAGAATTCAGCAACTAAAAGAAAATTTGAAAATTAGTTTTGACAACTAATGAATTAATTTCTGGTAAATTGAACTTCACATACCAAGTTAAAAAGCTTTTTCATTTCCAACAGCTCCAAATCCAATGTGCACTAGAAAAAATGCCTAATCTACCTCAGTTGTTCAAATTTCATAGTGCAAACGTAACAGCAGTGCTAACATCTCCTTCCTCGACCACTTTTGGTAATACATATTTTTCTTTGTAAAAATCATCTCACTGTGTCTTCCGCAAACTGTTTATAAAGTTGGATTTTATTCCGTTTATTAATTTCAGATGCTGATGTCTCCGAACAGGGAAAATAATTTTATGGCAGTTCTGTATATTTTAAGAGATTGAAAAATTAACCAAAAGTATTACCTTTCTTTTGGAATTCTCATAAAGCTTTAAGAAACTTATTAGATGGTACTAACTTCTTTATCTTCCTTTTCCCATAAATAAATGAAAAAAAAGATTAATGCACATTTAGCAATAGGAATAGTAATAATGAGAGTGAAAATGATTTATAAAAATTAACACCACTATAATTTTATAAATATTTTACCCGTGATACCATTTTTTTTATTACAGAGCTTTTGCATTAAATGAAATTTTAATTACGATAAAAATTTACGGCATCTAATTGGATGTGTCTTCCTTTTCGGAAAACAAATTGTCTTACAAGGTTTCTCATTTTATTGTCCCATGTAAAATGTATAAGGAAATTACGAGTTTAATTAAAAATCCCTCGATAGAAAACTTTATTAAAAAAAATTTTTAAGATAATTTAATGCGCCAATATAAAAATGAATTAATGACAGCAATTTAAAAAGATTTTATTCTAAAAATAGGAAATAATAAAATAAAAAATTTTAATAAAATATATTCTTTTATTTTACTTTTCTTTAGAATTTTTGCTTTGGGTTTTACATAATATGATATTTATTCGAAATTAATAATTTTTTTATTGATTTATCTTTGTATATGAGGCTTTTTAGAGTAAGTTTTCACAGCATAAGCATAACTGTCATAAGAAAAAGAGTGGAAAGGAGTGTTTAATTAGCGAAATTTCAAGTATTTGGTACATTAGATACGTTTTTAAACGAATATCCAGTTAATTTTTGCAAGAATGATAAGTGACAAAGTCCAGGATTAGAGAAGCTGAATTTTCCATCCTTAAATAGTGCTGGTTAAATATCGAGCAAGTGTCTCAGTTGTTAGAAGTGTTGATCCATCTTGGTCAATCTAGTCTTACTCTATAATCTTTGCATTAAAGCGCATGACCATGGACCAAGATTCGAATCTTAGTCTTTTCATTTTTCTTTCTTTCTAAAATTAATTGTTCGTTTCCATTAAAATTGTCAGTAAAGCACATGATAGAAATTATAATTAAAAGCTGTTCAATATAAATTATATTTAAAAGAATTAATTTTTACTTATTGATTTGTAAATGTATAATTAAAGTTTTTAAATTTTGGCCTTTCTGTGTGTTTGTTTTTGTTTTTAAATAAAAGACGTATCAAATGTTCTTTCATGCAATTTTGTAATCAATTTTGCAATTAAAGAAGTAAAAAATTCCATTCTTATCTTTTTCATTCTTCATTTCACCTTATATCTGTATCCAGCCATGTATTATAATATGCATAATAATAAATGATAGAAAAAAGTTAGATCATTAAACTTTTGTCTACTGCTTCACAGTTTTTGTTTTAACATAGAAATTTTTTAAAGTTTTCTTTGAAATTCTATTTATTTTTATTTTTTGTCTTTTTTTATTTTATTTTATTTTTATTATTTTTACTTTTTTTTTTTTTTTTTTTTTTTTTTTGTAGGTCGCATTGAATCCTAAAGGAATACATCTGCATCCTTATAGAGCGTTGTTTCTTTTGGTAGGAAGACAACATCTCCAATCGGCCAAAACTTTTAACAGTGGGCTATGGGCAATAGAAATAAACATAGACTCATCTGAAAAGAATAGTAACATAAATTAATCGATGCCTGATCTAAGTAACATATTTTCGTTTCATGCACTACAAAAACACTTTAATGTGTTTTGGCAAAAGAGATTTACGCAAAGGGTTCCTTCGCATATATTTTTGATTAAAAAAAACTTCTTTGTGATATATTAGATATTCTCGTTTGTGTTGTGAAAATTTTCTTAACTAAAATGACAAATAAAACTTTTCCTTTTTCATCTCTCAGAAGAGCAAAAAGCGATTTTTAAGAGATTGTAACACATAAGCGGCATAAGAATAAGCTTTGTAGGAACTGAATTTTCGAATTCAAAGGTTTCCCAGAAACTTTGGATACTATGAGACACGTAAAGACATCTAGAAATATCAGCATAGTAACCCCGTTTTATTCTATCATATCTAAACAATCTTAACTTTTAAAGACACCTAAATTACATTTTACAGTTACACCTAAGATTGAAACCTACTCTTGAATCCTTATTTAACACTGTCCCTTTTTTGTAACGTTGCATTTTTTATTCTTTTAGGCATTATTTTAGACAATGCATTCTTCCACTGTCTCAAAAAAGGTACGATGTGTAGTAGCACACTTATCTATATATATTATATATTTGAAATTTGTAGTTATCCTTTAATATTATTTTTAAAAAATTGTAAAATTTAGTAATGAAAAGGAAATTAGAAAATCAGTTTTGGTAAATAATGGGTTAATTTTAGAGTAAACTTGAATTTCAGATACCAAGTTTAAAATTTTTTCTTCGTTTCCGATAGCTACAGATCCCGTATGCACAAGGCAAAATGTATAATATGACTCAACTGTACGTATTTTACAATACAAACGTGACACCAGTGCTAAAATCTCCTTCCTTGGCTATTTTGGTAATATATATTTTTTTCAGACATTATCGCCCTGTGTCTTCCGCAGATTGTATATAAAATTGGGTTTTATTCCGTTTTTTAGTTTTACATTGTGATGCTTCTGAGCAGAGAAAAATATTTTGTGGTCACCCTGTATTTTTTAAGAGATTGAAAAATTAACCAATATTATTACTTTTCTATTGGAATTGTCACAATACTTTAAAGAACTTACTAGTTGGAACTAACATCTTTATCTCTCTTTTACCCCGAATAAATAATAATAATAATAAAACATTTTTAATGCACATTTAGCAATAGGAATAATAATAATGAAAATGAAACTGAAACTGACTTTTAAAAAATACTACTACTATAATTTTATAAGCAATTTATCCGTGATATTTTTTTTTTTAATTACAGAGCTTTTGTATTAAATGAAATTTTGATTGAGATAAAAAATTAGAGCATCTAATTGGATATGTCTTCCTGTTCGGAGAGCAAACTGTCTTACAAGGTTTCTCATTTTGTTTTCCCATGTAAAATGTATAAGGAAATTACGGGTTTAATTAAAATTCCCTCTGTAGAAAACTTTATTAAAAACGTTTTTTAAGATAATTTAATGCGCCGAAATAAAAATGAATTAATGACAGTAATTTAAAAAGATTTTATTCTAAAAATAGGAAATAATAAAATAGAAACTTTTATAAAATTTATTATTTTATTTTACTTTTCTTTAAAATTTTCGCTTTAGGTTTTACATAGTATGATATTTATTCGAAATTAATAATATTTTTTTTATTGTTTTTTCTCTTGAATATGAGGTTTTTTTTTTTTTTTTTTTAAAGTAAGCTTTCACAGTATTAATTACTCTGCATTAACTGTCATAAAAAAAAAGGTGTAAATGAGAGTTTAATTAGTGAAATTTCAGGTATTTGATACATTAGATACATTTTTGGAGGAATATCCAGTTAATTTTTGCAAGAGTAGGGGAGAGTGGGGTTGAATGAGACGCAGGATAAATGGGACAATAACTAGATTTTTACGTTTTGCAAGCACCCGAAACTTGACATTTTTTCTGATATATGGCAATATTGTGTAGTTTCAGAATTGTGCTATCTATAGAACGGTCGAAAAAAATTAAAGTGTCTTTTTCTGCTGCCAAAGTAAGTTCTTACTGATTCAATTAGGTAGTAGTTAAGACATTAACTATTTGATTAAATTAATAAAACTGTTATATGGTGAAAATTCATAATTTTTTATTGTGTTTATGATATTCAAGAAGAATATTGACAATTGTTCATTAAGCCTATTTCTTGTTTTATATGATCATATGGTGGTTGGGAGGAATGGAACAGTTTGAATAGGGATGAATGGGACATTCCCCACTATGTGCTTATTTAAAATTGTACACAAGAATTATATTAAAACAAATCTTAAATAGATTTTCAATATTTTTATAACCTGTAGTTTAGTAGTTATAACATGGAATTATAAAAGATTATAAAAGAAGAATAGATTTAGAGAAAAATAGATTGAAATTAATTGTTCTGATTTTTGTTTATAATAATAATGATTTTAAAAATTGTAAGTTAGAATATTCAATGCAACTTAATCTATAAAAGAATTTAATAAGTAAACTAATAATAATTTGATTAAAATCACAATTTCAATCAAGCTAATTAAATAAATCCTGGTGATTATTAGTGTAATACAGAATACAATGCTGATTTTTCCCGATCAGTCGGAAACAAAAAATTATCTGGATAATTTGTACTCTATTATAATGATTTATCTCTTTCTAGTGTCTTATTTATTCATTTATTTTTAGATTAGTTTTTAATAGATAAAATTATCAAAGCCTAGAGTACTAAGAACTGTTCGAAACAAAGGACTTTTGCCTTTTGATGTTAATTTGAGTCAATACATCCGTTTATGTTAATTTTAGTATATTCATAGTGTGTAATAAAATCACATAAACCAATTTAACTTTAAAGATTTATTTACTTTCCATTGTTTCCCTTTTCTTTGTTAACGCCAGTCCTGTCCCATTCATCCCCAATCGTGTCCCATACATCCCCATAGGTGGCGATGAATGGGACAATGCGCATGCACGTAAAAAAAAAAATATATTAATTAAAAATGATAACCTTTTACTAAAGTTAGTATGTTTATATGTAACTGATTTCTGAAGTGTACTTATGAGCAATGTTACAAAATTCTGAATTACATATGGTGAACGTTATCAGTAAAAACATGAAAATTGTCCCATTCATCCCCACTCTTCCCTAATAAGTGACAAAGTCCAGGATTCGAGAAGCTGAATTTTTCGTCCTTCCATTGTGCTGGTTAGGTGCCAAGCGGGTATCTGACAAGGAAACATTCAAAAGGTGTCGTCTTCAAAAAATATTGAAAAAATATATGTGATTCTACTCTTCATAAAAAACCAGAAAGAAAAAAAATTATCGGCTGAAATGAATTACAGCGACTACAAAAAATTATCAAAATTAAGTATATTTGGCGATTTCACACTGTTAGATGATTGATTTTGAGTACTTGGCGGAGAAGTAAAACACGGTTCTGTTCGTACACAGCAATGTCAGTGCTAGCGCTCTTACCGCCTAACAGCGATAAATCGCCAGAAATGCTTAATTTTGGTAACTTTTTGTGGTCGCTTTAATTCATTTCAGCCGATAATTTTTTCTCTTTCTGGTGTTTTATGAAGAGTAGAATCACATATATATATATATATATATATATATATATGCATATTTTTTAATATTTTTTGAAGACGACACCTTTTAAATGTTTCCTTGTCAGTTGTTAGAGGTGTTGATCCATTTTGGTCAATCCTGTCTTACTCTATGATCTTAGCACTAAAGCATTATGACCATGGACCAAGATTCGAATCTTGGTATTTTCATTTTTCTTTCTTTCTAAAATTAATTGATCCTTTCCATTAAAATTTTAAGCAAAACACATGATAGAAATTATAATTAAAAGCTGTTCATTACAAATGATATTTAAAAGAATTAATTTTTACTTATTGGTTTGTAAATATATAATTAAAGTTTTTAAATTTTTACCTTTCTGTTTGTTTGTTAGTTTTTGTTTATAAATAAAAAACGTATCAAATGTTGATTCATGCAATTTTGTAATCAATTTTACAATTAAAGAAGTAAATAACTCTTATCTGTTTCATTCTTCATTTCACCTAATATTTGTATCTAGCCATGTACTATAATATGCGTAATAATAAATGATAGAAAAATTTATCTCAATAGTTACTTTAAATTAATACTTTCATTGTCTCTACTGCTTGTTTTTCAGGTTAAAGGTAGATTTTATATGATTATTGCAAAATGTAGGTCTTCTTTATAGAGCATCATTTATTTTGGTAGGAAAGCAACGTCACCAATCGGCTATTGATAAAAATAACTGTTGCTTTGAAGACAGTCCCAACTCTAATTAGCGGACAGTTTATTAAACTTAAGCTTTTTTTTTTTTTTTTTTTTTTTTTTAGTTTTACCTGTATTTTGTTTCACAATAAAATTCACAATAAAAATATTTTAATTATATTCTATGTTTTATGTATAGATAAAAATAAATCACACAGTCAAAAATTCAAAAAACACATTCAGTACTGAGATTTTTTAAAATGTCAGGAAACAAAATCAAATTATATTCAAAAATTAAATTAGAAGTCTTGCCTAATATAGAAGAAAGAAAAAATTGAATAGCAACCATTAAAATAATAGTTATAGTTTTGTTAAATATCACCAAACTGCCTGAAAAATCCATTACGTTCATCTCTGTTTTTTGAATTTATTTTCTGTCGAGATAAATAATTAAAAACAAAACTGAACAGGTTTCTTCTGCATAGGCATATTAAAAAAGTTTTTTTTTTTTTTTTTTTTAATCCTTATTTTGATTTTTTTTTTTTTAAATAAAAAAGAGCCACATAACTCTTTCACGAACAATGAAGGTGTCATTTTGCATGAGAACGTTGTACAAATATACGTATGAATTTCTCATTAATTGCTAGGAAGCTATTTTTTACAGTGACATCTTTTATTTTAAATCTTATAAAATTAAATGACAAAATGAAATATATGAGAGTAATGCTGTATCCAATAAAACTTCTCTTTTTTTGTATTTTATTATTTCGTATTGTGCTTAATTACATGCTTCTTGAAAACAGTACTTTAATTAAAATATTTCAATTAGATTTTTCAAAACTCGTATCTCATTTTAAAGGTTTATATGAACTTATTAAGATCACTTTCAACGATTGTTTTTCTTTTCTTTTTCTATCGAAAATGTAATTTCATTTATATTTAAGACATAGAGCAATATTTATAAGACATCAAGTACTTAAAATTGTAGTTAGATATTATAAATACTGTATTAAGCATTATATTTTCAATTCTAATATCATTAAATTAAAAACTTACTTTCAACATTTTTTAAAAAAGCCATTTAAAAGAATCTGAATGAAAAAACGCAATGTAAAATAAAATTTATCTAAAATCAAATTTGTTATTAAAAAAAAAAAAAAAAAAAAAAACGTAAATATATTTTTTAATAAAACCTGGACAAATTTAAATAAAAATAACTTATTTTTAACTTATTTAAGATTTTTCTTTCTGTTTATTTATTTCATTTGTTGATTATGTCAAAGTGCGTTTTCGGAAATTTACTCCAGTTATACATAAACAAATCTATAAACAAATGTACATAATTTATGTTTTAGCTAATATACAATTAGTTTAAAAATATTTTGATCAATTTCATCTCGTTATTATTTATTCATAAAACGTCAAAACAAGACATACAATAATTTCATTTATATTTTTTCCAATGACGACCGTCATTCGTTACGTTCGCGTTATGAATTAACTCTTTTCACCCATAGATCCACCCAGAACTCTGATCTGACATTATGTGAGTTTGGATCGGGAGTATAATTAATTTAAAAACAAGAAAAACTGCTATTATTGTCACCATTCAAAGATGTTATTTTCCAACATGTGTCCACCACAGCCGAGACACATAATAGGCGAGATGTATTAATCCTGGACGATAGGTCTAATGCCCCAGCCCTACCCATCCGCTCCTCGATGTCTTTTTCTAGTTAATTTTGTCCTTTTATTACCTCCGGTGTGAGCCTTTTTTTTTTTTAACTCACTTGACATTGTGAGTTTTTTTGGTTTTCGTACCAGGCTATTTCTATGAAGTTTTACCTTTTTTCCCCCTCTTTTCCTGCATTCTAAAGTGCATTTTTCTGCATTCAACCCTACTGTAAAAGTTGATATTTAATACTGTGATTGGTGGTGTGCCTCGTCTGAATCTCTGCTTCTGAAGAGCAATTCACTGAACTGTTGTAAGTTTCTTGAAAACATGTGACTTTAAGGACGGGTCTCTAAGTGACTTGTCACGTGTACGCCATCTGGTAGTCAAATAATGAACTAATCAAGCAGTTTCTTTTTTCTTTCTTTCTTTCTTATTTGTTTATTTATTTTATCATCGGAAAATCTAGTCAATTTTGCATCCATTTCGTAACATCCAGAACTTCTTATCTTAATTTGTTCAAAAATTATTAATTCTTAACTTTTTCTTCTGACTCTAAGATTCCTCAGTGTTTTAAAATAATTTCATTTTTAAATCAGTGTAAAAGGAAAACGTTTATGTAGATTAGAGTAACTTATTAACAATTATACCGAAATAGTAACTGTCTGTTGAATACGTACGGTGGTCATTATAAAATGTTATTGTCGTACCTATTTGTACCTATTGTCGTACCTATGTGCGATTCGACTGAACGCAAATTTAATGATTTGGAATTCTTAAGCATATATAATTTAAGTATATAAGGAAGAAAAATTAAACAAATGTCAAAATAAGATTTCATTAATTTTACAAAGTTTAAAATTCGCAGGCTACGCCAGCGAGGCGGGCGTAGCCTGATAGTAATAATAATAATTCATCTTTACAATGATCAAACACCAGGAAAGATGACGTAAATTAATAAACACACAAACACATGTATGGAAATGAAGTCTTATACAAGGAAAAACATACTTAAAAAGTTAATATGAATTGTTTCTGTAACATTGGCTGATGAGATCATATATAGCAAACACGATCAAAAAATAGCAGAAAAAAAATATTAATAAGTAAAAGAAGATACATAGATATCGATTAAATAAATTTTGATTAATATTACCCTTTATGGTCTGAAAAAAAAATGCTTTCTGAGACTTAATGATATCATTCAAAAATAATAATATTTATGCTAATTTTTTAACTGATATATTTTTAAAAACTGCGTCCAAAATGCAGCCATTGTAGACATGTTTAACTTTGTAATTTAAAATTTGAGCTAAAACTTCAAGTAACTTACCTTTTACATAAGAAAAATTGAATACAGATTTTCATATTAAAAACTGATTGTTTTTTCTTTTAAGAGAACTACAATATAATTTCCTAAAAATTATACAATTATAAAAACGCCCTTTCCAGTTGAAATGTCTAAAGGTTTTTAATTGTAGATAGTAATAATTGTATTAAGGTACAAGTCAGATGAATATAATATTTAATATACTTTTTTCTCAATGTTAAAAATTATAATAATAAAATTAAGGGATTAAATACTTAATTGTAATTAAATACTCAAATTAATCGTAATGTTATTTAATAAGTAAGTTTGTTGTAATATTCAAATTCGTCTACTATTTTAATATCGCATTCTATCATATAGTTCACGATAGCAAAAAAAAAAGTCAATTAAAGAAAATATATTACATAAGAGTAGCACAAATATATCTTGAGAGAGGAATTAAAATCAACATTATTGGAAAAAATCAAACGAAAAACGTTATTCAGTAATATATTAAATTGTTCTTTCATCTGAAAATTTAATGATATAGTTTAACATTGATTTCTTTTCTCTTTAATTTTATTGTTATTTCAAAGCTAAAATTAAATTTTGAAGCAGTGAAGATTAAATTTTGAAGCAACGGTTAAAAATTTTCAACAGCAATTGAAATTGGTGATTGGATATAAAATATCGGAAGAATTGAAAGATAATTAATTTTTGCTTCTGCTTTAGCTGAGATTTCAGTTCAGCGTTAAAATTCTAAAAAGTAAAAAAATATTTGAAGATATTTTTTTCATCATATTTAGTAACGTTATTTTAAATATTATGAACAAATAAGCTAAGGTTATTATATATATAACTTACAGGATTTTTTATTATGGGTATTATGTACAAAAAAGTTTGAAAAAATAAAGAAGAAAATAAAAATTACAACGTCAAAACAAGACATACAATAATTTCATTTATATTTTTTCCAATGACGACCGTCATTCGTTACGTTCGCGTTATGAATTAACTCTTTTCACCCATAGATCCACCCAGAACTCTGATCTGACATTATGTGAGTTTGGATCGGGAGTATAATTAATTTAAAAACAAGAAAAACTGCTATTATTGTCACCATTCAAAGATGTTATTTTCCAACATGTGTCCACCACAGCCGAGACACATAATAGGCGAGATGTATTAATCCTGGACGATAGGTCTAATGCCCCAGCCCTACCCATCCGCTCCTCGATGTCTTTTTCTAGTTAATTTTGTCCTTTTATTACCTCCGGTGTGAGCCTTTTTTTTTTTTTTAACTCACTTGACATTGTGAGTTTTTTTGGTTTTCGTACCAGGCTATTTCTATGAAGTTTTACCTTTTTTCCCCCTCTTTTCCTGCATTCTAAAGTGCATTTTTCTGCATTCAACCCTACTGTAAAAGTTGATATTTAATACTGTGATTGGTGGTGTGCCTCGTCTGAATCTCTGCTTCTGAAGAGCAATTCACTGAACTGTTGTAAGTTTCTTGAAAACATGTGACTTTAAGGACGGGTCTCTAAGTGACTTGTCACGTGTACGCCATCTGGTAGTCAAATAATGAACTAATCAAGCAGTTTCTTTTTTCTTTCTTTCTTTCTTATTTGTTTATTTATTTTATCATCGGAAAATCTAGTCAATTTTGCATCCATTTCGTAACATCCAGAACTTCTTATCTTAATTTGTTCAAAAATTATTAATTCTTAACTTTTTCTTCTGACTCTAAGATTCCTCAGTGTTTTAAAATAATTTCATTTTTAAATCAGTGTAAAAGGAAAACGTTTATGTAGATTAGAGTAACTTATTAACAATTATACCGAAATAGTAACTGTCTGTTGAATACGTACGGTGGTCATTATAAAATGTTATTGTCGTACCTATTTGTACCTATTGTCGTACCTATGTGCGATTCGACTGAACGCAAATTTAATGATTTGGAATTCTTAAGCATATATAATTTAAGTATATAAGGAAGAAAAATTAAACAAATGTCAAAATAAGATTTCATTAATTTTACAAAGTTTAAAATTCGCAGGCTACGCCAGCGAGGCGGGCGTAGCCTGATAGTAATAATAATAATTCATCTTTACAATGATCAAACACCAGGAAAGATGACGTAAATTAATAAACACACAAACACATGTATGGAAATGAAGTCTTATACAAGGAAAAACATACTTAAAAAGTTAATATGAATTGTTTCTGTAACATTGGCTGATGAGATCATATATAGCAAACACGATCAAAAAATAGCAGAAAAAAAATATTAATAAGTAAAAGAAGATACATAGATATCGATTAAATAAATTTTGATTAATATTACCCTTTATGGTCTGAAAAAAAAATGCTTTCTGAGACTTAATGACATCATTCAAAAATAATAATATTTATGCTAATTTTTTAACTGATATATTTTTAAAAACTGCGTCCAAAATGCAGCCATTGTAGACATGTTTAACTTTGTAATTTAAAATTTGAGCTAAAACTTCAAGTAACTTACCTTTTACATAAGAAAAATTGAATACAGATTTTCATATTAAAAACTGATTGTTTTTTCTTTTAAGAGAACTACAATATAATTTCCTAAAAATTATACAATTATAAAAACGCCCTTTCCAGTTGAAATGTCTAAAGGTTTTTAATTGTAGATAGTAATAATTGTATTAAGGTACAAGTCAGATGAATATAATATTTAATATACTTTTTTCTCAATGTTAAAAATTATAATAATAAAATTAAGGGATTAAATACTTAATTGTAATTAAATACTCAAATTAATCGTAATGTTATTTAATAAGTAAGTTTGTTGTAATATTCAAATTCGTCTACTATTTTAATATCGCATTCTATCATATAGTTCACGATAGCAAAAAAAAAAGTCAATTAAAGAAAATATATTACATAAGAGTAGCACAAATATATCTTGAGAGAGGAATTAAAATCAACATTATTGGAAAAAATCAAACGAAAAACGTTATTCAGTAATATATTAAATTGTTCTTTCATCTGAAAATTTAATGATATAGTTTAACATTGATTTCTTTTCTCTTTAATTTTATTGTTATTTCAAAGCTAAAATTAAATTTTGAAGCAGTGAAGATTAAATTTTGAAGCAACGGTTAAAAATTTTCAACAGCAATTGAAATTGGTGATTGGATATAAAATATCGGAAGAATTGAAAGATAATTAATTTTTGCTTCTGCTTTAGCTGAGATTTCAGTTCAGCGTTAAAATTCTAAAAAGTAAAAAAATATTTCAAGATATTTTTTTCATCATATTTAGTAACGTTATTTTAAATATTATGAACAAATAAGCTAAGGTTATTATATATATAACTTACAGGATTTTTTATTATGGGTATTATGTACAAAAAAGTTTGAAAAAATAAAGAAGAAAATAAAAATTACAGAAAATAAAAATTAATTTTAAATCATATATTTGTGTCTGAGCAAAATAATTTTTTTCCCCAGTATTTTCCTTGATTGCTTCATTTAAATTTTAAAACAGTGATTCCATTCCCCAATCAAAATAAATACGCTGAATATATCCCGTAAAATTTTCAACTAATTAGCTGTTTAGCAAAAAATAAAAAAATAAAATAAAATAAAAGGTTCTATTTAGCCCGTGTTTAAAGTATAAAATCAGATGCTGTGGAAAATTGATTATTTTAATAATAAGAGATAATTCCATTTTGAAAGCTTTGCCTTAAAAATAGCCAATTAATTCATTTATTTGTACTTACTTCAGTTTATAAATATATTTAAAAACTTTTAATGCATTCATATTTTCGTAACTGTACTACGAATTTGTGATCATTAATGAAATCCTGGAATGAAAATTGTTTTAAATTTTAATGAATATGACTGAAAATTTCTAAACTTGTACTTATGCACATACAATTATTTTGATTTAATTAAATTTTGAATCAAAACATAGTTTGGAAGAAAATTTTAGGAACGAATAAGTGTTGAAGATAAAGCACGTACAATTTAAAAACCGCCATCTTTAATTTTTTCATGTCTGCAATAAAAGAAATAGCAAACATGAAATTATATATGAAATCCGCATTTTAAATTTATTGTTGAAGAGAGCTTAATGAATACTTTTTTTTTTTTTTTTTTTAAGAAAAATATTTTTATTTTTCTTGTCTGTAGGAGAGAAAAAAAAAGTCAGTGTAACATAAAGAGATTAAACGATTAAACATAGAGCAGAGTAGGGAGGGATGGAACAGTTTTGACAAAAATATTTTTTACAAATTTACTTTTACTGGTACAACACTGTACGTTTCAGAGAAAAAAATTGAAACATTTTAACATCTTTTAAAAATATAAATTTGATGGTAATTATTAAAATATTAATTTTATAAGCCAATTAACATAGTCATAAAAATGTCTCATCCTCCCTTATATGAGGGAGGGATGGGACATGTTTATAAAGTTAAAATAAATACATAATATACAGACATACTACGAAAAATGACAAAAACAGTGGGACACGATGTATGTAAAGTTAATTAATTACGAATACCACCTATTTTATCCAACATTAGAGTATAATGTGCCACTTAAATAAAAAATTTCAAATGCACAATCAGTTCGTCTTTTTTTTTTTTTTTTTTACTTCTAGCAGAGAAAATACTTTTTTTTAGTTCAAATATTCAAAAATACGTTTTCGTTATATTTGTATGTTTTGTGGTTCCCTGAATATTAATAAGGTTCTTAGTGGCTAGTCTTGGTGTGTTTCAGCATATCTCAAGAACAAATATTACCAAGAAATCCTAACTGTAATTCGTGAGTGTAATTTCTTTTGTATATTTTACCATGTCCAGGAAAACTGCTCAGGAATGAAAATTAATTCCTCATACATATATGGTAAATAATGTATTTTTAAAAGTTAAAAGGGTAAACAAAAGTCGTGTGAATGCCACACCAATTATTTTCCATGATTTTGAATTTGTTTTGTGCATTTCTTTCTTCCATCTATTCATTCGTTTGCCCCTTGATATTTTCTTTTTTAGGAGTATCAGAATCTTCATTCTTCTTCCTTTTCTTACATGTCCCATCCCTCCCTGAGCTGCTCTGTCCCATCCCTCCATTTTCATTATTTTTCAAAAAATAATTTATTATTAGACACACGCTAATTTTTGGCTTAATTTAGCTACTAATTCACAAAAGTTATATTATTAGGTATATAAAATATGAAAAGTGATTATGCTGACATCAGTGAGCGACGTTGAAATCTTGCCTTGAAAATTAAGCAATTGTTTACATTTAATGTCATAAAATAGTTTTTTTGTTACATAAACTTACAGAGTTCTCCAACTAAAATGATACATAGCAATAAATATGGGGCTGTAGTTACTTCACCTGGTGGAAGTGTCAAAAATTAAAAACAATGTTTAATTTAAGAATAATTTTAGGTGTCCCATCCCTCCCAACTCTCCCCTATATATATATAAAAAAAATTATATATATATATATATATATATATATATATATATATGCATTGTTAAGCAGAGTTCAAAAGGATATAAACAAATATGCTGTGGATTAAATCAACTAAGAAACTTATTTTCAATTTATTAAAATTTCCATATTACGCCTGCATTCAGAATGTAAGAAAAAAATATTCCTATGATTAACGACAGCATTTTTAAAAAATAATACATTGTTAGGATAAATATGCTTCAAACTGAAACATATAAGAAACTTATTTTCTATTGATTGAAAGTTACGAAATTATATCACGTGTTGAAAAGAAGAAAAAAAAATATTTTGATTCGATGTAACGTTTTGAGCTTTTGTAATCTGCTTGCTCCTCATACATTAAATAAAAAGAAAGTAAAACATTTTTTGAAGATAACTGATTGTAGGATTATTGAACTGTATAAAATAAATCGTCTGATGTAGTACACGTGGTTTCTAAGCAACACAATCATTCTTTACTTTTAAATTTATCAACATTTTAAAATGCTTGAAAATAATATCCTCTACACGCATCATCAGTTTTTATTATTATTATTATTATTATTATTATTATTATTATTATTCCCTTTTTAACCTATGTTTGCTCAAATTAAAACAAAACAATTCACGTGAAAGCATACAATCATAGATTTGTTAAAGACCAAACGAGATTTGGTGGACATATATTTCTAAGCAATTGATCAACAGCAACATTTTCATTTCAATAGTATAACACAAGTTTCAAGTAACACTCCATCTCAAAAATATAACAATGTTATTAAAGTCTGATTAAAAAAAACTTAATTACTAGATATTTCTCTGAAAAAATACACATATTGAATAAAAATTTGCTAAACATCATCCGTGTTACATGAGTGTGCTTACTTAAGAAACGACTGTTAGAACTGATAGTTGAAATCAGAACTAAAAACGATGCAAAACATATTTCACTTGGAGAATTTATACAATGAGTCAAGTCTTTTTTCTTTTTTCTCTTCCGAATTTTCTCTTTTTTTAATTCTAGTAATTTATTCCAAAACATTTATGAGTATTTAAACTCTCGTAAAAAATTTTTAAGTGTCAAATATCAGATCTAATACCATAATCATTTACTGCGTCCTTTTAAGTTCTAATAAAATAGTTTTGTGTGTTAGTGTGTGTCTAAGTAAAGTAACAGAAACGCGTATATACATATATGTCAAAGATTGAAAGAACTAAGTCTTGGAAGTCAGAGGTAGAAGCCCCTCTTTTTCTAAATATTTTTTAATATTTCAGCTTATACTGACAGTCTTAAATATTTAAATACTAATAATTGAGTAATATCGGATTTAATATTCAGTACATATCTTATAAACTATAATGCAACTTTTTTGAGTTAATTTTTAAATTAAAAGAAATAAGTATATATCTTTCAAATGGTTGCAAGAACTGAGAGTTATAAGTCAGAGTAGAAAACCACTTAGTGCCAACAACTCTTTTAGAATATATATATATATTTATTTATTTATTTTTACGCTGAATAATGGATTGCAGAGTAAACTCTGAGAAAGAAACACATTTCTTTATTATCTTTGCTTCTGCTGGCAAATTTAAACATATAGTACTGGACAATCATCTAATATCAAATATGGTATTTCGGCACGTATACCATAGCTGCTAACCTTTCTAAACTTTTAATCAGATTCATCATCATTATCTTTTTAAAGGAATATGCCCCCTTTTTTTTTTTTTTTTTTTTTTTTGGACGGTTAACGATTAAATAAGCTGAAAAAGTATTTAAAAAAATTCCCGGTATTAAGCCTCCCTTCTAAAACGGGAGACTTGCCACCTATTATGTACTATATTTTATAAATTGTAATACAAAACTTTTGACTTATCATTTAAAGTATAATAAATGAAATAATAATACTGTATATATACTATAATATACATGATAAATGATGAACTAATAGCTCAAAATCAGATCTGAAACCCACTTAGTAACTATGTCTCTCACTATCAAAACTTATTCACTCACAGTCATAGATTTAATTTCCGGACTCCTAAAAGAGCACACACGTGACAGTCTTTGCGCAAGATGTCAGTCACCCGGTAGGGTGCCAAACTTTTATCAATGTAAAGTGCAAGACACCTTAACTAGCTTCAATCTTTCCGTTAATGGCCAATCAGTACTCCAAATATATTTCCAAACCTCTTTAACACCCTAAAGTTCTAAATAGTACCGCTTCTTCAACCTGAAGTTTCAAACGGCACCGGTTTGTCAAATTTAGTTTTACCAGTGTGTAGTGAGTCTTTTTCTAACCGTATTAATGTATTGCAAAATAACCTTTTAGTAATAAATTCTTTATTATTATTATTATTATTATTATTATTATTATTATTATTATTTCTGCTTCTGTTGGCAGTTTTAAATATTCAATATCTGACAATTCTCTGATATCGAATTTCATATTTTAGTGAAAAACAAAACTTTTGAATCATCATTTAAAATAAAATAAATAAAACAATGGCATGCATAAGAAAAATGATAAACTGAGAGTTTGGAGTCAGAACTCGAACTTAGTTAGTATTTATTTCTTTTTTAGCATTTAGATGATGAGTCAATTTTTCCCGATTCATCTATCACCAGACAACTCCCTTGATAACAACTATCAAGATCTTTCGTTTAAAATTATTTCTGCTTGTCGTAACAATATTATACTAGGCAGTTGTCTAATATAAAATATTCTGTACATACCTTGTTTCTTAAAAATTCTAATATCGCACTTTTGAATTGTTTTTTAAAATAAAAGAAATGAAATTGAAATTTCTTCAAAACTTGTTTTTATTCAAATGAGAAAAATATATTTAAAATCATACTAAAATAAAGTATTTTTCTAAAATTTGAAAGCATACAGTTTAAAGATTGTAATTACACTGATATATAATAATATATTGCTAAAATATGTTTCATTTCAATAGTAATTCCCTTGAAAATTTATGAAATTTATAGCACATTTAAAAGATGAATTACCAGTTTTCTCATCTTATATCATGATTTCCTAAGAGATTTTAAATGCGTTATGTATTTGCTAATTACGTTCCAAGTGGGAATGAAATTAAAACGACAATATACTCTTAAATTTCATAATTTGATGCGCTTTTAATATTCTTGATTGATATAAACGATATGAATACTTTTCTCTTAACAATTAGTCTTTATATATATATATATATTTAAATGCCTAAACATTAAATTTTTCTTGCCATTTTAATTTTATTTTATTAAAAAATTACGTTTGATACATATTACTTAGGGTTTTCTTGTACGTATAATAAATGCCATTAAACAAAATAATTTATTTACATTTTTGTATTAAGAAAAAGATAATACATTTGCGAACACAAAATTAAATTATCTTTATTATTATCATAATTATCTAAAGAAATTTGTTTTTGGTTCTATTCTTGTTACTTTTTCCTTCAATAAGAAACTTATAAGTATTAAATTTATTGGTAACAACGGACTTTTTAATATGTAACAAAAATAAGCTAAAAGTTTAAAAACAGAAACAAATAGGAGTTTACAAGAAACGAATGACGGGTAAAAAATTGTAAGCAAGCACTACAGAATTGAAAAAACTCAAAACAATTATTTTAGGGTATATACAGTTGAGCCATATATATATAGGGAACCGGTTGTGGCCATTCTCCGGTTGTGGGCGCCCCACCATATCTTTTAACAAAAAGTAAATGTGGTGGATTTGAGTACTGTCAAATATGTATTGTGTCAGTACGCAGTTATTGCGCTAACACCGAACTGAATACACGCATTTGCTTAGTAAGTGCATGCATCGAAACAAAATTTTGAAAAAAAAAGCAACACAAAAGTAATTTCTGATTTTTTTTAATGTGCGATAAATCGAAGCGAATTAATTTAAAAAATGTTAGTGTAATATACATTCATGCAGTATGTTCAATATATTTTGTGATGCAATATCAAATTAAACCAAAATTTGAAATGAAAATTGTTTTTTCTGTCATTATAAAAGTGATTGTCATTCCTGGTTGTGGGCACCCATGTTTCTTTCATTTTTGACTTACAAATTGTCAAACATGGTCGTTTAAAAAAGTGTTTTATGTATTTTTAGGTATTTTTAGGCATTTTTAGCCATGTCAATGCAGGAAAAATCAACCGACAGAAGAAATGCCTTTTAAGGCGATGGTTAAAACCATTTAGGATTGCTTAGTATGTACGAAATCCATAAAATCCACTGCCCGAGAATATGGACCTCCTCGCAGTTTCTGTGTCCCTACAGAAGAAGCCTAGATAAAGTAAGGGAACTCCACCTGTCAAACATCTGACCAAGCGCACTAAAAATAGGAACATTCACAATCAGGATATGATATCGATTTCTGCATCATTTGTTTGGAGCACCTGCTACCATGACGAACAAGAGCACCTTCAATCAATTGCGACGAGTATGATGGGCTGGTGCATTTGAAATGTTCCAATATACATGAAAATTATTTTACTTACAAGCATTGCACTTCTGATTTGAACGATGAAGAAGGTGACATATAAAAGTGGAAAAATGCCATTTTCTGTTATTATTTTGGCCACTGAATCCTTACAAAATGCATATATATATTTTTTTTTTCTGTATTTATGGTGGTTTTTCTTATTATTTTCCCCTTTTTAGCGGATTTTTCAAGTGTGCCCACAACAGGGTACATTTTTTTTTTTTTTTTTTGGCAAAAAATGATCACTTTACAAAATTAATAATAATTTTTTTCTGGTTGACGGAATCGATACAGTTGCTTCATAAAACGTTACCTAAGGGCTCTAGCTTTCTATTTGGTATTCATATGTTTGTATAATATTTACTCTATCAAAAGTTATAAGCCTAAATCAAAACTGTGGCCACAACCGGAGATGTTCCCTTATATATATATATGTGTGTGTGTGTGTGTGTGTACTTTAGAAAAACTAGTGACAAATTATTTTTACATGAAACAACTGCTGCCACTTTTATTATTCATGTTGTTTGCCTACACAATTTTTATCCATCATTATTCAACAACAGTATTTAGCAATTTTGTATTTCATAATGAGAAATATTGCCCTTCTAGCCATTTGCATTTTATCTCTCGCATTAAATTTCGGATATATTGGTAATCGATGGGTAAAAAGAGGGGAAATATACCCTTCTCCCCATTTCTCCCAAAATATGTAAAAGAACATTACTCCTAACCAATGGTTCAAATTTTAAAATAACTTAAAACGTTCATATGATTCCAAAAATGAATATTAAAAATTACGCAATGTTGCCAAATTTAGAGCTATTGTTTATTTAATACCAATCAATAAATTTTAATTTCAAAGGTTCCAAATCACTTCGAAGAGTAATCGTCTATTATGTCACTCTTCAAAATTATTGGTGATAATTGAACAATAAAGTTCCTGAATTTGGTAACACTGTAATGATATACACTTTAAAAACACACGACTTCCATTACCCACTATTACACGTATTATATGCACTTTTCGGAGATAATGTTATCGGAAGACATAGAATTGGCCTAATGAAATAGACACCTAAAAAGTTTTCGGTAAGAGAAAGTTAAAATACGTGTAAAAACATAAAACATAGTTTACATAGTTTACACAGCTTTTTTTTTTTTTTTTTTGTAAGGAAAAAAAATTGAGAAGAAAATTGGTAAAGTTTTTTATTCATTTATCTTTGAAACACCAATTTCCAAGATCTAAAACTGATTTATCTGATCAGGATGACATTTTATTGTAATAACCAAGTAAAGCACGAGAAACGCATATCTAAATTGGGTTTATGTAAAAATTTTCAAGAAAATCGTTTGAGACGTTTTTGAAATACTGACTTTTACCAAAGCTTGGCATAATTAATCGTTGACCAGAAAGCAACAATTACATACAAAAGGATATTTAAAAGAGGGTTAATATGGCAAGTTTGAAAAAAATTCATAAGATTATATCACAAAAATAATTCCAAACACTTTTTTTTTTCCCGGGCAGTTTTATCACAGTACATAATTTATTGTGTCAATCAGCTTCTTGAACTATAGACTGAACCAACCTTTTTTTTTTTTTTTTCTTACGGATAATTATTTACAAAAATACCAAGAAAACAACTACAAAATAACTCTCAGTTTATTTATTTATCTCAAACCATCCAAAAGCAAATCATAGATATTATTTTTATCTTTCAGGAAGATTTTTGTAGTGCAGTTACGAGTTTTGAGAGAAAATACTTGAAAGATACTAAGAAACAGATTTTTCTGAATTAATAGCTTATTTCTTTTATTTGATTTAGGTTGCAACCTCTCACAGCTGTGATCACTTCAAAAAAAGTTATTATTGTTGTCTTCTAATATCTTTTTATTGAACTTTTTCTCCCGTCATTCTTTTTTTCTAATTAATGTGTTGTTCTTTTTTGCCTTCGAATGCAGCGAAACACAAGTGTTGTTTTGGAGAAATGATAGATATGAAATATAGCTTTAACACTTAAAGATATGAATGAAAGCGCACTGCAAAAATAAATGTAACAAAATTTATTTAATATCACATATGGGTTGCATAAAATAATCCCTTTTTTTTATAAAAGGACATTTATGGGATTGGATACAAGGATCTATTTCTACAATTTTATGAACTATTGTATTTTAATTATAATTAAATATTTCTTAATTTGTTTAATTAAAAAAGATCTCCAAATTTTCAGTTATATAGTGTCACCGACTGACAAAACTTTAAATAAATTTTTTATGGTTTTTAAAAAATACACTAATTGCACTTCTTATTAGTGAAATTTGGTTTCATTTGAAACCATAGAACAAGTTTTGTAATGTTCAGAGTAGATGAACTTTAATAATAACAACTTTGTACTATTCTCACGTACTGTACTGCTTTTATGAGGCAATTGTGACAATCATTTTTGCCTGATGAAGGGTAGTGCTGTTAGTTTGATTCGCTAATCACTATTGTGGTATTTTGAAAAGTATGGTGTTTGCTAACAAAGATTTTGATTCATCATCTGTATACTTTTTTTGTTTGTTTGTTTGTTTTATGCTTTATGATGTACTGCCATTCTTTATATATTCCATATAATGATCAGATTACTGCCAGTAATTACCTTAAATGATACTTTGTTGTACTTAGCTCTTTATTTGTTTATTTTTTATTCACATCACACCAATTCTTATAAAAAAAAATCTTTAACTTCCGTGTTTTTCATTTCGTGGGTTGTAGTTCATTATTTCAAAACAAAACAAGTGCTTTCTTACAAAATAGTTATTCTTAAATAATGCTTGGCATTTGAATATCATACACGTTAGTATATTAATATTTACATAGTGTATTCGTAGAGTTTTATATCACTCTAATACAAATAAATTATAATTTTAAACTACGGTAATTACTATGCCTGTAAAATTGACCATTTCATTATACTTTCTGCATGTTGCAGCTTGATGATGTACTGATAAAGGTAGGTTCATAGCTATCAAAACAGATGTCTACATTTTTATTTACAATTCCTTGGATGATTGTAACGTAAGTTGTAAATTTTTACATTGAATTATTTATCAAAAGCGATGTCTAAATTTAATAACAGCAACATATTTTCTAGTTTATACAATTTATCTCTTGTTTTTTTTTTTTTTTTTTTTTTTTTTTTTTTAACCTATTTTGTTAATTATATTTTATTTCAACTTAAAAACTTCTTCACACCCCATAAAAATAAATGCAAGTACTACCGATTTCAAAAGGGCGTGGCCTTTCTTCTTCAGGTGCAAAGAAACACAGTCAGGTTTTTACCTCTTAGGAGTAGCACATGTTATTTTGCGCCTGAAGAAGAAATGCCACGGCCTTTCAAATCCGGTAATGCATGCATTTATTTTTATGCTGTGTGAAGAGGTTTTAAGTTTAAATGTTTATTGTACACCAGTTTTTGAATTTATTATATGTACCATTTTTTATTTTAATTATTTTATTTATTTATTTATTTATTTATTTATTTATTTTATTTATTTATTTTTGTTTTTTGTTTTTTGTTTTTTACATTGGATGGTTTCTACCCTAAATTACATGAGAACATAAAAAGTTTTTAATTTCTTTTAAATAGTTACGAATTCCTTAATCACTTACCCAGAAAACAAAAATAGCTCTGACAGAATGGCTCTGATAAAATAGCCCCAGGACAATATAGCCTGAAAACAATATATCCCCTACAAAGCAAAAAAAAAAAAAAACGAGGACAAAATTGCTCCAAGACAGACTCCGATAAAATACGTCGCGTCGAAGTAACCCGTGGACAAAATAGTCCTGACAAATTAGCCCGTAGACGAAAAAAAAATACCTTCACAACAGCTCTGACAAAACAGCCTCAGGGCAATATATCCCTGAAAAAATAGCCTGAACGAAATAGCAGTGACAAAACAGCTCCGAGAAAACATTTGCCTGGAAAAACAACCCCAAGCCATGCACTGAGAAAAAATTCTGTAACTGACATCTGGAATCTAAATTGTGGCTCTAGGAAAAATAGTTCCATGTCATCCTTATAAATTCTAGTCCCCTTTGAAAGCGAGTTCTAGAAACCCCTATTAGAATTCTAGAGAGTTTGTCTATATTATCGAGGTTAACCCTATTTGAAAATATCTCCAAATAAATGCGAACACAAGAGGCGGGTTTCAGCAACTATAATCTTAGTTTATGACCCAATTCTAGATAATTAAACGAGAATTTCTCGTCATACCAAAGATTCAAAACATTCAGAATATTGTTTCACCACCTAGGAATGTGTAGACTAGAAATTCTCCATCATTTCATCTATTCAGTTTATTGACGTGCCTTATGCGCATAGCTCGAAAATCTATATTTCTAATTAAGGGATTTAGAAAATGGCCAGTTATTTATTCTAGATGAAGACGGTGTATTTTTTTTTCTCAGTGTGAATCCCATGAAAATAACCACATCAAACAAATCCTGAAAAAAATCGTCCCTAAAAAATGAGCTGTGACAAAAAAGCCTTTACAAAACTGCCCCAACAAAATTAAATTAACAAAATTAACGGTACTAAAAAGCCCCGAGAAAGTGGTCCTTAAGAAAAAATATGTATGTTAAACAAAAAATTAAATAAATTTCCAAATGTTATAAATAATATGAAAGAATCTAAGAGCTTACAGACACATATGGAGGAAAAGCCTATCCTAAAAATAGCATTTCGGTTCTAAATTATATTCTGTACTTTTTTTTTTTTTTTTTTAATTAGGACTGACGACTATTAGTCTAAATCTGGGATTTTTGCGGTGTAATTTTTCCATAGTTGCACATTTATCGAAATCTAAAATTTATCGAAAATATAATTGAATAATTTCAAAGCGATGTCATAATTTGGAAAAAAAAAAAAAAAAAAAACTAATAGTATTCCGTCCTAAACTAAATTCAGCTTTTGCCAAAATTTATCAATTTTTTTTTTTTCTTTTGGGGGGGGGGGAGAAAAGAAAAGAAAATTAATAATAATCAGTATCGAAACAAATACTATTGAAAAAAGTATCTACCGTAGGAATAATTTCTTATATTAAAACTATAGGGAATTATTATGCGAGCTCAAGCGATGCTACTTTATATTTTATTTATTTATTTATTTATTTATTTATTTTTTATTACCAAATCTTTCAAATTTAAGATGTATTATCTTTTTTTTTTTTTTGTTTTGACGAAGATAGTTTTACTTTGATCGACATTCTAGTGAAATATTTTTTTTGAAAAAAACTAGAAGATATTTATAATTTGTTTTAATTAACTCTCATTTATTTTTCTTATGCAGGAAAAAAATATTTGTATTTATATGTAATAATAAAACATTATATATATACAGCAATAATAAAAATCTAGACGAACAATCTATAAATCTCACGTCATACAATTTATATACTTATATAAATGAACGTAATTAAAAAATATCTATACAGCATTGAAAAAAAAAATATAAGAATCTAAGTCTTTTTACCAACTTTCTGAACCTCGAGAAATATTAAAACCGCATTCCTAGCTTCGATGATGTTTATTGCACTTTGATTGACATATTAACGAAATAACTCCAGGAAATGCTCTTATGAAGGCGCAAAAAAATCTTGATAGCATTTTCGGAAAAGCTCTCCAGGAATGCAAGACCACTTCATCGATTAAAGAAAAAAAAAGGATTCTTCATAGGTATTTCTTACAAGAAATGAATTTCCTTCCCGTGTTTTAAAATGTGGGAAAGATGCTTTTGGAAAAAAATTAGAAAAAAAATCCACATTTTTATCTGAATATTCTGTTATTTATTGCATGAAATAATCCGAATTTTTAAGAGCATTTATTATTGATATATTATACAATATATCCCCATTGTACACTATGATAAATATCTAGAAATTAATGGACTTGACTTTTAATATTGCATGTTTAAAAAATCAGGTGTGAAACAATCACACCACTTCCATTACCCACTTATGCGTATTATATGAAGTTTTGGGAGATAATATGATCAATAAAGATAAAATTGACCTAAAAATGTCGACATCTAAAAATTTTCCGGTAAGAAAAAGCTGATACACATGTAAATACATAAAAAAGAGAGTTTACTTAGTGAGCTAAAAAATAAGAAAAAAAAAAAAAAATCGGTACAACCAATTTCAGAAACACAAATTTCCGAGATCACAAACTGGCCTACTTAATCACGATGACTGCTAGTATTCCTATAATAACCACGTAATATATGAAAAAAGATTTCTAAAATGGGTTTATGTAATAATTTTCAAGAAAGACTCGTTTTTGAGATACCGACTTTTACCAAAAATGTGCATACACAACTGTTGACCGTACAACAACAATTACATACAAAAGGATATTTAAAATTAGGGCCAATATCGAGAGTTTGAAAAAAAAAATCGGTACAGCAATTTTAAAACGAAAGCACTTGCGAGACCTGAAATTGATCTTTTTATACAGGATGTCTATCAATTTTCCTGAATTAATCAACTAATTCATACGAAAGGACATCTAATCGAGTGTTTATATAACAATTCTGAAAAAAAAAAAAAAAAAAAAAAAAAAAATGTTACGGCCGTTTCTGAGATACAGACTTATACTCTTCCGGTTCCCAATGTCCCACTTCTTGTTCTTCAATTTTCACCAAAAGTTTCAAAAATCATCTGTGCACGAGACTTATTTTAATTCTGAAGTTTCGTAGTTCTATCTTTATTAGTTTTGGAGATATGATAGTTAGAAGATTATACACACACGCACACACATACACACATGCTGAACAGTTACCAAAATCTACATTTTTGGATTCAGGAGCGTTCAAAAGTCCAGGAGACTCGTGTAAATCAGGTAAAAACTCGATATCGAGTTTTTTTTTCACATATATAACACAAAACATGCATGCTAAAAAAAGTCGAAAATTTAATTAATATTTCTCAGCAAAAGACTCAAGCTAAAAATACTTGACATTATTCTTTTTTTTTTTTTAACATGCTGTTTAATATGATTAATGTCTACAAAAGTTTGATTTGAGAAAATATCGAATATTTAAAATGAGGTTTAATACTTTTTTTTTTCTTTTGTAAGAAAAGTATTCTTTTATAATACCATTTCTTAAAATTAAAATATCATTCAAAATCGAGCATATTAAATAAAAGTTTTCAAATCAATGGTTTTTATTTTATTTATTTTTATATTTAACATCCATTGCCGAGCTGAAAATTGGAATTTCGTACAAATAAAAAAAAAAAAAAAAAATCACTTTCCTAGTGGCCAATATTTTTTTTACTGTTTTAAAGTTACGTTATAAGTCTATTGAATAATTTTCATTTTACTGAAATAAATGTATTCGTTTCAAGTTATTCATAATTTTCATACCCCACTAGTTAGGACTATAGTAATAATGTCCATCTTCATTAATCGCATAAAATTATTACTAACGGAAACTATTAAAAATTCTGTTATAGAGGTTACAGACATACCGTAATAACATGGCACGTTTGCGTTTTTATACTACAAAAAATAAAATATTTATATTTAATATTATTTTAAAAATGCGTGAAGATTAAACGTTTAATATTTTTTTTTTCATTCAAAGGATACTAATGAAAACGTAACAAATTAATTTATGGAAAATATACGTTCTAGCTTCTTTATATAATTAATTTTCATTATACCAATAGTTATAGCCATGAGAAAATTGAGAAATATACTCCTTACTGATATATATATATATATATATATATATATATATATATATATATATATATATTGTTTTAAATAAATTCATACTGATAAACACTCACTGCTGTATAGCATGCATTCTCTAAAATAAATTAGACCAAAATACAAATGAAATCCGTGTATTTTGGCCACCACAAAACTTTCTTCTGTATTTTCATAAGCAAATTCACGCAGTACTGCGACCAGCTCTTTACCGTCAAAATGACCAATTCGCTACATTTAACTTTATTTTTGTCACTTTCTCGTTATCCACGTGATTTAGGATATTGTGAAGACAATCAAAGCTTTTATTTTACAAATTGACGCTTTTTGCAACAGCAACACATTAACCCTTGAAGGATCGGACTTATTACATTTGCATTATTAGAATGACTCTCTAACCAATACAGCTAATACAGTGCGTTGCATGAATATAAACGCACCTTTTCCAATAACCAGAAATAGAACTTTTAAAATTTTAAAAGAAGGAATGTGACTTACAGTTATTGCATATGACTAAGAACTGAATAAGGTGCTTTGAGCACGTATGTTTATGCTCATGCAAGCTTATGTAAATAAATGTTTAAGCATTTTCTTATTTTTCACTGTTTTTCGTTTGTTGCACGAAAATAAACGCACTCTGTATTTTGCGTTTAAAATTTAACAGAGACGCCGGAATTAAATTAAAACACAAATAATCGTGTTGCTAAAATTCTCTAAAATCAGTTTTAATGTTTGAGTGCAAAATTTATGAAGTTTGTGCAGGATGGCAAGACGAAAAACTTTGACAGTAGACGAGAGGATAAAAATCGACTTTATGTGTGGTAAAGGCTTTAGCAATCGTGAAATAAGGCGCTGAATAGGAAGAAGTGAGAGTGTTATGCGAAATTATATAAAGAAAGGAGCAAATTATGGGAAAAAAGCGTATGAGAAGCGAACAGGAAAGTTCACCAGTTACGACAAATGTCGAATATGCAACACTGCAAAGAATAAGAATATTTCCTGTGCGAAGATAAAGGCTCAGTACAAGCTGGGTGTTCATCGGAAAACCATATGGAGAACTATCAAAGCTGCAACATTCATTAAATTTAATAAAATGAAGGCGAAACCACCCCTCACTCAAAAGCACAAGGATATGCGGTTGGAAAAGGAAAGAAAATGGATTCTAAATGTACTGAATTTGGAAAAAGTTATCTTCTCAGATGAAAAAAAACTTTAATCTCGATGGCCAGGACGGATTTCATAGCTCCTGGCACGATATGATAACCGAAAAAATGCACTGTTCAAAATGTCAGTCTGTAGGTGGATCTGTCATGGTGTGAGCAGCCATAGGTTTTAAAGGGACTTTCGAATTAGAGTTCGTGGAGAACAGTATGAACTCTGTAGATTATGTTCAGATGCTCACAAGGAACCTCGCTTCAAGCAGTCAAAAAATCTGGAAAAAATTATATTTTTCAGCAAGATTGTGCATCTGTACATACAGCTCATATCGTGAAAAAATGATTCCGTGGCCAATAAAATTAAAGTTCTGGATTAGCCCTGAAAAAGCCCCGATTTAAACCTAATGGAGAACGTATGGGGTAATCTTGTTCGCCGTGTCTATGCAAACGGAAGGCAGTTTAACACGAAAGATGAACTAAAATCGGCAATTCTGTTAGCTTGGAAGACAATCAGCTTGGATGACCTCATGCCACTATATCAGGCAATGCCAAGGCGTTTACTGGCTCTTCTAGATGCCCATGGTGGCTTTACAAAGTATTAGATACAGTATTTGTTACTCAGTTATTTATTTTTTACATGTGCGTTTAAATTCATGCAACATGTATATTTGTCATAAATTCAATAAAATTATTTTCTAAAAAATCATATTGGTTTTTCATTGTTTTGACTCGTAATTTCATTTGTTGAATAATACACATACAGTTTGCATCAAGTGTCACCTATTCATATTTTTTTATTACTCTTCTATACCATTCTAATTCTTAAAGCTAAGGTGCGTTTATATTCATGCAACGCACTGTAAGACATAGATTTTTTTTTTTTTTTTTTTTTACCACGTTTCTATTGCCAGAGTCAATCGTTTCAGGAAAACTAATCAAAACTTCAGAAAACGGAGAGGTAAAAATGGACTATGCAAAATATTCTGTAGCTCTGCCTTCAGCCTTTAGCATACAAAGCGACGGATATAGACACTTATCTTCTTTAAGGTGCCTGCCTACCGTCGGAGGTGATTTTTTTTTAATAATTGAAAAATTGCCTATTTATGTGCGTTATATGATAGAATATACTAGAAAACAGTGAATAACCTGAAAAAAATATGCAAATTTTTAAATATTTTCAAATTTAGACTCAAAATATGCATAAAATCTGCAAAAAAAAGCACTTTTACAAAACATCATAAGTCAAATTTAAATAAAGATATTTTTATTCTGTAAATTTTATTTAGATTATTGAAAGGTCCTTAAGGGACCTTTGTGAAGTACTGAACCGAAGTGAACTACTCTAAAAACTGTAACCATGTTATTTAATATTTTAGATGAATTTAAATGACAGTTCATAACTTCTATCGATAAAATAATAATAATAATAATAATAATTTAGCTAGATTCATTGTCGTAGTTCAATCCCTAAAACAACTCCTCTAGAGTATTTTGTCAAAGTTTCATAACGTTTCAATTATAGCTTTTGGAGTTATGATGTTTTGGGATAAAGCAAGCTAAAAATCTCATTTTGAGAAAAAGCAGAAAACAGATTTAAAAACAAGATTTTACCTATTAAACAAAAGATAATTTTAATGAGTTCCTGATTTATTTCAAATGTTTTTATTTTCTTTTTTAAATTCATTTTATATTCAGCAACAAATTTTGATGCTTATATTGAGTAAAACATTTATGTAAACAAACATTTACGGGTCATTTCCGGTCACTCCCGGTTTCAAAAACTTGCGAGCGACTAATATTAAAATGCCTGTAACTCAAGTTCTAAGCAAAATAGAGACAAAATCCAAACAGATTTAGAAAGCTAAAATTTCAGGCTTTAATACTAACCCAAAAATAGAAAATCGGAGTTTTGACCGAAAATTTCGTTTTAAAGGTAGGCAGGCACCTTAAATATATGCAGAGATCAGAGCTATGGAATTTATAAATTCAACAACTACAGTTTTAGTTACAGATACAGATACAGTTCAATTCATTATATTTTATGACAGTTTTATTCGCAGTTTAAAGTTGTACATGAGTATAGCACAATGTGCATTTTTCGTTATTATATTATAATTATAAAAAATATAATTATAATATTTATTATATTATAATTATAAAAAAATATTTATAAGAAAATAAATAATACACTTTTCTTGGTTTTACCTAAATACATAAATGCAAAATGATATATAATATTACATTTAAAAACATTAAAATAAGAGAAAGAAAAGACAAGAAAAGAAAACTGAAATGATATACATTTATTAAAATCTTGCATAAGGAAAAATATTAATTACCTGTATTACTTATGGCCGTATTCACCATTAACTTCAACTCCCGGTTCAACGCAAAAACTTGAAAATCGTCTAAAGGCAGAGGTCAGCTTTCCAGCAAATTTTGGCATACTATTTTTGCCATCTAGTGTCGAGAATTTCATATATTCTTTGGTTGGTTATTTTCACCCAAAAAATCTGAAAATAACTATACCGCTAAATGGCTGAAACAATGCGTCAAAATTTAATGAAAATTTGCACCCCGCCTTTATACCCTTTTCAAATTTTCGTGTTCAACCGTGAGTTGAAGTTATTCGTGAATAACAGCCTTAGAGTATCTCAGTAGTACTCGCATATAAATATATGTAATGTATTGGTGTATAAGTCTCTTTTGAATATCCATTTATTCCAAAGGTACAATGTACGGGGATATTAGTTTTTGTTTCGCACTTCCGAAATAGATTCGGGTACAGCGCCTACGATACATAGCGTATGAAACGACCAGCATTTAAGTGCTCTAATAATTAAACTTCTCACCAGAGGTCAGTGTGATCAAATTTATTGCTTGAAAAACGGAAACTAATGTATTTATTGGTTATTTATATCCTTAGATCACGTGACTGAGCAGATCAGACTGGGAAAAGCCAATCAACTCCCATGTAGTGTTTACAATTTGAGCAAAAATTTCGATCACAGCGCTGTCTGGGGAGTTAACTTTTTTAGCACAATTTTAAGTATTTACCACACTGTACATATATTCTAGGTGCTGTAACTCGGGTACCAAATTAAAGGATGCCCTGGACATATTTTCGTTTAACAATTTAGCCGCTTGTAAAGGTTTGAGCTCAACAGGATTGTGATAGTTTTTTATTAGCATAATTTCGTATTTACCCTATAGATGGCGCCCGAATTTAAACAGATTTTTACTGTTTTTTACTAGCTGTTAGTACGGATACCTTATACTGGCATGAAGAAAAATTCCATGAACATCACTGTGATTTTTGCGCCTTCTTTTGGCGATAATCGCTTTCTTGGGATTTTGAATGCTTTAAATGTTTTGTCCCTCTTACCACAAAAATCGCTAAAGCAAAGTCAAACAGAACAGCTTTCAATCAATAACAAGAATTAGATTACTTACTTCTCCATTTCACCTAGTGTATGTCGTTTATGCTTAATTTACACCCAATCGAAAAATAAAACAGCAATAACAAAGGTGAAATAAACTTGCTTTGGTGGAAGTGAAATATCGATTTGGCGAATGAATCGGTGGAATGGGGGGGGGGGGGGGATGTTAGGAAACAAAAAGTTTACCAGTCCGGGGTCTACTCTAATATCTAGTCAATGGTTAAGATCCGTTTGCATAATTGCTTCTTCATAAAATGCTAATATAAAAATTTTAGATTATATATATAGTTTGACTTTAAATTAGTACGTTGTATCTATCACAACATTTTCTTCTATATTATTCGCTATATCAGCTACACTTACTGTATAGCGTGCACAAAAAGTTTAATCATAGCATCTCACAATAAAGATTTTACATACGAAGTATAGTGCAATTTTAATCCAACAGATGCTGATTTGTGGAAATGGGAAAAATTACAGATGGTGAGTAATATCAGCATCACCTGTCCGCCAGTATATAACCAATATAAGTTATCCGTTTTTACAATGGTTATATCCCATATCAAGTTTGGTGCGTGTATAGGCCATAGAAGATGAGATTTAGTCTTCATGGAGCAAAATCCAGCACAGAAACGACACTTGTCGACTTTTATGCACCTAAATTAAATCAACAAAGTGTTTTATAATAAAACCCGAATAGACTACTAGGTCAGAAACGCCAAAGAAAAATATTGGAAAGGCATACAGCTGTTTCGGTAGCCTTAAGCGTACCGTCTTCAGTGCAAAAAGGATTCTGAATCTGGAGAAGTGCTCGTATATATAGGAGAGGGGCCGAATTTAGTTCAACCAATGGGATTACGGGAAAGGTGGGGAGAGTGGCCAATAGGAATTTAGGAGTTAGCTGAGTAAACAGTAGAAAATTTAAGAAAATGTGGACTTAATATAAAATTTCCAACAGTCAGATAAATAGGGAATAGCGAAATCACAATTTACAAGGTTTTTAAATTTTTTATAAACATGAAAAGCTTCAAAGAAATCGAGTTCATGAATGGATTTAGGTCTTCAAATTATTTTAGCTGAATTAAATTTAAAATTATGATTTTCCTCCCAGCAATGTTTAGAAATAGTCGAATTATTGGTTTCTTGTTTGCGGACGTAATTCATATGTTCTTTTAGACGAAATTTAAGACTGCGTATAGTTTGGCCAATATATGATAAACCACACTGACAGGAAATACTATAAATACCCCAAGAATTATGCATATCAATGGGATCTTTTAACTGAGAAAAGGTGAGTTTATTGGAACGCGAAAAAATTATTTTAAAATCATATTGTTTAAGAATTTTGGCTAGGTTTGACTGGATTTAGGAAAATAGGGTAAGACAATACTGATATTAGAAGAGACTGATTTAGTAGATGAAATACGAGGGAGATGTAATTTTTGGATACCTTGTCTATAATGCAAGGGTCATAACCTCTGTCAATTGCAATGGGTTTCAGGTATTTAATTTCAGATTTTAATAAAATAGGATATGAACAAATATTAAGGGCACGGTTTACAAAAGTGACACTTACAAAAATGACACCTTTTTGCACTGAAGACGGTACGCTTAAGGCTACCGAAACAGCTGTATGCATTTCCAATATTTTTCTTTGGCGTTTCTGACGTAGTAGTTTATTCGGGTTTTAATATTCCAACGCCAAGTCTCCTGTTATTATTTGTTTTATAATGTCTCTCTCATATATGAAGTTTTGTGAATTATAAGTAATAGAATCTGAGGCTTCCCGTTCTTGGGGAAAATTGCATTACAGCAGTGCCACCTTTGTCTATGTGCACTCAAATTGAATCAATATAAAAATTTTTAATGGCCATTTTAAACATCAAATTTCGTTCGATTATACACAATAGAACCTAAGATATATATTCTGAAAAATTCTGACTATTTTTAAAATCTTGCATTTAAAAAAATATTAGCTTTAGAAGACATTACTTTCTTGCATTTTACTTGGAATTATACGATATTTAAGTTTATAATCGCCTGCACTCAATATGGAAAAAGGTTTTAGTGAATAATTTGCTTTATTTGAATGGTATAAGAAAGCATAAATAAAAATTATTGTTTTGTATTGGTCAATAACATCTTAATTTTTGTATTATGCGTGTTCTTATTAAAAACTGAACAAAGCATATAATGGGTGAGCTATATCTAACTTTTATATATACAGTTTGTACACATCCTTTTTTATCCCCTTTTTTTAGACAATTAATGAGCCATACATTCGTCTACATTGTATTTTTTGTTATTATTATGTTTTATTTCAATTATACATTTTAGTAATTCAGTTTAAATATCATGGAAAATCCATTACTTTTCTTCCGTTATTTTTATTTATGTTTTCCATTTCTGAAATGTTTTATTAAACTATATCGTGTTTTGACTTTAGTTGTTTTTTTCTTCTTCTTCTTCTTTTGCTTTTGTATGTTCTATGACGGTTTTCATTTTCATACATGAAATACAGAAGTATACATTTTCAAAAAATTAGAAACCATTTGGATAATAAGTTTTTTTTTAATTTTCGAACGTTTTTTTAAAGACGTTACGATTTTAAGTAATTTTTTTACACCATCATCAACTTTTCTGGCTTAAAAGGGCGGGTAGCTTCGAAAGTAGAAAATATTAGAAAAAATGACCATAACATTAATTACAATAATTTAAAAAATATTATTTTTAAAAACTGTAAATTTTAATAAGTTTTAAGAAAGGTTTTAGCTTTATATTACAACTATTAAAACAATTCTACATTTTTTATTTAAAATATTTTTATAAAAATGTGAGAGCAAATTTTTTGTCGATGCACAATCTTGCTCGGACAAAATTTCCGGGATGGTTAGCCTAGATTTTAATGAAAGTTTACCAACATTTTGTGTAAAATACCGAACAATTAGCTTTTGAACATTAAAAGTTCTGTAATTATCTATATGGTCTATCTATAAGTTCTGTAATTATCTATAGGCAAGCATGAAATTTGTGGTACACTTTCAACATACTAATTATGAACGCAGGGGGTTGAAAATTCGAAAGGTATGATTAGTCAAATATGCAGAATATAAAAATTATTTTCTTACGATGTCAAGAAGGTACTTAAAAATACTTTTATTTTTTATCAATTTTTTCCATTTTATACACGTATTCTTTTATATCGAAAAATACCTAAAGTAGAAAGTTGTTAAATCTGGCAATTTCTTAAAACTCAAATAAAACTATAGACACATAAATTTGTATAATGTAGCATCACTATACTCTCAACTTCATTTTTTTTTTTTTTTTTTTTAAGAGAAAATAGCCGTTAGAGTATTGGTAGAAATTTGAATGAATGTATAGATCGAAAGTTTATACTGTTGAAAATATATGTAAATTTAGAAAGGGATTTGACGTATAAAAGTTGTTTATATATATATATATATATAGATAGATAGATAGATATAATTTATTTAAGATCTAATTTCTTCCTTTCTTTTTCACTTTTTAAGACATATTTTTAAACTGAAACATAATGCATTTCAAGTAACTAAAATTGACAGCTTATTTTTTAAAAAAGTGGATTTATTACTAGATTCTGCACATATAAGATGAAAGTAGAAGATACGAAAGAATTTCGATTTCCGGTTTTCGATGAATTTACACGTTTTGAGATCTTCTTGCATTTCAATTAAGGGAAATTGACTACTTATTTTTTTTTTATGTAGATTTATTATTCTATCTTCTGCATATATAAGATGAAAATATACAATTCAGAAAAAAATGCAGATTTCATGTTTTCGATAAAGTTACACGTTTTGAGATTTCCTGAACTCAATTCGACCGGCTTTATCTCAACTTCTGTATTGCATAAACGCACCAACCCAAACATAGTATATGAGATGGATATTATGTAATACTATGCTGTTTCAATTTGTATTCATATCGGCAGACAAGTGTCGCCGCTCTGCTACAACTTAATTCCGTTTATGCGAAGGCAACTATTTTTCTTTGCTTTGCAAAATGTGGTCGAGTTTCGGCCACTGGGCGATACTCGTAAGCATGATTACTTCTAAAATAGTTTTATTTAATTTTTTATTCATTTATTTATTTTTAATAACAATCATAATACTTTTTTTTCAAAAGTATGAAACTTTCCAGTAAAATCATTTTTTATCATTTTAATTATAGAGAGAGTTTTGTGCACGTATTTTTTTATTCCCCTGATCTATCATTTGCATGTAATTTTGCGCCCGAGGCTTATATCAACAAAAAATTAGCTTTGAAATTTTTAAGAAACAACAAAAAAAATTTAAATATATAACTATTCTAACAGTTGTAATACAGATATAATTTCTTTCTTAAATCTACAAGTTTAAAAAATAATTATTTTTCAAATTATAATAAAAAGAATTATGATCATCTGTTACTAATGTATCCACCATTAAAACGTGCTTGGTAAAATTGTAAGGTAGATTGTCATATTTCATATTTTAATTCTTGGTGCAAAACACTGATATCGTAATGAAAAATCACTATAAATGATGCACTGTTATCTCTTCATAACGAAAAAAAAAATCTATTCAATTATCTGGAACTGTGAAAATGATTAATAGTTTTTCTTGTAACTATTACCTTAATTGTGTCACACAAACTTCTATAGACGGGAACAAGACAGACAATCTTCGTGAATTGATTTTCTAAATTAATAGCCAACATCTTTGATTTGATTAGGCGGGAAACTTCTGATAGCTGTTCAAGGAAACTTTCACTATTAGTCTTTTTTCAGAATCATTTCTCTTTCCTTTTTTCCGATATTTTCTGCTTAATTAGGCTTACTTTTCTTTTATCTAAATGTAACATAATTTCTTTTAGAGAAACGGGAAAAAAATGGATGGATTCGATTAGCAATTGAAGAAGTAAAATAATAAGTTTAAAGTACAAAAAAAAAGTCGTAAGTTAATATAATTAAAAGTTCGTTTATGTTTACTAACTGTAAAGTACTTATATTCTTTCATTTACTGAGAAAATAATAAAAAGTAATTTGACGAAAGTATTTGTTTGTATATAACGCACTTTCATGGGCTTATGAGAATATGTGAAAACTAGTATGCTATGGCCATCCCAAAACTTTCTTCTACATTCATGTTTGTAAAAAATGCAACACCATGAAGGAATCCTCAGAATCAAGTGAAATTTAATGCATAAACTACTTGTATTAGTACAAATAAATAATTAAATTTTCAAATCAAAAAAACAATATTAAATGTCCAAAATCAGTATTTGGTGTGGCCACCATGCACTGCAATAAGGTCTTCTATGTAACGTAGCATACTTTCAAACAGATTTTGAATGTATGCTTGGGGAAGAGCATTCCATATTTTTTGTTGGCGTACCAGAAGTTCATCTCTTGAAGCTGTAGGACGAGAATCCCGAGCGAGACGCCGAACAGTGAAATACCACACATTTTCAATCAGTGCCATATCCGGCTAATAAACAGGCCACGAAAGAAGCTGTATATTTTCTGTTGAAAAGAAGTCTTGCACATTCCTTGCCACATGTGGTCGGGCATTATCCTACTGAAAGATAGCTCCAGGAATGCCTTGAAGGAAAGGAACGGGCTCCAGCACTTCTCTGATGCACCGGTCGCTGTTAACATTACCCACAATTCGTAGCAGCAGAGATCATCCAAGATTCGCAATCGTACACCAGACCATAACGTGTTCGTCCACTATGACGTTCGATAATATATTCCGGAATGTAGCGTTCACCTGCATAGCGTCTAACATGAATGTGGCCGTCATGATGCCTCAAATTAAAGCGGGATTCTTCAGAAAATACCACTTGCTGTCTATCTGCACGCCAGTCTCTATGTGCATGATTGCAACCGCAAGCGTCAATGGTTTTGCGTGAGGGGGGGTCCAGTATAAAGGAGTTCGTACACGCAGTCCATTGCGCAGCAGACATCGACGAATTGACGAAGCAGACAGTGTTACATCTGTGGCAGTGGATCAATGTGCTGCCAACTGTCTAGATGAAGCAGTACGCTGCATCAGCGCCATGCGGACCAATTTTCTGTCATCGCGCATTGACGTCATTTTTCGGCGTCCACTCCCGGATTTTCGAGTTTTCCGGGTCTGGTCTGTCCACTGCTTCCAAACTCGCATCACTGGGCTGCTGTTGCGCTGCACACGAGCTGAGCTGCTTTTACGCGATAGGAAAATCCTCCTTGACAAAAGCCGATGATTCTCACCCGTTCAAACTTCATAAGTTATTCAAATTTCGCCCTCTGCCGTCGACGAGGCATAATGATGTCTCACCTCACGTTTACCACAAAGAGATAAACACAGACTATTTTAAATATGCCGCTACAGCCCTTTATTTAAAAGGTTTCAGCAGCAGTACAGAGGGCGCTGCTGAGCCCACGTACGCGTGGTGACTTTGTAATTTTAATCATTTGCTTTACACAGTATAATTTTCATTTCCTGAAAATTTCAGCTCAGTCACGACATTCTTTCATGGTGTTGCAATTTTCACAAACATGAGTGTATATCATTTTACATAACAGCGTGTCCTATCAATTATCGTACACAAACGTTTAATTACTATAGCTTCATTCAATATAGATTTTATATCTGCTATTTAATGTAAATTAAACCAATAAGTGTTAATATATAGCCATATGGAAAATAATAGAAGATAAACAATAGCAAAGCCAAATGGAAGGCAAATAAACATCTAAATTAACACAACATTCCTTTTTATAATTCCCATCTCACATGTAGATTTTGATGCTTTTATATGATAAAGAAGCTGAGATATAAGCTTTCTATGCTCGAAAAAAATTACAATATAGCAACGTGTCGGCCGGTATGCATCAAATTGAATCAGCATCAATTTTCGCAATGTCCCCCCTCCCGTATCAAATTTTGTGGAATTATAATTTGTACAAGCAAATATATAGCCTTCCTGTAAATAAGGGAAATCGCAATATAGGAACATCACCTGTTGGGTGATATGCACCATTTTATATCATTGTGCAACAATAAATTTGTATGGAATTCTTTCCATTACAAAGTGTAATTAAAAGCGGCCAAAAATTTTTGGTTCTATATATATAAATAAGTCTTATCTAAAAATAGTTAAATCCGTATACAACACACTTCAAATTTGCACATGTGTTAAAAACCGGAAATCACAGTTTTTTTTTTTTTTTTTTTTTTTTTTTTTTTAATCCAATACTTTCTTTTATAAATATTAAATAAAGTAAATCTTTTTCTCAGTTAATAGATATCTTTGATGAAGGAGAATTGTAGTTAAATAATTATCTTTTTTTTTTTTTAATAATTTTACTGATTTTTGTTCTTATTATATGCTATTTTTTAGATTAAAGAGGATTTTCTAGCAAAAAAAAAAAAAATGCAATTTTTGTTGGATACAATAAAGAGGTTTACGTTTTTTAAATTCTTCAATATTACGTATTAAAAATATTATTAAATGATTTAAATGAATATTTAAATTTAAATTATATATTTAAATTAATATTAATAATTTATTTTAAACATTGATCTAGAAATTTTTTTTTTATTATGTATGACTTTATAAAAAATAATTTTTAAACCATATTAGCAATTAAAACATTCTAAATTCGAAAATGCGTGTAAATTTTACTCTCAAGATTCTGAGATGAAAATGATGTTTCAGAAAAATAAAAAATAAAAACCCACTTTATATTTACTTTAAATATATATATATATATTTCATATAATTCTGACTAATCCAAATAATAATGATATTTCTTTTTAGTTTTAAAATACTTGAAATATTTTGAAAAGGCTAATTTTAATGAATAGCTTTTTAAAAGAATTTATAAATAAGATTCTCGTGCAATTCGCATAAAATTTAATTTAAAAAAAATGTTATTTTATTTATAACTAGCAGGCAACGCCCACGTCGCTGGTCCCTATTTTTAAATGAATCACTATAATTACTGATTTCTCAAAATTGCATTAATTTTTATCACGTGAAAAAAAAAAGAGAAACAAAATCTGATTAGGAAAAATATCGCACTGGGTTCTCACTGCCTTCGGAGAGAATTCCCAAAATGCTCTCTATTATTTCCCCCCTTCGCCCCCCCCCCCCTCCCGTCTATCCTAATAATTTTACAAATTCGAAAATATCCGCAATCGATTTGTAAGTATCAAAATCCTCTATGCACCAGTTTTGAACGATCGATCTCTATTTTTATTGTTTTGCCCCTCCGCCCCCACCCCCTTCCCGCCCCTCCCAATAATTTTAAAAATTCGGAAATATCCACAATCGATTTGTAGGTATTGAAAATCTCTATGTACAATATTGAATGATCTATTTTATTATTTTTGCCCGTCCGCCCCCCCTTCCCGGCCCTCCTAATAACTTTACACTTTTGAAAATATCCCCATTCGACTTGCAGGCCTCCAAAACCTATCTGTACCAATTTTGAACGGCCTAACTGTATTTCTATTTGTTTTTGCCCATAGCCGATTGTTTGTAGCCGAGATATCAAAGTCTTAGTGACCCTACTTTTGACGTTTTCAAAATGAGGGACAAAGCTGAATTTCATGAGTTGATTAATCATTGCTTTGTGATAGGCAAAAATATTGTTGAAATTTTGCAATGGCTTAACATTTTCAACAATATTTTTGTCATATTTATTATTATTATTATTTATTTATTAGCTCAGTAGCCTCTTGGCGACTTTTAAAACTTTATTGTCATTTCGTTGATGAATTAAAATGGTTATCGCAATTGCGTAAGTAAAGGCCTTAGTGAGAAATGTCCGAGCTAATTTGGTGCCATAGTTCAAATTTCGCAAAGGAGTTCTATACCGAAGCCGTTCTATTTCTTTAGCATGATTTTCCTCAATTTTATTTCACTTATTAAAAAAAAAAAAGTGTTTGCACGTTCTTATGTATTTTTGACATAAAGAGAACTTATTCTCTTACTCATTTATTTATTTTCGGCATCAATTTGTTTTTCCTTTTTAAATAATTTTAAAGTTAAAATGTAATTTTTACTTAATATATATATGTTTTTTTTAATAAATTATCTGACTGAACTAAAAAAATACAGCATTAGCTACATTTTGTCTTATATATATATATATATAATCTAATAATCCAGACAGATTCAATCAATGAGGTTACAATATCAAGCTTTTTGTTTTATATATTTTAAAAAACCTGATGTGGGCACCACATGACTTCCTTATACACTTTTAGAAAAATACATAATGTTAAAAAACATTGACACTGGACCCGAAACAGTTGGCTAAAAATATTTAAAAAAAAAAAATGAATTATCACCGTGTTCTGAGGTTTTCTGGAAGTTAGTTAAAAATCGATTGCAAGATTTGTACTGGTAACGCTGACGAAGGCAGCAGGGACCCGAAAAAATTGGCTAAAAGTATTAAAAAAAGGCATTTTCACCATGTTCTGAACTATTCTGAAATTTCAAATGTCTAGCTAGTCGGGAAGTTAGTTAAATAAATTTTCTGTTGAACCATATAAACGCTGCCGAAGGCAGCAGGGACCTGAAACAGTTGGCTAAAAGTATTAAAACGATGCATATCCACCGTGTTCTGAACTATTCTGAAAGTTTCAAGTGTCTAGCTAGTCGGGAAGTTAGTTAAATAAATTTTCTGTTGAGCCATATAAACGCTGCCGCAGGCAGCAGTGACCCGAAACAATTTGCTAAAAATATTTTAAAAATGCATTGTCACAGTGTTCTGAGCTTTTCCGGAAGTTTTAAATGTCTAGCTACTCGGGAAGTTAGTTAAAAATCGATTCCAAGATTTGCACTGGTAACGCTGCCGAAGGCAGCAGGGACCCTACACAGTTGGCTAAAAGTATTAAAAAAAATATTTTCACCGTGTTCTGATCTAGTCTGAAAGTTTCAAATGTCTAACTAGTCGGGAAGTTAGTTAAATAAATTTTCTGTCGAATCATATAAGCGCTGCCGAAGGCAGCGGGACTTGAAATAGTTGACTAAAATTATTAGAAAAATGTATTGTCACCGTGTTGTGAGCTGTCCTGAAAATTTCAAATATCTAGCTAGTCGGGAAGTTAGTTAAAAATCGATTGCAAGATTTGTCTATACCGTTTTTTGATACATTATGGCCAAAACCTATGTATTTTTGTCATTATGAACCTAATTTTCCTAAATATCTCCAAAACGGAAAAGCATACAAAGTCCAAAAAGGGAGGTGCACAACTAGATGTTATAACAAACCTATGTACCAATTCGAAACTTTCTACGTCCAACCGTTTTTGAGTTATGCGACATACACACACACACACACATAGACACACACACACACATACAGACGTCACGAAAAATCGCGTAAAATCCCTTATATCTCTAAAACGAGAGCTCGTGTTAAGACGACACTTGCAGGTTTGTAACTAGACATCATGACAGTCACATGTATAAATTGGCAACATTCAGCGATCATTCGTTTTCGAGTAATTTGAAATACAAAATCCATTTCGCAAATCGGGATTACTATACTTCCTTATACTTTGTATAAGGAAGTAATAAAAATAAATATATTCGCACGTTCATTCAAAGTGGAATTCAAAAAAGCGGCCACAAAAAATCGCTGTCTCAAAGAAATAGTGCTCCCTATATCATACTACAAAAAAAAAAAAAAAAAAAAAAAAAAAAAAAAAAAAAAACTTTGTTTTTATATACGTATGTGTGTGAAATTTATCTATTCTTTTTTAACTGAAAAAAGTATGCTTCATATTAGCATAAAGCTTCTCATCGCCGATAGTACCAATGACCATTTGATTCCTGTAAAACCATAGAGTTTTGACAGGTGCCACCTGATAGTTATTAATGTGATTAGAAACACTATTATTATTAATAGTTTTTAATATTATTATTATTGATTATTATTATCATTACGATATCTTCCAAAATAATGAATCAATTAAATCAAAATTTGTGTATATGAGGTGTGGCTATTAAATAACGAGACTATTGCTGCTACAGATGAACTACATATGAGCCAAATGCGAACGACCGACAGCTGTTCAGCGTAAAGTCTTCACTTTCGATTGCAGCTCTTTCCGTGTTTGTAGAGAAATCAGTCTGGCCATAACCTTCGTTTGTGTAAGAGGTGTTTGTTTCGTTTTGCCGAAAAGTGTAAAAGTAGAGCAACGAATTGTCGTGAAATTCTACGTGAAACTTGGTAAAATCGCTAGTGAAACTTATCTTTTATTAAAACAAGTTTATGGCGATGAATGTTTATCACGTGTGCGAGTTTATGAGTGGTTCAACCGTTTCCAAGATGGCTGAGAAGACTTTGGAGATGATGACCGAAATTCAAAGCGATGATGATCCCTTTCTTTTTTTTTTTTTTTTTTCGACATATTGTGTACCTTCATTGTGTACCTTCACTGGGTTCCTGAATGTCATTGTGTTCCTTCACTGGGTATTGTATACCTTCACTGGGTTCCTGAATGTCAAACTATTAATCAACATTACTATCTTGAGGTGCTTGCTCAACTCCGTGAAGGGGTAAGGAAAAAACGACCCGAATTGTGGAAGAACAAGTCATGGGTTCTCCATCAAGACAATGCGCCGACTCACACGTCATTGTCTGTCAAGGCGTTTCTAGCCAAATACAACATCCCAGTTTTAGTCCTTCCGCCTTATTCGCCTGACCTGGCCCCATGTGACTTTTATCCGTTCCCCAAAGTTAAATCTGTATTAAAAGGAACAAGATTTGAGTCAGTTAAAGCTGTGAAATAAAAAGTGGCACGCCTCATGCAGGAGCTCACAGAATAAGACTTCCAGCACTGTTTCGAACAATGGAAACTTCGCATGGAGCATTGTAGGGATAGAGGAGGGTTGTATATTGAAGGTGATAATAACTAAATATGTATAAATATAAAATAAAATGTTTTACAGCAATAGTCTCGTTATTTAATAGCCACACCTCGTATATTATTATTTATTTATTTATTTATTTTTAATATTTTTATATTTGAATGCTGAAATGTAATGCCAATATTCAGCATTTAAGAATGAAAATATTTGTATGAAAAGTAACTTCCCAATGACTCTTAAAATTAGTCTAATACGTTTATAATAAATTGGTGAATTATAATAATGTAAAGTTCAGAGACATAGTTAAAAAAAATAGTTAGCAAGAAATATTTTAGAAATTTTGAAGTTTTTTTTTTTTTTTTTTTTTTTTTTTTTTTTTTTTTTAACATTAATTTATTAATTTAAAATAGTTTTCCAGAAATGTTAGTACATATATATATATATATATAGAAAAGCTATATTTCATTGCACACGCATGCAAATTTCATAATTTTATGACAGAAATTTACAAAAAAATATACATAAAATTCACCATTTCCTTAACGCTATTCTATAGGTGCATTTTACTGAAAAACACTGCGATACGGTTTTATAATTAACACAATTTTGAAGGTTTTATTTATACCGGCTACATAAATAATTATAATATACTGTGTAAAATACCATTCTTGCGATTAATGGCAGATACAGTAACCGCCGCTTAATAAAATCAGTGGTTAATAAAATCAGCCGCATAATCTGATCAAATTGCTGGGACCGAAATCAAATCAATACACATTACTTTTAAAGCCGCCGCTTAATAAAATCAGCATCGCCGGTTAATAAACTCAAAAATATCACCTCAGCAGCCAAAAATATCAATTATGCACACTAAAAAAATTTTTTATCTACATTGTGTGTGTTTTTTTTTTTTTTTTTTTTTTTTTTTAATAAGAAAAGAAATTAAAGCACAACAATATGTCCGTTGTCGTTCATTGTCGAAGATTTTACACTTGCATCACAGCTACAAATTAAACACGCCCCATCACTTATCTCCGTAACAATTTCAAGGAACGTATTCTTCAAAACGCAGTAATAAGTTAAGAATTTTATTTGAAATGATATATTTTTTTTTTATTTCTAATTATTAAAAGGCAATTTCTAGTTCTTATTTTGAAATTACTATAATTCTTTAGGTTTAAACGAAATTATTTTAAATTTATAAGAGCAACGTCAACTTTTAGTAAAGTAATGATGATTTTCTTCAAACGAAAGTACATGGGAACTTGGAATGCGTTTAATTTATTTATATCGAAAAAATAAGTAATTAATTATCTATCAAAAATTAATTAATATTGTTTACTAATTCTATTATTCGTTACCTTTTGAAGTTTCTTTCCAAATTCAGAGAAGTAATACCTTTTCCTTAAGTTCAGGAACGTTTGCCGAATATAAAAATCAGCCGCTTAATAAAATTACTTTGGCCCAGAACGAATGTGATTTTAATAAGCGGCGGGAACTGCATATAAAGCATATTTCAGTATATTTAGAATGATTCTAAGAAGATATTATGAAGTTTTATTATTTTTAATTTTTTTTTTAATAAGAAATAAATTTATTAGTAATATCAACATGTAATATCAATTACCACCTTATGTAAACATGTTTGTTAACCCACGTACAGCGCTTAGAATACATAGTATGGTAACCGTCCAGTAAAACCGTATTCTAAAGATTAGACCTCTCACCAAAGGTCAATGCGATAGAGAATCTTGCTTGAAAAGTCGAAACTAATGTATTTACTGACTACTTATCTGTTTAAATTGCTTAATTAAGCAGACGAAACTGGGAAGAGCCGATCAATCTTATAAAATATTTACGATTTGTGCAAGCCTTTCTATACCAGTATTACTTGGGGGGTGGGCTTACATTTTCTAGCAGTATTTTCAGTATTACGGTTGTCACACTGTAAATTTTAGAAGCTGTAACCATGGGCATAAAATATCCATCATTGCTAGTAATTTTTAGTTTTTATCATTTGTAATATCAATGTTGTAGAATTAAAAATACGTTTATCAAAATAATTTTCTATTTGTTTAAATAGTTCAATGAAATTGATTTTATATTCTTAAAGTTACAAACAATAAATGTCAATCAAAACGGCACCTAATTTAATGCATTTCCATTTTGTTAAGTAAATTTTTACGAAAAATTTATATCAGGTCTACAACTATGTTCTTATAAATTGTACTAGAATAAAAAAAAATAGTACTATTGTTTACTTTATAATGGAATCGTAAAAAGCAATTCATATATTGTTATTTAAAAATAGAACAAAAATTGCCATTTAATTTACATTTGTATTCCAGATTACATTTTAGCGCTTTAAAATTTTTAGATAAGATTAAAATTAGTTTGCTTCTCTTTCAGAATGTGCAAATATAAATAAAAGATTTTGTTTGTGACAGATTTCACAAAATTATTTCCATTGAGGCAGTGCACTATTTATGTTCCAACAGGCTACATAAAAGACGTCATGTTAAAAATATTTTGTTTATAGTTTTCAGGAACGTGAATTATTCCCCAGATGAACATTTACCTGAAAACTGAAATATTTAATAAATTATAAAACTAAAAAGTTTTAAATGTCGTTTTGAATTATATAATATTCTTCCGAACATGCGTAAAAATTTTAAAATATAAATAATAGAATTACATTGAAAATATTGTCTAATAATGAAAAACATATATCATTCTTTGTAGGAGATTGTTGCGTTAAATTTAAAAATAAACGTTCTCTTTTTCTCATTTGGTTTAATAATGTTAAACTTTTAATGCAAGGAAAAGAATATTGTGAGGTACTAGAGATGGCCTGGAGATTCAACTTCCAAATATACTTATATCCCGGTAAAGGCTTTCTTTCTTTTTTTTTCTTTTTTTTTTTTTTTTTTTTTTTTTAATAAATTACTTTTCCATGAAATGGTTTGTAATATATTCTACAGTAATTCGCATGTTCTAGAAAAAGTGAAATTAAATATGATCACCATAAAATAATTCATCAGTCACCATATTGGAAATACCGTATTAAAAATTCCATTTTAAAAGGATATATTTAAGGTATAAATAAAATACATATTTTCTTTATTCAGATCATTTTATAAAAGAAATAATTCCAGTAAAAATCCTCTTGCTTTCTTTACGGTAAATTCATTTGAATATAAATTGTATTTCATTTTATTTAAAAAAAAAAAAAAAAAAAAAAAAAAAAAATGTATTTGTAATATAATCTTGACTAACTATGAAACGAGAATTATTTATTAAAACTAAAGTAAATATTGTAAATATTTTTAAGACATAGCCTACAAGATATTTAAAGATTAGATAGAAATAATTTTTGCTTCCTACATACACATTTCTTGTTCTCCCAGTTGACTATCTCTATTACAAATAATTCTTTTAACTTTCATAATTATTATTAAAAAATAATTTTCTTTATGCACATTTATACAAAATTTTGTCCTATACCACCATGTTAAAAATTTAGAAAAAGCGGGATGGTAACGCAAGCTGTTGAACAATTTTTACCAAAAGTTGATCGGCACTAATTTATGTCAGTATGTAACTACATACCAATTTGTATGAAATTCTGTGCAGTAGTACCTAAGATACAGTCGCAACAAAATTTTGTCACACACACAGAGACAGACGGAACAGACGGAGAGAGAGACAGACATTTTCTAAAAATGGTCAAATCGTGTTCTACAACTCTTAAACCCGAGGTTATGAATCCAATACTTTCTTCTATTTAATATAGAAGAAAGTAATAATATTTTATCCAAAAAAAAAAAAAAAAAAAAAATTGGCAACAATGGTATATACACTGCTTATTTATCGAGAGAAAGTCAGATTTTTCAATTCCTACTATTAGCTCACACTCTCCCTATATATATCTTGTACAAATCTTGCAATCGATTTTTAACTAACTTCCCGACTAGCTAGGAATTTGAAACTTTCAGGATTGCTCAGAACACGGTGACAACACAATACTTTGAAGTCCAATTTTCGAATTATAGATTAGTTTTCTTATAATTAATTAAAATATGAAAATAATAACATCCTAATAGCATTAAAATAGCCATATAAATATTAGCTATAATATAATTGTTACCAAAAAAATTTACGAGGTCATTTTCTTTCGACATAAAAATAAATACATTTAATTAAACGTGAAGATAAAAAAATTATAAAAAGTTAAATTATGCATCTCACAAAAATTGACGTCATTATCACTTTAAGAATTTTATGCACATTGATAGGAGCTCTATGATTCATCAGAAAATTTAGAACATGGTATATAAAAAGTTATATATATATATATATATATATATATATATATATATATAATTTTTTTATTTCCTTTTGCACGCGAGCTTTTTATTTCCTAATTCAAAATTATTATTAAAAAAAAAAAATTCGATAGTGTTTGTAAATAGGAATTGACTTTATAAAATTTTCTTTTATATTAATTGTTTTTTAAACTACATTTTCTTATTCCACATTTATATTTATTATTGTTAATGAAAATTTAAAACGCTATTTTCAAGAGGAAGGATTTAAATTAATGCGATGTAATTAGCTGATAAAAAAATAAATATGACCATATTTATAAGACATATGAAGAAATATTACATGCTTATTTATATTATTATATTAATTTTCCATGCAGAGATTTTTAGTTCTGTTTTACAATTATTTTTATTTGAAATATTAGTATTACATTTCACCGAATAGGGAATAAAAAATATATGCTATGCATCAAATGAGAATTTTTTTTTCTTTATTATGATAACTCCATAAGGTATATTTGAGCAAATTAATGAACATCCATACTTAACAATTATTATCTACGTGAAAAAACATTATTTGTGTCTTACCTTACATAACGCATATAAAAAACACTATAATAACATTATGTTCTCTTTAGATAAGAAGAATGAAATATTTTTGAAATAAGTAAGAAAAATTACCGGTGAAATATGTTCAAAAAATAAATATTAGAAAATAGGTCTGACATATTTTACAAAATAAATATTAAAAAAATAATTTTTAATGAAACATTTAAAAATATTTTAACGCATTTTTTTAAATTTATCTTTAAAGAATAAAAAATAATATTTAAAATTAATTTAATTAAAAATTTTCATTTTTTATTTAAATTTGTAAAATTATAACTAAGTAAGAGAATATGGGCAATAAAAAAAAGTAAATAATTAGACTTTATTTTTATTTTTTTTTTTTTTCTAAAAAATGGGAAAAAAAAAAAAACTTTATTAGTATGAATACATACACTGGATTTTGAGACAATATTTCGTTTATAGATATACTACAAAACCTAAAATTATATTTTACATAATTATGTTTTAAGATGACAGAAAAATGAAAAAAAAATAATTTTACTTATTAAAATACTTTTATTTTATTTTATTTTATTTTATTTGTTGTTTTTGTAATGCTGAAATATTGCATTTATAAATTATAAGCATAATAATTAATCAATATTCATATTATATATTTAGTTTTAAAGTAAATTGCATTTTTTTTTTTTTTTTTTTTTTTTTTTTTTTTTTTTAATAAAAATTTAATACAAAAGTTTTAGCGTAAACTGCATTTATTAGTACTATAAATTTAGTATAAATTTTAATAATATATATATTTTAAAACAGGAATAAACTACTATGTCAGAAACGCCAAAGAAAAATTATTGAGGTGCATACAGCTGTTTCGGTAGCCTAAAGCGTGCCGTCTTCAGTGCAAAAAGAATTCTGTTATGTTATTAATGTTATTATGTTAAAATGTTATGTTAAAATGTTATTAATGCATTATTAATGCATTGACTGTTAAAAATGGTTTCCTAAAAATGAGCTAAATTGTCTCAAAATAGCTCCAAAACAATATATACTTAAATTTGAAAACCCATGTACTCATATTTGAGTATTCTGACATGCTCCAAAATGGGGTTGACCAATAAGAATCCCAATATCCCCATGTTTGACATGTCAATGTACTCAAAATTGAATACTTGAGTTTTCAAATTTAAGTATATATTGTTTCGGAGCTATTTTGACATAATTTAGCTCATTTTTAAGAAACCATTTTTAACAGCGTTAAATAACATATCTTTCGGGTAAGGAAAATTTCTTAAAAATAATAAACAATTTTTATCATTTACTCAGTGAAATACAAATTGAAATTTTATAAATGATTACATATATATATATACATTTAATTTTTTTTATTGCTTTATAAAAAAATAACAAAAATTCATCGTGTGTGTAAAAAAAAAAAAAAAAAAAAAAAAAAAGCATGTATAATCTATTACAAATTATTTATCGAGGCATTAATGAATGACCTGGATCTGTTTTTAAAATTAAAGTGAGCCAGCAGTTGACAGGACCTTCCACTACTGGTGATTTGTAGTACCAGTAGTGGACGTCCCTAAAAATATTATATGCTAATACAAAATAAAATATTTAACAAAATAAATGAATTCTACATACCTATTTTGGTTATATAAGAGGAAAGAGTGCATGGAAACTATTAAAATTATCATAGAAATGGCGAATAAAATTTTATTTCCTTATTCAAAATTATAGAGGGGAAATGAGAAAATGACAGAAAATGCAAACTTTTTTACTTATTTATTTTTTTTTTTTTTTGGTTAAACCAGATATGTCAGAAAATATTTAAAGTTCAAGACTTTAATAATAGAGGATTGTAACACCAACCCTGAACATTTCTCAAACCTTTACAGAAATTAGAATTCGTTTTTCAGCGTATAAATCTAAAAGTGCCCACTACTGGTGCTTTTAACCGATTAATATTAAAGTAATTTTTTTCAATAATATATTTATAGTATATGCTTTTTGATTGATTTATTTGATGTATTTATTTAATTATATAACCTCTTGAGTGCAGTTTGGCGTTTTTGCGCTTTTCTTGTGTTGTGTTAAAAATAATTTGAAGCACTAATTGCGCTTCTCTTATTACAAAATTGCATTGAAGCGAGATCGCCCTGCAGTTTGTTGCTATAATTTTCACATTAGTTGACAGCTATTGTCTTGATATCAACTGTGAACTCTATTAATATAATTAAATTTGTTTTTAATGAGATAAGAATTAATCACTCAAGCACGATGTGCTACTATAGTGTCTCCTTCTTGAGGGTCACCATTTCAATTCAATGATCGTTTCCACTTTGTTGTATTTGATACTTATTTTGTCTTTACAACGTGTTGTAATATTGTTAACATTGTACGCGACAGAATATCCAGTTTTTATTGTGCCATATGTAAGAAAGGAATTCAATGAACTTGTGCAGCGAAACTCTAATCGTTTTTATTTTTTCCAATAAATAAATAAATAAATAAAAATAAAATAACTACGCTTTTACATTCTGCACTTTTAGCATATATTCTAGAAAATTTTTCAGCACATAAATGATTTAAAAAAAACTGACGTACATTTTTATAAAACGAAATGCGAAACAATTTTATTAATGCATTATTAATGCATTGACTGTTAAAAATGGTTTCCTAAAAATGAGCTAAATTGTCTCAAAATAGCTCCGAAACAATATATACTTAAATTTGAAAACCCATGTACTCATATTTGAGTATTCTGACATGCTCCAAAATGGGGTTGACCAATAAGAATCCCAATATCCCCATGTTTGACATGTCAATATACTCAAAATTGAATACATGGGTTTTCAAATTTAAGTATATATTGTTTCGGAGCTATTTTGAGACAACTTAGCTCATTTTTAAGAAACCATTTTTAACAGCGTTAAATAACATATCTTGTGGGTAAGGAAAATTTCTTAAAAATAATAAACAATTTTTATCATTTACTCAGTGAAATACAAATTGAAATTTTATAAATGATTACATATATATATACATTTAATTTTTTTTATTGCTTTATTAAAAAAAAATGCATCGTGTGTGTAAAAAAAAAAAAAAAAAAAAAAAAAAAACATGTATAATCTATTACAAATTATTTATCGAGGCATTAATGAATTCTTATACTGAAAATAAATGCACACTAGGATATTCCATTCTCTCATTATATACTGCACAGCATGTATTTTCATTAATAACCAATGCGATTTTACCTGATTACAATGCTACTGTACATAGTATATATATATCTAAGCAAACAAAATCGATCAAATTCTGTTCTATGAATTTCATCAGCAAGATCATATTTCAGGCATATCACGATTATCTCGTATCATTTTCAATTTGCCAGCTTCATCCGGAGAGCTGATAACCCTCTAATCTTGTGACCTATAGGAGGATATGAAACAGCTTTAAGCTGAATACACTAAAGATAAAATACTATAGATACTATTATTTAAATGATGATTCATTGTGTTATTTCCAACTTATATATTTTACCAAATAAATATATATATACAGTCGGTAACAAAAGTGTCCAAACACTAGCAAAAATTCCTACATGAAAAAAGTACACTTCATGCGGTTTTGTTAAATAAATCCTTGTCGAATCGTGTTCTCTTTTTTTTACATAGGAATTTTTGCTAGTGTCCGGACACTTTTGTTACCGACTGTATATATATATTATTCACGTATGAAAAGTAGACAATTTTATGATAAAAAAAATAGATTTGTACAACGATTAAATAAAATAAAATGAAAGGAATAAAGATAGATATAAGAATTTATAATAAATGATCATATATTTGTATTTCTTTATCTAACATTTCCTTATTCGGAAATAAAATAATTCTTTAACATCAAATTATAAATCACCCGTTTGTTGATAATATTCATACATTTTATAATTGTAAATTTCATAGCACTATTTTATTTTGAAATAATATTTTCTACATAAAAACTTTAATACTTCATTTTATAAACATTCACTCCAGTCTTTTAGGTTGATTTCTTTAGAAATCGACCTATTGCAATCACTTCGTTTATCTCTCTCTATATATATAATGAAATTTTTGTCATCACGATAACTCCCGAAGAAATACTCCAAATCGAACCAAATTTGGACAGTGAACTGATCATATAAATATCTTGGATGAGTTCGTTAACCAAGTTGCTCCGACTTTTTGTTTTCAAGTGGCAGCCACTTGAATATTTCTAACCCACATTGTAAAAAGCGTATTTAAAGCAAGATTTGCTTGAATTTTTATGTAAATCTAGACTACATAAGGGTCTAAATGAACTTTAGTAATGAAATTTATCTGCCATTTTTAATAAAGTGGCGGATATCTTAAGTTAAGGTGGGCCACATGAAATCAGGCTACCACTTGAAAATTTGAAATCACGATAACTTCCGAAATAATACTCCAAATCGAACCAAATTTGGACAGCGTCTTAACTTCTGTTATGAATATCTTGGATGAGTTTCTTAACCAAGTTGCTCCACCATTTTGTTTGCAAGTGGAGACCACTTGAAATTTTTAAATTCAAATTGTAAAAAGCGTATACCGAATTTTCTTGAATTTTGATGTATACATAGACTATATAAGTGTCTCAATGAAGATTATTAATGAACGTATCCGCCATTTTTAATAAAGTGGCGGATATCTTAAGTTAAGCAGGGCCACTTGAAATCAAACTACCACTTGAAAATTTAAAATCCCGATAACTTCCGAAATAATACTCCAAATTGAACCTAATTTGGACAGCGTCTTAAGTTGTGTTATGGATATCTTGGATGATTTTCTTAACCAAGTTGCTCCACCATTCTTTGAAGTAGAGACCACTTGATATTTTCAAATTCAAATTGTAAAAAGCGTATTCCGAATTTGTTTGAATTTTGATGTATACATAGACTATATAAGTGTCTCAATGAAGTTTATTAATGAACTATGGATTTTCTCGCCAAAAGTCGCGAAGTAAAAAAGTCGCCAAATTTGGCACCAAATCCATTACCTGCCATTTGGAGCTTTTTAAGGGAAAATTAGGCTATTTTAACATTAAAATAAACTAGAAATGCGGAAAATTAACATTTAATCAACTTACTAAGCCTCTTTGATAGAATTTCTACAAAAAAAAAAAAAGAATTATTTTCAAATTTGCAACAATATCTTAGATTAATTAGTTCACTGAGCAACTTTCTCTGCCATTTTGATCCAAGTGGCAGCCACTTAATTTTTCAACACGATGACTTTTGAAATTCTGAATTAATTCCAACTATATTTGTACAGTAGTTTTATCTCACAAATACATTTGATATATTTGTCAACTTGGCCCACCAACTTGTTTCCAAGCGCCGGCCACTTGAAAATTTTAAATTCACATAAAAGGTATTTATGAACCGATTTGCTTAAAACTCCATATGTAGATAGCCTACATCAATATTTCTACTAATTCATTAATAATTTGTAGCCGCCATTTTCAAACACAATGACGGCTACTTGATAAGGAAAAAGAAATCAACCTACCCTTCCGAATAAGCCAGAAGGACTTTTTTTTTTTTTTTTTTTTATGTATTTTTAAATTGTGTAATATAGCAATCGAATTAAATAATTTCTTTTATTAAGCGCTGCAATTTAGAATCAAACCGATAGCTGACTCAAATTTAAAGGTAAAGTTTTTCCTTATAAATGAAACATGCACATAATATCTTATGATTATTTCCTAATATATTTTTACGTTTAATTTCACAGTTGTTCCTTTTTCCGTACGTCACATAGCAAACAGAAATTTCCAAGAAAATTGAGAATACGCGTTCTTTGCTTTTACAATTAAAATGATGAAAATTGACTTAAGCCAAATAAACATTACAAATCCTTTTTTTTTTTTTTTTTTTTTTTTTTTGTGAAACAAGCTATTTTAAATAAAATACACCAATATTCATTTTTAATTGAAAATAAAAATGTCTTTTTAGGCAAAATCATATACTAAAATTTACTTACATTCAATAAATTCTTAAAATTGCATACTTGTAAGCTATTAAAAAATGCCAAGAGAAATATCAAATTGCAAAAATTCTGATGATAAACTCGTTCATGATGCCAAATGTATCTACTTTATTCAGTTAATACCAATAAATTCATAAAATTCCTAATACTGTATTGATTAATTTATATAGATAACTATTGTTATGATGTATTTAATAGGAGTGTCGCCCTCTGCTCTCTGCGATCACCTACCTCTGCGGGACCTTACATGCTTCATCGCAGCTTTGCCCTTTCTTTTATTGTTATATTTTATTTTACATTTAACATTGCCAAAAAACATTAAAATTACAAATGAGACAGACAAAGGGTTAGGACTGTCATTCTATGCGGTCAGTTTTTGTTGATTAACTCCATCCTGTACTATATAATCATGAATACTTAAGCATAAAACAATCATTTAATATTTATTTTAAAGATAATGATCCATGATTTTTACATAAATTGTCAATCGTACATAGACGATTTAAACTCGTCATTGTACGATATGTCATGTAAAACCAATGATGAGCTAGACTCGTCATTTTACTGCTAAAAGTTAATATAAAACAAAAGAGATTATATAATATTTTTCAAAGACCTATTTCAGTCTAATTAAAATAATTAGTTTAAGAAATAAATAATAAACAGCTTTCAAACGAGTTTCGCTAAATTTTATTTTCATTATTATTATTATTATTTTCCCGAAATGGTCGATTTATTCTTTTGTAAATTTCATCTAGAGCAATACAGCCGAATAGATCAATTATTTGCCTGTACAACTTAAGAAGACTTAAATTCAATCAATGTAGAAATATGCTCCTTTATTTTTCCAAACATTTCCATTATAACCATTTAACATGGTATACCTAATATATATATTAAATCTTTCAACAAGGAAAGTTATAATTCCATGCCGTATCTCACCGTCTGAAAATCTCTCACGATACAGACTTATGAATTATATTAAAATATACTTTACAAGGTTATATACAGATAAAAATTAAGTTGATACTATTTCAAAAACCATTCGAAGTTTTTTTTTTTTTTTTTTTTTTTTTTTTTTTTTAACCAGAGATAAATATTTATGACCTAAAAATTCTCTAAAATTGAACCATAGTAATGTAAAATATTACTTTTAGAAATAGATGCAATTTAAAAATTTGAAAACTTGAGAATAGATGTTGGGAAAATTTTCATCTCTAATCGTTATTAAAAAGATATTCATTAAAAAATTTATTGGTAATATTTCGTAAAGTCATGATAAAAATAAGAATCTAAAACTGTAATAACTGTGTAAAACAAAGAATTTTAATATATTGCAGAATATTAATCATTCTTTGTATTTATATGAACTAAATACAAGTTCTTTTACTAGAAATTTTAAATTTAATTAATGAATAAAAAGTCATAAATTTATTAACTTAAAAGAGAAAAAAAAATCTCAATTTTCAATTAAAATAGTTTTTCAGTTTAGGGCTTTACCAAGAAAGATTTATAGATGCTTACTATTATAAAAACCGTAAGCTCCAAAAACTAATTAAAGTATGACGATTTTCCGTTAAGTTATTAATTTTACGAAGATGTCCATTACGGCATAAGTAAATTCGAGTAAGCATTTTACAAAAAGAAGTGTCTTATAAAGTTAAAGCATTATCTTCAAATAAAGCAAAAAAATAAAAATGCTATTTAAAATATTAAAGTGAAAATAATGCAATCCAAGTTGATGGAAGATTGAACTTAATTTGTGTTATCAATTGATACACTTAATTATTTAAAGTTTGTTACGGGAGATTTGATATGCTTCACTGACAAAGAGTAAATTTCTTCTTTTTAATAAATAGAAACTGAGCAAATGCACTGAAAAAGAAAATATTATATAAACAATTATTTTTAAGAACTAAAGTTAATCTTTTAATTAGAATTTATTAAACAAGTCAGGTACAAAATCGAAGCATATTGCAAGAAAACAAATACTAGAGAGAGAAATTTCAAAACAAATGGTTAGAAATATATGAGTTTTTTTTTTTTTTTTTTTTTTAAATATATAGTCATTAATTTTCTCTGAATCTTTTATCACTAATTTTCCGAGTTGATTGATATCGCAGAGAAGCTGGGAAGATTCCACGCATGTAAGCTTTCATCAATGAATACTGAATGAATTGAATAACGAATTTAAAAATAATTTTTGGATTGTTCATTCGAAAATTAAATATTCAATTGTGAAAGGTTAAGTTTATGTTAAAATGCGTTGCTTTTTATTTACCTATCTTCATAAAATTTTTAATTCGAAGCCTTAAATAATTTGTATGTAAATTAAATATAAATAACTCAAATGTTTGCGATAGTAAATATTTATGTAGATTTTCATTATGCTATTAAGAACTAGAAAAATGATTTACAAAAACATCTTATCTTTTTTTTTAATGCTGTAAATTATGGTAATTCATAAAATCGTACCTTAAAATTACTCTTTTGTACATAACTAGGGGGCTCTGCCCCCTGCTCGCTCCGCTCACCAACCCCCGTGGAAGGCTTTGCCTCGCTCGACTCATTTTGAAGGTTTTATTTATACCGGCTACATAAATAATTATAATATACTGTGTAAAATACCATTCTTGCGATTAATGGCAGATACAGTAACCGCCGCTTAATAAAATCAGTAGTTAATAAAATCAGCCGCATAATCTGATCAAATTGCTGGGACCGAAATCAAATCAATACACATTACTTTTAAAGCCGCCGCTTAATAAAATCAGCATCGCCGGTTAATAAACTCAAAAATATCACCTCAGCAGCCAAAAATATCAATTATGCACACTAAAAAAAATTTTTATCTACATTGTGTGTGTTTTTTTTTTTTTTTTTTTTTTTTAATAAGAAAAGAAATTAAAGCACAACAATATGTCCGTTGTCGTTCATTGTCGAAGATTTTACACTTGCATCACAGCTACAAATTAAACACGCCCCATCACTTATCTCCGTAACAATTTCAAGGAACGTATTCTTCAAAACGCAGTAATAAGTTAAGAATTTTATTTGAAATGATATATTTTTTTTTATTTCTAATTATTAAAAGGCAATTTCTAGTTCTTATTTTGAAATTACTATAATTCTTTAGGTTTAAACGAAATTATTTTAAATTTATAAGAGCAACGTCAACTTTTAGTAAAGTAATGATGATTTTCTTCAAACGAAAGTACATGGGAACTTGGAATGCGTTTAATTTATTTATATCGAAAAAATAAGTAATTAATTATCTATCAAAAATTAATTAATATTGTTTACTAATTCTATTATTCGTTACCTTTTGAAGTTTCTTTCCAAATTCAGAGAAGTAATACCTTTTCCTTAAGTTCAGGAACGTTTGCCGAATATAAAAATCAGCCGCTTAATAAAATTACTTTGGCCCAGAACGAATGTGATTTTAATAAGCGGCGGGAACTGTATATAAAGCATATTTCAGTATATTTAGAATGATTCTAAGAAGATATTATGAAGTTTTATTATTTTTAATTTTTTTTTTAATAAGAAATAAATTTATTAGTAATATCAACATGTAATATCAATTACCACCTTATGTAAACATGTTTGTTAACCCACGTACAGCGCTTAGAATACATAGTATGGTAACCGTCCAGTAAAACCGTATTCTAAAGATTAGACCTCTCACCAAAGGTCAATGCGATAGAGAATCTTGCTTGAAAAGTCGAAACTAATGTATTTACTGACTACTTATCTGTTTAAATTGCTTAATTAAGCAGACGAAACTGGGAAGAGCCGATCAATCTTATAAAATATTTACGATTTGTGCAAGCCTTTCTATACCAGTATTACTTGGGGGGTGGGCTTACATTTTCTAGCAGTATTTTCAGTATTACGGTTGTCACACTGTAAATTTTAGAAGCTGTAACCATGGGCATAAAATATCCATCATTGCTAGTAATTTTTAGTTTTTATCATTTGTAATATCAATGTTGTAGAATTAAAAATACGTTTATCAAAATAATTTTCTATTTGTTTAAATAGTTCAATGAAATTGAACTAACAAATGCACTGAAAAAGAAAATATTATATAAACAATTATTTTTAAGAACTAAAGTTAATCTTTTAATTAGAATTTATTAAACAAGTCAGGTACAAAATCGAAGCATATTGCAAGAAAACAAATACTAGAGAGAGAAATTTCAAAACAAATGGTTAGAAATATATGAGTTTTTTTTTTTTTTTTTTTTAAATATATAGTCATTAATTTTCTCTGAATCTTTTATCACTAATTTTCCGAGTTGATTGATATCGCAGAGAAGCTGGGAAGATTCCACGCATGTAAGCTTTCATCAATGAATACTGAATGAATTGAATAACGAATTTAAAAATAATTTTTGGATTGTTCATTCGAAAATTAAATATTCAATTGTGAAAGGTTAAGTTTATGTTAAAATGCGTTGCTTTTTATTTACCTATCTTCATAAAATTTTTAATTCGAAGCCTTAAATAATTTGTATGTAAATTAAATATAAATAACTCAAATGTTTGCGATAGTAAATATTTATGTAGATTTTCATTATGCTATTAAGAACTAGAAAAATGATTTACAAAAACATCTTATCTTTTTTTTTAATGCTGTAAATTATGGTAATTCATAAAATCGTACCTTAAAATTACTCTTTTGTACATAACTAGGGGGCTCTGCCCCCTGCTCGCTCCGCTCACCAACCCCCGTGGAAGGCTTTGCCTCGCTCGACTCATTTTGCTCGTTAACCCCTGTGGGATTCTACCTGACTACTCGCAACTTTGCCTTCCATTGAATTGGAATATCAATAATACATAACACAAAAGAAAAGTTGAACAATATTATAGAAATCTACCATATTTGGTATCACATTGAAATACACAATATTTAATATTATATCATTTATAATATGTGAAAGATCTGTTTTCATGTTCGACAATTTAATAACAGTTTGCCATTAGTTTGAAAGAAAACATATGCTAGACAGCTAGGCACACAAAATAAACAACGATAGCGCTAACTTTTTAGATCAGAGAGAAATTCTTAACATTTAAACCATTCTGCGTTACAGCTTTAGTGTATGATCCACTTGTTAAATTTTTGTCACTATTTGACGATGAATTTTCTGCGTATTATTGATTGATTAAAAAGATTATAAACTTATTTTTTTCTATATTTTTCACTATTGAATTTTTTTAGTTAATTTACGACAATATGTAACACTCTGCATTTATTTCCAATGTACAGCTAAGTTTAAAATGGTGCTTATAACAGTAAAGATGCTACTTTTTAAAGTGCATTTTTTTTTCTAGAATATGATTTAGTCAGATACGTTGAAAATAAATATCTTATGTGATTAATGCAAATATTTTAAACATTTCATTATTAGTAGTAGCATGACAGGGCAATTTCTTTGAGATAGCGATTTTGCATTGTCGCCATTTATTGTATTACACTGCCCGCTAATATCTGATTTTACCATTTAATTTCTTAAACTATATTAAATAATAACAGTTAAATCGGGGAAATTTTTTTTTCACATTTTTCGAAACCTACTGATAAGCGAAAAACTCATCCTTGATTGTATTGTAAAAACGAATTGCTGGTTTGAAGTATTCGAGACAGACCATCACCATTCATAAATTGGATGGCTTTTCCATATTTGTTGACCTGAATAATTATTATTGTTGGTGATATCTCCTGAACTTGTGTAAATAATGACTTCTGAATAGTTGTCGGCTACATCTTCTGGATATGTACTGATTACACCTTGATTTTTTTTACATATATATTATGTAATATTGAATTTAGAAAATAAAAAATGCGCGTTGAGAACGAAATATAATGATAATGGATAATTTAATTTAATTTAATTTATAGAGACATCAACGGTATAGGAAAAAAATACTTTAGACATTTTCTTTTTAATAATAAACGGAACTAAAAAGGGATAATATTTTACCTGGAGACATTTTGTATATTTAGACCAAATAAAAAAATGTTCTCCTTTTTCCCCTCTTGCATTGTTAAAAAATAAAAAATAAAAATCGTGCTAAAGCAGTGGTATAGTTTAACCTCTTGGCGAAATTTGAAATTTTGCACCGAAGTAGCTTCGTCGTTTCTCGCGAAAATCTTGACATGCATAATTGCGATAGATAATCCAAGTCATCGTCAAAAAAAAAAAAATGAAAATTTTAAAATCTGCCAGTGGGGTCCTATATATCTGTAACTAAAATATTTTAGCAATGCAGTTACTGCATGTCTTTATATGGAAAAACAGACAAAAAAAAAATATGTCCTGTACAGAATTTAATTTAATACGGGTTGTATTAAATTAAATTCTGTTTTCTGCAAAGTTTTATATCAATGCTTAAAACACAAAAATAGGTTGCGGATTATATTATTATTATCATTATTATTGCACTATTTTATAACTTATCTCTATATTTAAGGCATGGCTAGAGTTAAAATGGCTATTGTGGTTGCGTAAATGAACTCCTTGGCGAAAAACGTACGAGCTTCTTCATTTCTAAATTTAAAAAATCGCAAAATTGGTCATAGTAAAGATCTATCCTTTTAAATATGTTTTGAGTTAAAAAACTAAATCTTTATATAAACTATTGTAAATTTTTGTCTCATAAATTTCATTTTAAAATTTTTCGGCTTAACCTCTAACTCTATACCAATAGTTGTTTAACATAATCATGGTATTCGTTACTAAATCTTTTTCGCCTAACGTTAAAATAAAAACTAATAATATAAACTAAACTACTAGTATAAACTTAACTAATAACATAAAATAATAATATAAACTAATAATATATACTAAGATAAAAATATAAACTAATTTTAATTTCATCTTCATTAAATTTGTACTTAATATTTTAAACATTTCGGTTATTTTCAAACGTTTCACTATTCTAAATAATTTTTTTCTTCTCTAGAGCATCTCAAAGATGCCAATTTTTCAGTTTTTCTTATTTACACCATTGATCGTATTTTAATTTTCCTGAGGAAAGTGACGTCAGAGACAGAGAAAAAAAAACGTAATAATAGAAACTTTTTGTACGGTGGAAAAACCTTTATAAACCCGACGTTTTTAGTTAATAACTTCGTTAATTAAAATGATAGAAATTTCTAAGCAGCTGAAATGCCTTCCTTGAAGTAGTCTGAATACACTGATATATCTCACGAAGCGGAGAACCCTGCCCTCCGCGAGAAGTTGCTGTCGCAAACAAAAAATTTTGACGCCTGCGACAGCTACTTTTTTTAATATATAGAGAAATTTTCTTCTTCCTTTTTTTTTTTTTTTTTTTTTTTTTTCTTAATTTGCTATGGTAAATGAGAAAAATCTGTTGATTAAAAAATTTAATATCAAACCAAGAAATAGAACCGTTCAAAACAAATAAAAGGCCTTAATTAAAAATCATATAAAAACACACACATCAAATTTACTGAAAATAAATTTGTAAATTCCACAATAACAAAAGTCAGCTATTCATCAAAAATATTACTTTTCAGTTTTAAGAAAGGTTTTATTGTACCCAAGACGATGATTTGTCTGGGAACATAACTTTAAAGTTTTTCGAAAAGTCGCAGAATAATTTACATATCCATAAAAATTTCATGCGTAGGATTACTGAATAGAAGGAATATAATTCAAATTTTCTTTTTCTGACTGAGTCACGTTAAACCTTATGCATAATTAATTGATTTCTTCTTACGCATTCTCTATTCGTAAAATATGCATTTGTAAAATAATGTACGATATTAATCATGATAAGGTAATAATTCTGTCTTTTATTCAGAAAGTACATACCCAAAATTAAATATATGAAAACAATTTTACAACTCTATGACCTCTTAAACTTAAAACATTTTTTATGAGTGATAATTTAGTACAGTACAAGCAGCAGTATTTATGGGTTATCCATAGTAAATTTTCATTATTTGTTTTAGTGAAAAATGATAATTTTTTTCTTATTTATTCACGAACAATCTCCCGTTTGAAAAGTAATTTATACTCTGTAAAACGTGTTTAGCATTTTTTATATTCCATCCAATAATGCAGTTAAGGAAATTGTGTTCTTTCAGTGATAAATTAAACTGAAATGTGTTATATATAATTAGAACTTTTGTTTAGCGACCTTTCTTTTTACATGGTACTTTTACATGATATACAACCAAGCTAATTTTGAACTTAACAACTTTTCTGCAATAATATAAAAAGCAGCACATTGTTTCTGAATAAATTAAACCCAATTAGATAAGGTTTACTTCATCTGTAAATTTTTGTTATCTCAAAGTTTATCAAGATTGACATACTTGTTTTATACAAATATTTAAGGTTAAAAAAATATATCTTTAAGGGATTTTTAATGTCTATATTAAAATTGAAATTTCACACTTAATACTTAAAAAGTAAACAATTTTTTAAAAATATTAATTTATACTTAATAGAGTATGTTTCTGAAACTACTTGAATATTGCTTAGTTACAAACTACTATGTAATCTAATCAAAAATGATGAATTTCTATGCAAAAAGACAAAGAAACCTCTCACCTGTACAAGGTGCCTCTGAAAATTTGCAGACTATGAAAGACTTAAGATGAACTGGTGTATGTGTAACCACAGGGTAAGTGTAATATTCGGCTTGTAACTCAACTTATAAACTAATTTTGATCCTAATAGACAGCATATCTGTTTGTTTGTCTCATTTTATAATGAACATACCATCCAAATATTATGTTCATTGTGATATAGATTATCACATATTATAAAATTTATTTTTCTTTTTAAAGGATAGATAAATTCTCTAAATAAATAAAATTATAAATTAAATTTTTAATTTTAAACAACTACTTAAAATATAACGGTATAACGATTTTTATCCTGTAAATAATAAATTTTACAATATACGTTTTCTAATTTTTATATCTTCCCTTTCATATCTTTTTCAATGTAACTGAAACATTTTTTTTTTATCAATTCCCAGTATTCTATTAGCAAGCTTAACCTAATGGAAATTCTTTTCGCTCTGTTAATGATAATGTTTTGACTTATTTCTATCCTTGCGTTCCATGAAACCAGAAAATAATTAATTCGGTTTCTTTTCATCTTACATAGAAATGTAACTCATGCACCCTCTTGTCGCCTAATTTACATTAACGGTTAGATAAAATATTTGCTTAGCTAGTTATTTTCCCAGGATCTAAATCTTGGCGAAATCATACCAACATTCTACAATAACGGTCATTTTAAGTACTGGTCGCCTTTTAAAAATATACATGTGAATATTCCTAACGTAATCGCAACCATCCTCTATCTTAAACTTTAAACTTGGCATCTACATTATAACGCCAAATGCATTGTCTTTTTTTTTTTTTTTTTTTTTTTTTTTTTTCCTCCAGTTTCGGAGTACACTCTTTTTCTGATTACCGAAGCATTTCTATTTTTTGCAAACAGGAAGATATTGTCAAAGGAGCTATTAAAATGGAATCTGCAAGAAATATGCTTATCACAAATATATTATTAAAAGTTTTTAATGAGAATCTGTTTTATTAAAAGCCCACTAGGGACGAACATATCCACTCACCTTGGATTTCCCCGATGTTACTCATATGGACGTAATTGTTGTTAAGTATAAGGGGAAAAGAAAATTGAACAATTTTCCCCATAAGGTAGAGAAAGTATTGCTTTTGGGTCAAATTTTCGAACGCGAGATTTTGTTATATTTACATGTTTTGAGGTCCCCTGAATACGAAAATCATGTTTTTAGCAAATGGTCTGTGTGTATGTCTGTGTGTCTGTCTGATATCAGCCTATCTCAAAAACAAATTATGGCAGAAAGTTCAAACTTGGTATTCTAAATGTGTATCATATAGGGATGCTACAGGGAGCTTTTCGTTAAGATCAAGCAAATGGTTCGTGTACAGGGACAATAATTTACAATAATTATTTATAATAGAGATAGTTAACTGGGAAAATTTTTTTGTGTATGTAGGGGCCTCGCCTCCCCCCCCCCCCTGGGGGAGAAGTTCCCCTCGAGGGAAGAAAATTTTCATGATGGGTATCTTTCAAAAGAGCTCGCCAATACCTTTAAAACGAATGGTTGAACCATCGATCTGCGATAATTTAAAACAAAGTTATCGATTTTTTTTACTTTTAACGAAAAAAAAAAAAATTATTGAGAATAAAATGGTGCTTTTTTTGGATATTTGGTGTTATACTACTTCTCTAATATGGAAATCGTCTGCCTTATCATAAAAGATAATTTTTTAAATAATAATTTTAATAAATTATTTTTTAAAAACAGAATTACTTTTTAATTACCGAATTAAATTCTATATAAATGTAGGTGCATTAATGAAACGGGGGTTGAGGGGGGCGGAAGACCCCCTCACACAGAAGTAATTATCCTGTAAAACTCTTCAGAGACCTAATATGAATTGTTTAACACAGGTTTACATAACAGTACTCGTTATCTTACCTTTTAATCTGCAACCTGTATTTATAGTATTAAATTTCAGGGTAAGAGAAAATCGTGTGAGTGACACACCAGATTATTTAAAATTATTTTGCGATACCATATATGCATATACAGTAACACTTACAGGGGTGAAACTACCTAGTTTGCAAAAACCCTGAAAACTGTTCCTTGCAAGCAGATAGGGTAGATTTATTAATGATATATCATATGGCTACGTACATTAATGGCCCTCTTCACTTACCGTCGCCGGAAGTGCGGGCCAGTGTTATTCTATGGGGAAATTTCCTTTACAAATAATTATTAACTAATTCATATTTTTAAATTCTGTTTTCACATTCAGAGAATTCCCAAGTGTTAAATTGACGGACCTTTTTAAAAATGTATTTTTTAAATATTTATTTTGAAATTGCAAAATGAAAAAATTTCACATTTTGAAAATTCGTATTTTGCAGCTTCAAAAATATAAAAAATTAAAGAAATAATTTTTTAAAAAAGGTCCGTTAGTTTAACAGTTGGGAATTTTCAGAATGTGAAAACAAAATTTAAAACTATGTATTAGTTAATAAGTTATTTGTAAAGAAAAATTTCCTATAGAATAAAATTAGCGTCGGCTTCCGGCGGCGGTGAGTGAAGCAGTGATATTTGCTGACTTCATAATGCATTATAAGGCAAATTAAACATTCAAAATGAGAAATTTCTGTGAAAACGAGGCATTTTAACATATCCTGAATTCAGGGGTAGCCCCTGAAAAGTTTCACCCCTGCACTTAAGTCATTAAAAAATTAAAATGATCATAACCAAACAGAAATTACAGTTATGATATAAAATAACTATAATAGCATTTCAGTGTAATTTTTTACGCAGCTATTTCCCGGAGAACTAGAATAAGCCCCTGCGGGTTGGTAAGCGAAGTTAACAGCACCCTAGTAAATAAAAAGAGGGGGATAAAATGAAATAATTGAACGGATTCTTATTTGTAGATTTTTTTAAGAATTAAAAAATTATATATTGCAGTCATTTGTGAAGCTGTTCTGCAGAAGCCTTTTAGCCGTTGCATGTCTTCCACATGTAACGTTTCCAGGGAGAACCACGAGGCGGTAGGCTTCATCTCTCCCCTTTTTTTTTTAGGAGGGGGGGGATGTAGGGGGGTATGCCTCTCTCTCCAAGCTTTACGCCAAAATTGCTTTCTGAATAGGTGGGAAGGGCCTTTTTGGTGAGGGTCATAGTGCCTTCAGGGAGGACTTTAAAAGGGTAGGTGGCCCGAATTCTCGTTTTCGTACAAGGAAAACCCTGGAAACCTTGTACAACCACCCCGCTCAAACCGTACTGGTATCAAGGCTGCGAACTTCGGTTTCGAGCTCTTGATTTTGTTGTGTCAAATTAATCTACTTTGCTCTGTGAGCCTGCCAGAATAGAGGAAAAGAAACAGACAAGGGAAGCGTGAATCTATAAAAATCGTAATGAAACCAAACCAAGTTTAAATCGAAGAGCATAGTTGAGAGCTTAGGAAAAAGGCGGACAAATACTGCATAACTGAAATGATTCAAAATAGGTTGGTGGTGGTGTTGAAAGTTAAAGCCAATTCACTGAACGAGGGACCTAGACTTTTATGAAGAGGGGGGGGTCTTTGTAAGGGTTGTTGTTAAGTATTCACGCTAGTTTCTGAGTTTCCATGGGAATGTTTGACAAGCGCGGCCTGGTTTCTAATTCGGCATCTTCCGTTTACCGACTTCGGGAACAGTAGGACATAGGTGGGCTAGATATGACCAATATGTGTTACCTGTTATTATTCAAGACGTGTTTGGCTAGTTGACTTTAAAAAAAAAAACTATTTGCACATTATTACTAAATCTTCGGCGAGGATACTATTAAATGGTTTTTCCAATAGGTATATATTTTTTTCTTTTTAATATTAAGAAACATTAAGAATAATTAATAAGTAATAATAATAATGATTATAAAAACTCAGTATGACAAATATAAGCAACGAAAAAAGGGAAAATTGTTTATTTATAGGAAAGGAAATTATGTTTAAAATTAAAGATTAAGTTTTAAGTTTATGAATAAAAGAGTTGAAAGTGACTAAGTTAAGAAAAAAAAAATCCTGCTGTGCTAGACCTACCATCCATGAACCAAATGAATTATTGAAGACATCTCCACGTTCCTGTCTTCGAGGCTATTTTCACTTTCCGAATATATACTTTATAACAAAAAAAAAAAAAAAAAGCGACGCACCAAGGAGTACTAATGCAAACTGGACACAAATTGACATACATACAGGTTTCGATGAAAAAGGCAAAATTTCAGTTTCGCTGCCATCGAAAGAGCATGCGACGCTGCAGCACATCTCAACTGCGCAAATGGCAGAATATTAAAAATGAGAAATTTTGATTCCAGGTCATAAATTCTTCGAGAATTTTATTTCATCTTCTCAAAAACACAGTAACTATGCCTCATACAGGTGCGAAAACAACATTCGCAGATGTCAGCATTTGAGTGTGGTGTGTAGTTGGGTTCAAAGAAGCCGGTTGGTCTAATCTGCGATTTTTTTTTTTTACAATTGGATAGGAGCGGTACCACTATTAGATAATATTGACAGGAATGGGTGCACCATGGTCGAACACAGCGTCACGGAGAAAACGGTCGGCCTAAAGAGACAACAGCGAGAACCAGTCAATCGTCAAAGCGGTACTCAAAGTTCCAATTCATCATTATCATCGATCCTACGTGCAATTAGTACTTCAGTGACTTCAAAGACCCTTTATAGGCTCAGTGAAATGGGGTTGAGCTCAATCCCCGGATCTCTCTTCTACTGAGGGCGTTTGGAGCATCATAAAAAAGGTCCTACAACCAGCTCGGGATTTTACCTGCCTAATGCACCAATCGGACGGAATTTGCCACGATACTTCACAGGAGCACATTTGCCAACTCTGTCAATTAATACCAAGCCGAATAACTGCGTACCTAAGGGCCAGAAGTGGACCAACGCGTTATTGACTTGTGGTACTTTGTGAGGCCCTTTCTCTTGATTAAACCATTCAAATTTTCTGAAACTGTAATCAATTGTTTTTCTCCACATGTACATTGCATCTACCAATTTTTGTCCCATTCGGGTAACTCCTTCTTGGAGCGTCACTTTTTTTGTTATAGAGTGTATATGTGTAAGGAAAGTATTGTAATATTGTCAAAAATCCGACTTTGCGATTTTGGTATTTCTATGCATTTTAAGGTCCCCTGAGTTCATTTTTACGATGATGTATGTATGTGTATGCGTGCGTGCGTATGTGAATGTACACAATAGTGTCTAAACGCTTTGTTCGAATGAGCTGGAAGTTGGTACGTATATTATAGGTCACTATAACACGAACGCTACTGATTTTGGTGAATCTAGGACTTAGTTTTTTTTACAGGGACTCAAACAAAAATTATTTATCATTATGGCCTATAGGCCCAAATTCTTTAAAGTGCGATAGCGTCTAAAGGCCTCATTCGTCTAAACTGAAAATTTGTACACATATTACAGGTCATCGTCAGACAAATTGTATAAATTTTGGTAAGTATAGCAATTACAGTTTTTGTACAGGGGCACAACAAAAAATTCTATAACATTACGACCTACGTGCGGAAATTATTTAAAATGCGATAGCATCTAAATACCTTACGCAATGGAGCTGATAACTTATATACATGTTATAAGTCACCATCGCACAAGCTATATAGATTTTGCTGAATCTAGCACTCCTAGATTTTTACAGGGAAACAAAGAAAAATTCTTTATTCTTTTGGCCTTCGGGCTCATATAATTTAATGTTCGATAGCGTGTAAACACCATTTTCAAATGAACTGAAAACGTATATACATTTTATAGGCCATCATCATAGGAACTATGCGGCTTTCAGAGAATACAGCACTTAAAATTTTTATTTTACAGGAACACAAAAAAAAAAAATTCTTCATCATTAGGGTCTATGGGCTGAAACTATTTAAAGTGCGATAGCGTCTAAATGCCTTATTCGATTGAGCTGAAAATGGATATACATGTTACCACTGTTGCAAGAACTGTATGGATTTTGATGAATCTGGCACTTATAGATTTCTACAGGGAAACAACAAAAATTCTTTATCATTATGATATAGGGGCTCAAATTATTTAAAGTACAGCACAATTAAATTCAACAACATACTAAGTGGAGAAAAATTCTGAAATATCACATTAATTTTCTCTTTTGTTTCTTTATACATTAATGACTTTTCTTACTTTATCTATATAACCATTAGTTACTTGAAGTTTGGAAAGTTGAAGGGAATCACTCAAGGTTTTTTTTTTTTTTTTTTTTTTTTTTACTTTAAATAAAATCGTGCAAAATTTCCTGGGTCGTCGGTACGCAGTGCGATGCAGTTGTGTAAAAATTGTATCTTTTCCCGTGCTTTCAACCATGTTCTTTACTCCAAGCTTATTTTGGTTGCAGTTTGAATTTTATAGATTAATACTTCCTTTGTAAGATCTGAATAAAATACAAAATGTTGAACGCTGCCTTGAGAAAATAGAGAATAGGGGATATTATTAACAGTGCAATTAAAAAAAGCTGGCCTAAAGAAAGGAGAAGTGTGAGCCAGAAGTGTATTAATTTTAAAGGAGGAAGAGCAAAACAATATGTGATTTTGAAATGAGATGGCTATGTAAATAAGAGGCGATGTTATTGATTTTGGACGATCTTGAAGAGAAACGTTAGAGTCTGATGATAGCACAGACATTTTAAAATCGTTAAGTTGAGGAGTGGATGAGACTAGATTGGGATATTTTGAAATAATTGAAAAAGATTGTTTTTGGTTGAACGTAGTGATTCACAAAAGAGGAAAGGCGAGAAAGAAAAAAAAAAAAAAAAAAAACTCGTTTTAAGTTAACAAAATATAATAACAAAGTAAAATCGTAAATTGTGAATCGAAGTGTTTGTGAATGTCGTAAACCAAAAAAGAAACACAAAGAGCTACTTCTTGAGAACTTTCATTTTATTTCCAAAGAGACAAATTACATTCATAGAAAATAAGAGAACAGATAATTTAAATGTTTAACAAATTAAAGAGAAAAGACAACAAAACACGTGTTATTGTGTATAAAGTTCACAAAAATTAAAGAAAAAAAAAGTGGTCAGTGTATGATATGCCACAAAGTTAAAGTCGTTTGTAAAAGAGACAGTTTGGGGAATGTTATGCTTTTTCTCGAGATCCTAGACACCACGTTACTTTGAAAAAATGACACAACAGACACCAATAATTAACAAATTTATTATCTGAAAGAATTTCGTTACATTAATATCACAAATCCGGGACAGCAAATACAAGTATAATAACTCCAGTGAAAAAAAAAAATATATAAATATATATATATATATTAAAATCGCCATACAACGATTACTCCTCCAATAAAAAAGACAACGAAAACGCGAATATACGACCGGATTATAGAAATGATTTCGCAAATCCCGATGTGTTGCCGACGAAACGCCACTTTATCTTTTCGTATACTTATCATTTTTCCTTGCAAAATAATCACCGATAATACTTAGAAGTTCCTGTTTTCCATTTAATTATACGTAGTCGCCTTTATCTTCTCCGTATGAGTTTTTTAAGTGAACCAAATATTCCGACATTGAAAGTTTTCGCTGAGAGATAGGAAGCTGGAGGTTACGTTTTCACGTTGTTAGAAGTAAGAAGCCACGTTTTCAGTGACATGAGGAGAGGTACGTCTGTTGCTGTGGTGTAATTCATATGCAGTGCCAGAGACTTTTACGTTTCACTTGGTATTATGAGAAGAGAGAGAAGTATGCTGAGTGTGATTCATAAGCCATGTTAGACGACAAAGCTTGAAACTCGTTACGTGCAATGTCAAGAATCATTTGTTGTCCCAGAAGCTGCAGATGAAGCCTTGGTTAAAGAGCAGAAACAATGACGAATGACAAGCTGAGAGTGATGCAAGAAGCTGAAGAAGCTAGGATTAAGGAGCTAGAGCCATAGGATGATGACAAGCTGTTAGTGATATCGTAAGCCGTTAGTGATGCCAATTCGAGGGCCAGTGGATGCCTTTCTCTACCATTTTTTTTTAATACTAATTGTTTTATGTGTACTAAATTCCAGATTCTTTTTTATATTTTGCTTAACTGTGCATTAAGATGTCTTGAAAATCTAACTAAATAAATAAAAGAGCCAAATTAAATTATTAACAGTACTGAGTTTTGAGGAAGAGTTATGCTACGGAAAAGGAAGAAAAGATGTTATTGTTACCCCATTAACTTAACTAATTAGCTGAATAAGATTTAAATTGGTTAGATATAGGTTTATTTTAAAATACTGAAGGTATTGAAACTATGCATTTATTTTATTTCAGTTATTGTTCTATGAAATACTCTTAATGGCAGTTGGAATACTGAACTTATTGAGGTGAAATATATGCATTCAACATCAGAAGTAATTTTGATAGATAGTAATTCTAATAAATAATTTGCACTGCGAAAAAAAAAAAAGGATAGGAAAATGTGGAAAAAAATTGTGATGGTTACAACATATTAGTAAATTTATAATAGTGAATTGCCAGTCTCCTCCATCCCCTTCAACAACTGGCCCGTATCCTCTCCAGCAATAGAGAGAAATCATCCTGCTCACTTCGGAGGAGGACACAAAGGATTTCTCTCTGAAATACGAACCGTCATCGCTCCGAAAGATAAAGCAGATGCCGCACCATCGGTGAACTATTCTGCTTCCAAACAAAAGAGTACGAAGAGCGAAAATTCCAAAAACTTCCTTTTAAAAAGACACGAAAAAATACCTTCAACTCTTTTCCTCCCCCATGTGCATGTTTGTGAGTGTAAGTGTGTTTCTGGGTTTGTGTGTGTGGGTGTGTGTATCAGAGAGAGGAAGAGAGGGTGACAGAAGGAAGAGAAACCTCAACGACCCAACAGTAGGAATTAGATCAGACTAGAAAAAAAGGAAGTTCCTAATGCAGGTCTCTCTGAAGAAGAGATAACGAGACCCGCCTTACTATAGAAATGGACGATGACGGAAAAACCAAGTAACAGAGAAAGATCGAAAAAGAATAAAAGACTCGACAATTATGATTGGAAAAAGCTACTCTTACGGAATATGAAGCCAGAATATAGCCACACAGAGGAAAAGACAGAAAGAAGAGGAAAGGCAAAAATTCCACACATTCTTCCAAGCCATCACTCTCATCAAGGGTCACCTGAAAATATCTAAACATTTATAAATGACTATTTCAGAAAAATCTATTTTAAAATATTTATTGATATCTATTATAATTAAAACTATTTCAACTATTGAAAGAATGAAAATAAAATAAACTATTTTACTATTTTTACTATTGTGATTAAGATATTTTAATAAGGCTATTTTCTATTGTTACTGTATGAAAATTTAGAAATAATGGCCGAAATAACTGCATTATATTTTTTATAATATCAAATATATATTTCTAAAAATTTTGATACATTGGCCGAAATGGTATATATACATTTAAAAAAAATAATAAATACATATCTTTAAGAATTTAGAATCGATGGCCGAAATTGTTTTAAAGCATTTCTTAAAAATGCTAAATACTTATTTATAAAAATTTTGATCTATATACATGAAAGCCGGTAAAGACATTTTTATTTTTATCAAAATGCGACGAAATTTCGATAACCTAAACTGAGCCGAAAAATTACAAAGTGATAGATCCTTTCACTAAAATTAAGCTGGATGCTGATACAAGTCACTTTAATGTAAAATAAGGCAAATTTAATTTGCTAAGTTCAAATTTTTATTATTTAAAGCCGAAATACCAAAATTTTCTGACACCCCTCTTACTCTAAATAAATAACAAATAAATAAATAAAAGAAGGAAATAAGTTTAAGCTGAAATGAAATTTTAGATATTGTGCATAAATCAACTTAGTTTAAAATTAGCATTCATAGTGAACGGAAAGTTCGTTTTTAAAACAGACGTGTCAATTTAGACTTCAAAGTTTCGTCGCATTTAGATATTAAACTTAATTACTACACTTAAAACTACTCTTTAAACTACATATATACAAAAAAAAAAAAAAATAGTAGAATCAAGATGCCACACACTATCAGCTGCCTAACTTCCAACCTCCCAAACATTTTTTTTATTTCGTCCGCCTCACGATAACCTTTCGAATCTCCTCAACAAGATTTAGCGTTTTCCCTCAATAAATTGAATTTTATATTATAATTATCAAAAACTTTAACTTACTTTTTTTGTTTGTTAGAGCAATTGATTTTACAATCTATACTAAATGAATAATCTGACACAGCGTTCTTTCATTCCTTTCCCATTTACCACGCTAAACCGCCCTCTAAACAAGCGCCTCCCCGAAAGCGAGCTGCATGGACTCTAAAGTCCCAAAATACTGCTCGCCTCCAACCCTAACCATCGCGAAATCCCCACAAACTGCCAAATCGCCTTTGCGTTTTTGCAGAATGGCGATCGGGTACGGAAAACCGACTTCACTGCCCACCTGGGAACCCGACTCATGACTTACGGGGGACCCCATCTGACGCCTCCCATTCCCTGGGATCCTAGGGCGTACACTGGGACCGTCCCAGTGCAAAACGCGCTCCCCTGATGGAACCCATTCCCCGGCCAATACACTACGGACCATTCGGAAATGGTCCCGAATCTGTGCCCTCACTTCCAACTGGCGCGACCCAGAACCCCCTTCTCCCTCCTGCCCTGAAGGACCTACACTTCCCTCCTGAACTGAGCGCACCCACCACATCATTCCCGTCTCACGCGGAACACCATCCCCCTCTCCCTCCTCAACAAAACCACCCATACTTCCAACCCCCCGCTCAACAACCCCCTGACGCGATCCCAACCCACGCCTACGCCTACAACAACCAAAACTAAAACATCCCCAGCCCGAATCCACACTCCCAGTGCCCTCCCGAACCGCGTCCCCAGCTTCGGTCTGTGGCACCTTACCTGAAGGACGCCTCCTGAACAACAGACACCTGTATAAGAAGAAAAAAAAAGTTTTAAGTTACTCTTGTAATTATAAGTAGTTAAAATTTACACACACACACACACACATTATATATATATATATATATATATATATATATATATAATTATAAATTATAAGAGATGTAAAACAAAAAAAATGTATATTCAAGTCATACATTTATTTCATTCCGTATAGTCATAAGAGCAACACTTCTAATTTTACGAAGTTCAAATATGCATGCATGTATAGAATGAAATTATTTATAGAAGATAATAAATATTAAAAAAAAAAAAAAAAAAAAAAAAACGTATAATTTACACAGCGATACATTTATTGCATTCCATATAGTAATACGTGAAATAAAAACTTCTAATTAGAATGTCTGACGAAATATATCTAACTACAGTAACCGCTGCTTAATAAACTCACTGGTTAATAAAATCAGCCGCTTAATGATCATATTGCCAGGACCGGAACCAATGCAAACCAATTTTAAAACCGCCGCTTAATAAAATCAGCATCTCCGGTTAATAAACTCGAAAAAATTCTCTTCAGCAGCAAAAATACCATTTACGCACGCTGAGCAAATTCTTATTTACAGTGTGATCTTCTATTTTTTATATAAAAAAGAAAAGGAAATACAGCAATTCCTCCGTTATTTCTCTTTGTCGAAAATTTTACATTTAGAACATTAAACTTTGGCCGCTGGTGGGCAGACAAGTACCGGAGCACCCTATTTGTATTCGCGAATATCCGCCAGAAAAATAGATCTGTATTTGTATCTGGATCTGTTTTCTTTTCTTCAACGGAACTAATATACAGTAGGTGCTGCTTAATGTGATCGCGGATAATGTTATCATTCGTTTAATGTTATCAGAATCACGAAGTCCCGAACGCTTTTATATTAACACTTGTTAAAAAAATCGGTTTTTGTAATCAGCGCCTTCGTTTATTGTTATCATTTTCAAGTACCATTTTCGATTTATTTTTCATTCAGTCAACAAAAATGGCAAACTATAAAATCAAAGGGAGAATTTCCAAAAGAATAGAAGGCCTCTCTGAATTTTTTCTCTCTGCCCATTTGCGCTTATAATCCAAGCATTTTAGCTATGGAAAGAAAACGCAATGATTTAACTCTTAAGGACAAAATTGACATTTTGATAAGCTTTGATAATTTACCCAAATGAGTTAGAGAACCGCTGCTGCTGCACTAAAAGTCTCTCAGCCAATACTCTGTAAAATGATAAAGAATTGCGACGAGATTAACAATAAAGCGAAGATGAACGCAAATATGAACTCTAAGCGAAGACGTACTGGAAAAGCTAAGTCGAATTAAGTCGAATCTGCTTGGAAACTGTGGTTTGCCAATGTTAGGCAAAATGATGCGCGCATAAATGGTCCTTTAATGTGGCAGAAAGCTGAAGATCTTGCTTCTAAAATGGGCAAAGGAAATTTCGTCGCAACAGACGGGTAGTATAATCACTGGCGAAAAAGAGAGAATATTGTGTTCAAACGTACTCATGGAGAAGAAAAGATGCTGATTTTTCAGCTGCAGAAAAATGAATTTGCGAGGAATGACTGAAAATAATCGCTCATTATTTACCCAACGGCATCTGCAATGCTGATGAAACCGATCTTTATTTTCGTGCCTTGCCAGAACACACGTATCTGTTCAATGTCGTGGGATAGAGCGTCCCAGGAAAGAATTAAGAACTGTATCTCGCACGGTGGTTCGTAAAAGCTGACGAAGGTATGAACATACCGGAATTGGACGAAACAGTACTCGTACCATCAGATATGACTGAAAATGACTTTGCAGAATGGATGTCTATAGATGAGAACGCACAAGTGACTACAACAATGACTCATGAAGATGTATGCCGAGCTTGTCTTGTTCTATCGAAAAAAAAGATGAAAAAGCATCAGATGATGATGATGCCGATGTTGAAAACATTGTTGAAAATCCTCCAACTGCTACTGAAATGAGACAGGCTCTCCATGTCTTGGGACTCGGAGTGCAACACAGAGACACTGCTGAAGACTTTCGCGAACATTACAGGAATGAAAGTTTTATCAATAATTTGCTGACCCAAAAAACAAACAACTTTAAAAGACTTCCTTATTTTGACCAATTTTAACGATTTGTTCAATATTGCGTTTAAATGGATCATTGTATTTTATTTGTAGCTCCAAAAATAAATGTTACTTACGAAGTAAAATTAAAATTTTGTATTGCTGATAGTTTTCGTTTATTGTTATCAATCGGTTATTGTTATCAAATATTATCTGGCCCAAAGTGATCACATTAAGCGGCACCTACTGTATATCTTTTGTAGAAATTATATGAAAATTAGAAAAGTATTATAAATCTTTCTCGACTGTCGTTAATATATAAACTAGCGAGCTTCGCCCTCTAGCGGGTCAGTATTTCCAAATGAATCACTATAATTAATGAATCACTAACAGTAACTTTTAGTCTTAAGGAAAGAAATTTAAAAAAAAATCATTTCTGATCGGGTAAAATGTCGTCCCGGGTCCCCACTGCCTTCGGCAGCACAGTCCCGTGCGCGCTGCGCGTGTATGACCCTTCGTGCCCCCCCCAAAAAAAAAATCATTTCTGATCGGGTAAAAGCTCACACCGGGTCACCACTGCCTTCGGCAGCGCAGACCCATGCGCGCGCACGTGTGAAGGTATACGTGCGCTGCGCGCAAATATTCCTTTTCAAATCAAATTTTTATTCTTAAGAAAAGAAAAGAAAAATCATTTCTCATGGAGTACAAAGTCGGCCCGGGTCCCCACTGCCTTCGGCATCGCAGTCCCGTGCGCGCTGCGCGCGCACAAGTTAGGGGATACGCACGCGGTGCACGCCTATTTCTTCCCCACCCTTTCAGCCCCTCCTAATAAACCTACGTATACCAATTTTGAACGGTCTTACTCAATTAGCTGAGATGCAAAAGAACACCTAATCAGGACGCCTCAAAACGTGTAAATCTGCTGAAAACTTTCGATAATATAAAATAACTTTAAAATATCTTTCGAATGATGTATTAAAAATAATTTAATCATGATTAGAAATTGAAATTTGAAAATATTACAGCGCCATCTGGCGGTAGAAATTTCTGTATTCCACTGTTCGATCCCAAATCAACAAAGCTTTCTAATGATGTATTACTTATGAAATTATTTTAATTAGCAGCTGAGATACAAAAGAAAACCCATTCAGGAGACCTCAAAACGTGTAAATCTGGTGAAATCTTGAATTCCATTTTCGATAATGTAAAAGTACTTTAAAATGTGTATCGAATGACGCATTAAAAAAAAATTTAATCATGATTAGAAATAGAAATATTGTAATTTAAAAATATTACAGCGCCATCTGGCGGTAGAAATTTCTGTAACCTACTGCTCGATTCCAACTCAACAAAGCTTTCAAATGATGCATTACTTATGAATTTTTTTTAATTAGTAACTGAGACAAAAGAGACACCCATTCAGGACACCTCAAAACGTTTAAATCAGGAGAAATGTCGAAATATCGAATTTTTGTAATCTACTATTCAATTCCAAATTAACAAAGCTTTCAAATGATGTATTACTTATGAAATTATTTTAATTAGCAGCTGGGATACAAAAGAAAACCCATTCAGGAGACCTCAAAACGTGTATTTCAGGTGAAATCTCTAATTCCACTTTCGACACTTTAATTAGTAGCTGAGATACAAAAGAAAACCCATTCAGGAGATTTCAAAACGTGTAAATAAGCTGAAATCTCGAATTCCACTATTGCGATGCAAAAGAAAACCTAATCAGGAGACCTCAAAACGTGTAAATCGGGTGAAATCTCGAATTCCCCTTTCGATAATGTAACCGTACTTTAAAAGGTGTATCGAATGACATATTAAAAAAAAAAAAAAAATTAAACATAATTAGAATTTTAAATATTGAAATTTTAAGTTATTACAGCGCCATGACACCTCAAAACGTGTAAGTCAGGTGAAATTTCGAATTCCATTATCTACGGTTGTCGGTTAATGGAAGTAAATAGAAAAAGAAATATTTTTACCTTAAGTGTATTTGTGTCGTTTTGAAACTGGCATCCTCTTTCGACAGATACAATGTCAGGCGAGTAAAAATAAAATTTAATTTGCAATTAAAATGTAAATCTTTTGTTTATTGACCAAAATCGATGATATTTTAACTGCGTTTGTTTTGTGGTGTTAAGATTGTATACTAATTGAAATGTGCGAATTTTGAAAAATTGAAGAAAATAGAAAATTGCAATTTTTAATCGCAGTACAAAAACACATGACCTCATTAAACACCAGATGTTTTTTCTTTCCGTTCAAGATCGTCTGCCAAATTAAAATGCTTGTGATTTGTTGCCACCATTTTTTTTTAGTTTAGTGAATTTGCACTTTTTGAAAGTCCATAACACGATTTGACTATTTCTAGAAAATATCAGTCTGTGTCTCTGCATGTGTGTGACAAAAATTTTATAGTGACTGTATCTCTGGAACTACTGCACATAATTGCATATAAATTTATAAATGAATGCACCTTGACATAAATTTTTGCCTATCAACTTTTGGTGCCCATCGCTGCTATACATTGATTTCCACAATTTAAGGGAATGCTATATCTCAGGAACTACTGCAGAGAATTGCATATAAATTTATATGTAGATGCACCTTGACATAAGTATAACCTAGTCCCTATCAACTTTTTTATGTGAATTTCTCAAAAAGTGGTGCTGCTATACAGTGATTTCCACAGTTCAAGGAAAGGCTATATTTCAGGAACTACTACACAAAATTGCACATAAATTTATATGTGGATGTACCATGATATAAATTATTGTCTTTCCACTTTTGGTACCAATAATTCAATAGGTGACGGTGTTATACAATGACTATTTCCATAATTTAAGGGAAAGAGATATCTCAGGTTCTATTGTGTATAATTAAAAAAAAAAAAAGATATGTGAAAAGACCATTATCAGACATTATGCTGATTAAATTTGGATGCATATCGGCCATTAGGTGGCGCTGCTGTTCTGCAAATTTCCCCGAGAACGGAAAAGCTATATCTCAACTTCTAAGGTGTATAGCTGTACAAAATTTGAAAAGTGAGATAAGTATTATGAAAACGCATTTTTTAATATGCTTTATATGGAGAATAAAACTGTCTTTTTTTTGTACAATGTAATTTTTCTCTAAGATGAAAATCGGCTGCAATTATTATGGTAGGTAATTTTAATAAATAATAGCTTTAGTAAATTATCTGTACTGCGCGAATTTGTATTAGAAAATATAGAAGAAAGTCTTGTGGTGAGCACAACATACTAGTTTTTTTTTTTTTTTTAATGCCTTTACTTTTAAAGAAAATCAGTCCTCGCTTTTATGTAAACGGAATTCATTTCCTCCATTTATACTTGTTTATACAGCAAATATAGAATAAATACTTGTTGTGAATTCATTTAAAGCTAGTATGCTGTGACCACCTCAAACTTTCTTCTATATTTTTCAATAGGAATTCGCTCAGTAAAAATATTTTCTTAAAACTATTATTTATTAATGTTATCTACCATAATGAATGATTTTCATTTTAGAAAAAACTAACACTAAATATAAGAAAAGAAAGACAGTTTAATTCTCTATAAATAAAGTCTTAAACAAGTCCTTCCGGCTTATTCGGAAGGGTAGGTTGATTTCTTTTCCTTTATCAAGTATCCGTCATTTTGTTTCGAAATGGCGGCTACAAATTATTAACGAATTAGTAGAAATATTGATGTATGCTATCTACATGTGGAGTTTTAAGCAAATCGGTTCATAAATACCTTTTTATGTGAATTTAAAATTTTCAAGTGGTCGGCGCTGGAAACAAGATGGTGGGCCAAGTTGACAAATATATCAAATGCATTTGTGAGATAAGACTACTGTACAAATATAGTTGGAATTAATTCAGAATTTCAAAAGTCATCGTGTTTAAAAATTAAGTGGCTGCCATTGGATCAAAATGGCGGAGAAAGTTGCTCAGTGAACAAATTAATCTAAGATATTGTTGCAAATTTAAAATTAATTCAATTTTTTTTTTTTTTTTTTTTTTTTTTTTGGAGAAATTCTTTCAAAGAGGCTTAGTAAGTTGATTAAATGTTAATTTTCTGCATTTCTAGTTTGTTTTATCGTTAAAATAGCTTAATTTTCCCTTTAAAACGCATTAAAAAGCTCCAATAAGGCAGGTAATGGATTTGGCACCAAATTTGGCGACTTTTCCACTTGGCGACTATTTTGGCAACTTTTGGCGAGAAAATCCATAGTTTATGTATACATCATGTCATTATGTATACATAGTTTATGTATAGTCTGTGTATACATCAAAATTCAAACAAATTCTTTGAGAAAGGCTTAGTAAGTTGATTACATGTTAATTTTTTGCATTTCTAGTTTGTTTTCACGTTAAAATAGCCTAATTTTTCCTTAAAAACGCATTAAAAAGCTCCAATATGGCAGGAAATGGATTTGGCGCCAAATTTGGCGACTTTTCCACTTCGCGACTTTTTTGGCGACTATTGGCGAGAAAATCCATAGTTCATTATTAAACTTCATTGAGACACTTTATAGTCTATGTATACATAAAAATTCAAAGAAATTCGGAATACGCTTTTTACAATCTGAATTTGAAATTTTCAAGTGGTCTCCACTTAGAAACAAAATGGTGGAGCAACTTGGTTAAGAAACTCATCCAAGACATTCATAACACAAGTTAAGACGCTGTCCAAATTTGGTTCGATTTGGAGTATTATTTCGGAAGTTATCGGGATTTTAAATTTTCAAGTGGTAGCCTGATTTCAAGTGGCCCTACTTAACTTAAGATATCCGCCACTTTATTAAAAATGGCAGATACGTTCATTCATAAACTTCATTGAGACACTTATATAGTCTATGTATACATCAAAATTCAAACAAATTCGGAATATGCCTTACAATTTGAATTTGAAATTTTCAAGTTGTCTACACTTGAAAACAAAATGGCGGAACATTGGTTAAGAAACTCATCCAAGACATTCATAACACAAGTTAAGACACTGTCCAAATTTGGTTCGATTTGGAGTATTATTTCGGAAGTTATCTTGATTTTAAATTTTCAAGTGGTAGCCTGATTTCAAGTGGCCCTGCTTAACTTAAGATATCCGCCACTTTATTAAAAATGGCGGATACGTTCATCAATAAACTTCATTGAGACACTTATATAGTCTATGTATACATCAAAATTCAAACAAATTCGGTATACGCTTTTTACAATTTGAATTTAAAAATTTCATGTGGTCTGCACTTGCAAACAAAATGGTGGAGCAACTTGGTTAAGAAACTCATCCAAGAAACTCATCCTTTAAGACGAATGGTTGAACTACAAATATGTGATAATTTAAAACAAAGTTATCTTTTTTTTTTTTTTTTTTTTTTTTTTTTAAATATTGTTACTGGGTGAATTTGTATAGGAAAATATAGAAGAAAGTCTTGTGGTGGTCATAACATACTAATTTGTTTAAGAATTTGGCCGTTTAACATTTAGCTATATTCAAGGCCGTAGCTGGGGGGAGGGGGGTTTAGGGGTTCACAAAGCCCATTAAAATTCTGCGGATTTGTCAAAAATTTCTCAATTATATTTCATTTAAAACACTTAGTATTAGTAACTAAAGTTTGAACCTTCTCCAAAATTATTCTCTGCTTACGATGTTGGCTATATTAAAGACAGTTAAAATCTTTTATAATAAATATTTTTAGTGATAATTTTAAAAGAAATAATTTAAAATGTAATTAATAAGAATAATATTTTAAAATTGTTTGTGAATTACATGAGCAAAAAGAAACTCGAATGCTTTGTTATTCCGATTGTACTATCGTTGGGTCTCGTCGTGTGCAAGAATCGCCAAGTGCGCCAGATGGCGGGACAGTCTTTTAATGAAAAAGTTCTCACTTTCAGTTATTTGCTAAATTATTTTAGGACACAACGTTTTCAAACGTCTTTATATGTTAAATTTTCAAAAATTCGAGTGCAGTCAATTCAGATTTTTTGGAACAACTATAGTACTTCCCCACAGCTGAATTTGGCAATTTATTTTTGGCCATTATGGCTAAATCATAAATCTAAAAATCATGAATGGTAAAATCATAAGCTAAATTATAAATCATAAAATCATAAATCCAAAATGAACAGCATGCAGGCTGCCATATTATATCGCAAACAGTCCAGAACGACATCGTTATCGTTCAAATCGGCGCCAAAGAAAAATCGCCAAATTCAGCTGTGGGGAGATACTATAGTTGTACCGATTTTTTAATTACGAAATTACAAGAACTGAAAATGACATAAGTGATTTTAAGCATCGTTAAAAAGGAACAACTATGATATTTCCCCACAGCTGAATTTGGCGATTTATTTTTGGCGATTATGGCTAAATCATAAATCTAAAAATCATATAGCATAAATGCTAAAATCATAAGCTAAATTATAAATCATAAATCCAAAATAAATAGCATGCAGGCTGCCATATTATTTCGCAAACAGTTCAGAACGACATCGTTATCGTTCAAATCGGCGCCAAAGAAAAATCGCCAAATTCAGCTGTGGGGAAATACTATAGTTGTACCGTTAAAAAAAATAGATAAGTAGAAATTCATTCAAATCTGAATGTCAGATACACATACATTTTATAAATGCGTAACATGAGATACCTAATTGTATCACACACTCGCATAATATACACGCATTAAACAAACATATATATCGCAAATAAATCTCAAATTTAGCTCATATTATTCTCCGGATTTACAAACTTTTAAGAGAGTCAAGGAAATAACCTCACATTAATAGGCTTCAAAATAGATTCACGGCGAAGAACGTTTGAAAACATATAGTTTGGAGTAGATTTGATATTTGTCATCCTTGGCGAAAAGAAAAAAGAAGATCGCCAAATTGCTTAGTGAACATATTCAACTCCTTTTAAAAATCATTATTATTTTAATAACGTACATTCACAGAGCAATTAATAATATGAAACAATATTTCGTTCAATATTTATTACGGAAATATAGGTAAAAATATATTTGAGGGTGCCCCGTTGGCGAAATTGTTTGGCGCTTTTTTGTTAATAACCTATAACACTATATACATATAACCTATGCATATACATTATATATATATAACTATATACATATAACCTATACATATAAATAGGCTAACCTTAATATATTATATAACCTTAATACGATCACAGCTTGGCGAGAATCAAGTAGCACCCTCAAATATAGTCTAACGGAAATGTACATCTGGCATGTAGTGATATTTTCAAATTATGTTTTTGGTGGCCAAATACAAAAATCGCTAAAGACGAGAGATATCCAATCTAAGCCCTTCAATAAACCTGAATCTCAAAATTCTGATTCACATTAATCACTATCACGAACGTTAATTGTCAAGTTGAAGAGCGCACAGAACTGTACAATAAATAGCATTACAAACCAAAGGAGAATTGCATCGTTCAGATTTTAAATCCCGATGTTAAAGTTGTGTAAACATTTGATAAAATTTTAAATAACTAACATATACCATTTAAGTTATGTTAATGCGTGAGCAAATGAAGATAAGAAAAGAGATGGTTGCTTCAATTGCGGAAACCTATTTTTCATAAAAAACGTGTAAAACATATTTTAAAAAAATAAACTTAAATATCATCTTGTTAGAGGATAATAACAATAAAGGAAAAAAAAAAATATCGTTAATAAAGTAATATATAAATTTGTATGATGACAGTATGCTTTGGAACCTATAAGCCTAACTTTATTTTCGTTTTGAATTTTATTAAATATTAAAACAAAATATACAAGAGGATACAAAAACTTACAGGAGACGCCGAAAAGACATTTTTCAAAAGTTTCTTCTCTTTATAAAAGAATGTTTCTCGATTAAAAACACTTCTAAATTTCACGAAGCAAAAGCGTGAATGAAATTAAAAGAGAATGAGAAGTAGAAATAGCTATCTAATTCTAAAAAATATTCGATTAAAAATATTTATTATCGTTCACGTGCAACAATGAGTTTGTGTTGGCCGAGAGTACATTGTTCAATAATACAACCAATACCTGAAATTGACGTCATAACGAGCTTTCGCAGCAGCATCAAAGTAATAAAATGAACGCTAGAAATAATCTATGCATTAAATGTAGTAATTTTTATTGAAAATTTTAACGAATAATTTTAAGACTGTTCTTGATAAAAGTTTTGGAGAAAGTTTTTTGGGGAAACAAAAACAATTAGGTATATCCTAATTTTCAGGGGTATTCGCATTTATTGTTAACAGAGCCCGACTTAGCCTAATTGGGGCCCGGGGCAAAAAAAATCATCTTCGGGGGGCCCCCTCTTCTTCAATACTTCAGTAATGCAGAACCAAACTTTATGGAGGTATTTAAATTTTTCACCTCATTATAGATATATAACAAGAAAATTGACTAGAACCTAAAACAGCTATCCCCTCCCCCCTCCAATGGTTAGACGAAATATCGTTCTGGACAAATTTGTCCATCGTAATTCAAAAATTTAGCTGAATTCTGCCCTAGAAAGCCATGGATTTACGAAATATAGATTTTTTGGGCTCATCGATAGATTAATGAAGAAGCTAACATAAAACTGACGATTTTTACACTATACTGATATTTTGTTTAAAAAAAGTTCATTAAAGAAGGAAACGTAAAATAAACTTTCTATTCGATTTGGGGGGGGGGGGAGTGGCGGGGCCCGGGGCATTATGCCCCTGCCTTAGTCAGGCTCTGATTGTTAAACCATTAACTGTCGTTTGCAAAATATGTCAGATTTTTTTTTTCTTTTTTTTCCTCTTAATAGATATAATAATTTATGAACGTTTAGGACTAAGAGCTTTTTGGAGTAAAAAATCAATTCCTCCTATCTTCATCTTCATAAGAATTGGGGTTTGCTGTTCATCTTCATGTGTTGGTTGAAAAATATGGCAGAAATTGAGTTTGTTTGGAATTGGGTGTAACGAACTTAATAAACGTTTGTAGTTAAGAAATGTTTGCGGTGAAAAATGAATAAGATTTACCCTAATTTTCAGGAATTGTTGCGTTCGCCGATAAACCTTTATCCGCCGGTTGCAAAATATGGTAGAGATTCGGTTTAGTCGGAAATAAACATAATTATTTTTAGTGAAAGTTTGGGGTTAAGGGTGTTATATGTTAAGGGTGTTTTGTAATGAAAAATCGATTAATTTCATTCTCATATTAGGAATTTTCGCGTTTGCTGTTAACCCTTTATTTTCCTTTTGCAAAATTTTATATAAATTCGGGTTACTCGGAAATAGATATCATGGCTTACAGGAAAGATAAAGATTAATTGTTATACGGGAAGAAAAAATGATTGTACTTATCCTCAGCTTCAGAAAAATTCGCATTTGCTATTAACTCACCATCCGACGGTTGAAAATATGACAGAATTTGGTTTACTGAAATGACGATTTTAATAAATGTTACTGTTCAGAATTCTAATAACTCTGAATTTTGACAATAGATGGCAGCACTATGCAATTCTGAAAGAACTTTAGTAAAAAAACTTTGATTTAAATTCATTCTTTTTATTGATATTTTAATGTGTTTTAAACGCAAAATTAATTCTTTTTTCTTTTATTATTATTTATTTTATTCATGTTTTCAATTAATTGTTAGTTATACTTTAAATAATTTCTTTTTCAATTTGCGGTGAACCGTTTTTATTTTTCTGTGGTTCTATTCTAGTTTGTTCTTTTGTTGTGATTTCTAGCGGTAAGCTGGAAGAATTCATTCTAACGTATGAGCTGAAATAAAGTCAATAATTCACGTTTGTATTCTATTTTGTGTATGTTTCAACTCGGTTTATTTATTCAAGCTTTTATTCATTGTTTCTTAAATATGATGTTATTAATTCAATTGAAAGGAAGGTGAGTCCTTCAAATTCATTTTAAACTGATTTATGATTTAATATAATTTAAACCAGCGATTTTTAAAACCATACAGTCCACAATTCTATTCAAAATCCCTCCATATTTTTGGTCCGTCGAGCCGGAGATATATTAAATTATGAAATATTTTAGTAAAAATTAATATTTTACAAACTTGAGAGAAAACAAAATGTTCTGATGGCTTCGAAAATTGAAAAACTAAAAGCAAAAAGAACTATTATTCGGTCGTCAGTGACTAAATTTGAAAACAAAGCGACAAAAGCTTTAGAAGCGGATCCTTTAGACATTCAAGAAATAAAAATTTTGAAAGGTCATTTGCATGAAAGGCAAACTCAATTAGAACAAATTAATAATGAAGTTGAGGAAGTTATTTCTGATTTAGATGAATTAAAAAAGGAAATTGAAGATAATGAAAAATGGACAGAGAAACTTATTCGTATAAAATATCAGATAGAGTCAAGATTAGAACTTTCTTGTTTTCAGAACACTAAAGTTGTAACACAGGTTAATAAAAATTCTTGTTCTGTTTCGAAGCAATCTATTCACCTTCCAAAATTTGATTTGCCACATTTCTCTGGCAATTTGGAAGACTGGTTAAGCTTCAAGCAAATATTCGTAACCACTATTCATGAGAACACTCAGCTTTCCGATTTGCAAAAATTACAATATTTAAAAGCGTCTGTTATTGGATCTGCCAATAAGTTAATAAAAGGCTTTCCAATAACTGAAGCAAGTTATAAGGAAGCTTGGGCAACACTAATTTCTAGATTCGATAATAAAAAAAATCTAGCTTATGCCCAGTTAAACAAATTCTTTAATTCGAAATCCTTGAAACCAAATTGTCGGAAATCTATGCTATTTATTAGATAACTGTAATGAAGCAACACGTAACTTGAAATGTTTAGGATTTGAATTTAATTTATTTGTGGATTTAATTCTTGTTTATAATTTGCAAACAAAATTGGATGATAATTTAAAGAAGCAATGGGAATTATCTTTAGATAGTGATTCTTTTCCCACCTATGATGAATTTATTTTGTTTCTTGAAAAACAAGCGAGAAGCTTGCAAGATATTACTGATAGTACTTATTCTAAATCTGAAAGTAAACAAAAAGTAGTATTTAAAAAATCTGTTTCTAATGCTGTAATATCTAATTCAGATATAAAATCCAATAATTCTATCTGTTCAGAATGCTCGGAATCTCATGCACTTTTCAAGTGCCCACACTTTCTTAAAAAATCTGTTGAAGATAGATGGAATATTGTGAAGGGTAAAAAACTATGCATAAATTGTTTACGTGGTAATCATTTCGTTAATAAATGTTTGATTTCGACAAAATGTCGACAGTGTAATGCTAAGCACCATACACTTCTCCATTTCGAGAAAAATAAAGTTAATTCTCCACATGTTATTGAAAATACTAATCTCAACATTGAAAGTCCATCCTTTGTCAACTCTAGTTGTTTAACCAGTACCCAAGAGAGTTGTCAAACTTTGTTATCGACAGCTATGGTTCTTGTAAAATCAAATACTGGAAGGTTTGTGCCATGTAGAGTCATGGTGGATTGAGGAAGTCAAAAATCATTAATTTCCAGCTCTTGTGCTAAAAAATTAGGGTTACCTATGAAAACCACAAATCATAGAATCTCGGGTGTAAATAATATTGTTGCAGAAACTGCGCTTTTTGAAGTTAATATTATTTTAAAGTCTTATTATAGTAATGAAATCTTTGATGTGAATGCTTTAATAGTAAATAATGTTACAGTAAATCTTCCTAATTTTGTTGTTCGAAAATCTTCATGGCCTCATTTGGAAGGTCTATCTTTAGCAGATCCTAAATTTTATGTTTCGAGTCCAATTGAAATTTTGCTTGGTGCAGATTTATTTCCCTTAATAATTTTAGGGCAATCTATTCTGGGTCCTAAAGGTACTCCATGTGCTTTAAATTCCAAATTGGGATGGTTACTCTCGGGTGTCATACATGCAAACAATTTTCAGCATTCTAAAACTGTCCTTAGTTGCCATGCTACAGTTCAGTTAACTTATGATCTTCAGAAATTTTGGGAAATTGAGTCCCTTCCTGATGCAACACCAATTCACAGTTCTGAAGAAAAATACACTAAAACTGTTAGACGAATTCAGTCTGGAAGGTACATGGTGGATCTTCCCTTTAAAGAAGTTCCAAATTTAGGTGACTCACAATCAAATGCTTTAAAACGGTTTTATTTGTTAGAATCCAAACTTAATAAAAATCATGAGCTTAAGGAGCAATACCATGCCTTTATGCAAGAATATATTGACTTACATCATATGGAACCAGTCCCAAATTCTGAAATTGATTCTAAAGATTATTTTTACATGCCTCATCATGGGGTTTTGAAAGAAGATAGTACAACTACTAAATTGAGGGTGGTATTTGATGCCTCGGCTAAAGGAACATCAGGCCACTCTTTAAACGACTTTCTTGAAATAGGTCCAAAGTTGCAACCAGATTTGTTTAAACTTCTTCTTAAGTTTAGAACATATTCCATAGCCTTAACCGGAGACATCGCCAAAATGTACAGACAGATATTGGTAAACCCCAAACATGTTGACTTTCAGCGAATCTTTTGGCGATTCCAGCCACATGAATCTATTGCGAGTTTCAGATTATTGACTGTAACATATGGCACAGCCTGTGCCCCATTCCTGGCTATAAGGACATTGCACGAACTAGCCAAAGATTATAGTTCAGAATTTCCTATTGCTGCGCAGTCAATTTTCGAGAACTTTTATGTGGATGATTATCTTGGTGGGTCGCATTCAATTGATGCAGCAAAACAATTGGTCAAAGACCTAAATCACGTTTTAAATCAAGGAGGCATTACACTTAGAAAATGGGCTTCCAATGTACCCGCAGTCATTGAAAATCTACCAGAAGATCTTAAATCCACTAGGCAAAATGTAAAATTTTCCGAAGATTCCTCCCAAAAAATCTTAGGCTTAGTTTGGAATTCGGCAGAAGACTTATTGAAAATTCATTTGAATGGCGTCAAATCGGTGCATACTAAGCGAGAATTGCTATCAATGATAGCTCAAATCTTTGATCCTTTTGGGATTCTAGCTCCAACCACGATCATGTTAAAAATCATGATGCAAGAGCTTTGGAAAGATAAGTGTGCTTGGGATGATCAAATCCCAGATTCCATTTTGAAAACTTGGCAAGAATTTAATTCTCAATTTGAACTCTTAAAGTCCATTAGCATACCAAGATATCTGAACTGTGAAACATCTCCAGAGAACCACATAGAGATCCATGGGTTTTGTGATGGATCTGGCAAGGCCTACGCTGCAGTGGTATACCTTCGGACACTATCTTCTCTAGGTGAGATTTCAGTTAACTTTGTCGCTGCAAAAACTAGAGTTAATCCTTTAAAACATGTCACGCTTCCGAGAATTGAGTTATGTGCTGCATTCTTGCTTGCACAATTAAGTTCCACAATATTAGAATCTTTAACCTTTAATGTAAATAAACTTTATTTGTGGTCCGATTCACAAATTGCTTTAAATTGGATTGAAATCTCCTCCAACCAAAGGAAATCAGTTCGTAACAAATCGAGCAAACAAAATCAAATCACTTGTCCCACAAGCAGTGTGGACTTATGTTGAGAGTTCATCGAATCCGGCAGACTGTGCCTCAAGAGGCATTCTACCGAAGAGTCTTTTGCATCACAAATTGTGGTGGCTTGGGCCTGAATGGCTTAGTGCTAGTGTCAAGTTACCATTATTCCTAGTCAAATCTTCAAATGTTAAGTCAAAAAATTCTGAAGAAAATTTAAGTCACGTTGCAACATCCAGTCATAAAACCTTTCCTGATTTTCTACTCAAATTCTCTTCTTTTTCAAAACTTTGCAGAATCCTTGCATTGTGTTTGAGATTCATTTATAACATTCGTAGTTGTAATCGTAATTCTAGACGCATTGGACTTGTCAGTACGCCTGAAGTTTCAAGTGCTATTACACATATTCTTAAATTGATTCAGGAACAAGAGTTTTCGGTAGAACTGAATTTGCTCAGGAAAAATCAACCTTTACCAACCAACAACAAATATTTATCCTTAAATATATTTCTAGATGACCAAGGTTTAATCAGAGTTGGCGGACGGTTGTCCAGACATCAGTCACTTAATCAAGATCAGAAATATCCAGTGCTTTTATCGAGAAATCATTTCATTACAAAATTAATTGTTGAGCAATATCATAAAAAACATTTTCATGCTGGTGCACAACTGATTCTTTCCCTAATTAGACAAAAGTATTGGATACTAAATGGTCGCTCTTACATTCGTCGAATTCTAAATGAATGTATTTTGTGCAAACGTTTGAAGAAACAAACTTGCCAACAAATTATGGGTGAGTTGCCAGTCGAACGTATAACTCCAACTCGACCTTTTTCAAAGGTGGGACTAGATTTTGCTGGCCCACTCATCACTAAACCAAATGTGCCTAGATCTAAAGTTAAATTGAAGTCATATATTTGTGTTTTTGTCTGCATGTGCACAAAAGCGGTGCACCTAGAAGCTGTTTCAGATTTATCTTCATCAGCTTTCTTAGCATCCCTAAAACGATTTGTTTCTAGAAGAGGATTGCCATCAGACATATTCAGTAACAACGGAAAAAATTTCAGGGGAGTTGCTAACTATCTTAAGCAACTATTTCGAATCATTCGTTCTGAAAATGTTCAAAATTTTGCTACCAGCAACTTCATCAATTGGCATTTTATCCCACCATATTCCCCCCATTTCGGTGGACTGTGGGAAGCTGCTGTTAAATTGACGAAAAGTCATCTAATTAAAGCTTGTAAGGCTACCATTCTAAATTTTGAAGAGCTTACTACTCTTTTATGTCAAATAGAAGCCTGCTTAAATTCCAGACCATTAACGCCACTTTCTTCAGATCCATCCGATGTTAGAGCCCTCACTCCCGGACATTTCCTGATAGGAGTTCCACTCCTTGAGATTCCTGAAAGTGGAAATTCACCAAATCTCACTTTATCTTCTCGTTGGACTCTAATCCAGCGAATGAAGCAAGACTTCTGGAAGCGATGGTCTAGAGACTATCTACATCACCTGCAGAATCGACCTAAATGGTTCACTCCACGAACTGATCTTCAAATTGGGGACTTGGTTGTTATTCATGATCCACAATCTATTCCTCTCCAGTGGAAGCTGGGTAGAATTATTCGTACCTATCCAGGACCTGATAATAGAGTTCGTGTAGTCAGCATTTGGACTCAGAGTGGTGAAATTCAACGCCTTATTGCTAAAGTGACACTCCTTCTCCCGGTGGGGGAGAATGTTCAGAATTCTAATAACTCTGAATTTTGACAATAGATGGCAGCACTATGCAATTCTGAAAGAACTTTAGTAAAAAAACTTTGATTTAAATTCATTCTTTTTATTGATATTTTAATGTATTTTAAACGCAAAATTAATTCTTTTTTCTTTTATTATTATTTATTTTATTCATGTTTTCAATTAATTGTTAGTTATACTTTAAATAATTTCTTTTTCAATTTGCTGTGAACCGTTTTTATTTTTCTGCGGTTCTATTCTAGTTTGTTCTTTTGTCGTGATTTCTAGCGGTAAGCTGGAAGAATTCATTCTAACGTATGAGCTGAAATAAAGTCAATAATTCACGTTTGTATTCTATTTTGTGTATGTTTCAACTCGGTTTATTTATTCAAGCTTTTATTCATTGTTTCTTAAATATGATGTTATTAATTCAATTGAAAGGAAGGTGAGTCCTTCAAATTCATTTTAAACTGATTTATGATTTAATATAATTTAAACCAGCGATTTTTAAAACCATACAGTCCACAATTCTATTCAAAATCCCTCCAGTTACAATTAAAGATTTTAGAAGATAAACCCAATTCATTTATCCTTGTCTTTAGGAAAATGAGCGTTTCTTTGTTAATCGTCGCTCTAACCTTTGAGAAATATGACAGAAATCGGGCTTATTATCTATAATGCTTCAAATGATTTTGACAAAACCTAGAAATGAGTCGGCTTTGGGACGACTAACCCATCTAATTTATTTTCGTCTTTTGGAAAATTAACTTTTGTCTTTAACCTTTATTCCTCCCGTTGAAAAATATGACTGAATCTTGGTTGTCTGGGAAATGGCTCTAACGATTTTGATATTAACTTAAGATTAAGTAATTTTTGACACAGCACATCCATCTGACTTAACCTAATCTTTATAAAAATTGGCGTTCACTCTTAAGGGGACTTATCGTTTTCGGGAAGAAGATTGTGGATTCCCAAGTTAACCTATGGGAGAAGATATGCTAACTTATATTTCACTCAATTTTCAAAATTTCAGCGAAATTTTGTGTTCATGTTCTAGATACACAAATTATCTGTTCAGATCTAGTCGTAAAATATTTTTAAAATACTTTTAAGTATTTTAAAATAAGTGTTAAAATTTCGAAAATCGGCGAAAAATATAAAACGTATTCTTTACTTTCTTCTAATTTCCCATTGAAAAAAGATATGAAGATTTTAAGACTAGGGAAGTCTATCTATGAGGTATAATAAGTGAGTCACCGGGAACACTAGGGGCCCCGCGTGGCTCAAACTGAATTTTTTTCGAATGGTAACCATATTTTTTCTTCACAGAATCGTGTTAAGTGGGAAAAAAATATTTTAAATCATGTGTTGCATTTTTATTTTGTAGAGTAGGGGCCCCAGGGCCCCGATTCTTATGTTGTAATAAAGAATCTGGGCATATCAAAATATCTCAATAAAAAAAAGCAATTCCACTGGACACTTTGATTTCAAAAGTTTCGTGCATTCAAATGATTTATCATATGAAGTATTATAAATAGGTCACAATGGCTCCACGTCGCACAAGCTCAATTTTTTCAAAGGGAAACAACCATGTTTTTTCTTCAGAGAATCGTGTTAAATGGAAAAAAAATGTATTAAATCATGTATTTATTTATTTATTTTTATTCATATATTTATTTATTTATTTTGCGACTACGGGTCCCCGAATCTTATGTTGTAATAAAAAAATCTGAAAAGCCCAAACTATCTCAATAAAAAAGAAATTTCGCTGAGGACAACAATTAACATTACCGTAGTACATTTAAATTATCTATCATATGAGGTACGCATAGGGGGTACTTCGGGGCCCCCATGTGATGCGAGCGCAATTTTTTTAAATGGAAACCACACTTTTTCTTAACATGATTTTGTTAAGCAAAAAAAAAAAAAATCTGTTCTAAATCAAGTTTTTTTTTTTTTTTTTTTTTTTTCTTTTTAAGTATACGGGCCCGGGGCCTCGATACTTATGTTTTAATGAAAAAAATTCGGAAATCCCAAAATATCTCAATGAAAAAGAAGTTCCGCTCAAAACCAATGATTACAAAGATTCGTGCATCCAAAATCTATCAGATGAGGTATCATATATAGGTGGGCCTCCAGGGGCCCCACGGAACAAAAACTCTAATTTTAAAATGGAAACCATACTTTTTCTTTACAATGAACCATAACTTTTCTGAAAACCATAATTTTTCTCAATAGGATACTGTGAAGAAAAAGCTAATTTCATATAGGGCTCTTGGGAGCCCACATATGTTACTTCATCTAATAGGTCAGTTAAATACACGACACTTTTGTAATCATTGTGTTCAGCGAAATTGCTTTTTTAGTAAGATATTTTAGGATTTCAATTATTGCTATTTTTTTTTCCCGTACAGCATAAGATTTGGGGCTCCGGGGCCCCTTACCCTGAAAAATTTTAAAAAAGGCTATAGATATATTAAAAGTTATTTTTCCGCTTAACACAATTTTGTGAAGAAAAATTCATCAACCTTGAAAATTCATTTCAGATAATTTAGAGTGGAAGGCTGATTTTTTATACCAACTATGTGAAAAATACCAGAGCCGGGAATCAAACCCGGCCTTCCGCTTTTTGTGTGGATGCTCAAACCTTTGAGCTACCCTGGCTGATTGCCAGCTAGGCATTTCTCACATGACATTCGTTGGCAAAGTCACCGGGCCTGCAAACACAGCTATATCAAGTGGCATTAATAGTCATGGCACAACTCCAATAGACCTCGAAATTTTTTAATATAGAAATTTACTCATCAACCTTGAAAGTTCATTTAAGATAATTTGTAGTGGAAGACTGATTTTTTATACCAACTATGTGAAAAATACCAGAGCCGGGAATCGAACCCAGGACTTACACTTTACGGGCGGATGCTTAAACCATTGAGCTACCCTGGCTGATAGATGAAGAGTTGAAAACGGTTCTATATATTATGTAATCCTGTATATTATGAATATTTATGAATACTAGTATCGCCCAGCGGTCGAAACTCGACTACTTAAAAAAAAAAAAAAAAAAAAAAAGAGCATTTTTTTAAATATCATGTGTAGGGCACAAAATTAATTTTCTTCGATATTTAGAATTTTATTTCACTAAGATGTAAATCTTCTACGTTAATCGTCAAAAATAGCTTTAACAAATAATTTGTTGTTAATTTGTTAGTAAAATGTAGAAGAAAGTTTCGTGGTGGCAACAAATTTTTATCTACAAATTATTCCAGCAAATTTGAAAAATGTTTATATCTGCTGTTCGTCCGTCTGTCCATTAGTCTATATGGATGGGAAAGTGTGAATACGATAGCGTCTTAACGCTGCATTCGATTGAACTCAGATTTAGAATACATATTTTAGATCACCATAGCATGAAATACACGAAGTTGAATGAACGTAGGACTAATTTGTATATGTAATTGAGTGAGTGAACGCGACAGCGTTTAAACGCTGCATTCAATTGAACTCAAATTTAATATGTGCGTGTAATTGTTACAACGGATTTGGATCAATTTTCCTGTTCCAATGAAAGTAGTTATACAGGTAAAGTGAAAAAGTTTATACATTTTCAGTTTGGTCAGTCTTGGCGACAAATTTGGGAACGAAATTTGGCGGAAAAATTGTAGTTTAGGATTCATGAAGTTTGGAAAGTCTGCAATGAATAGCAATCGAGATGTAGAACCTTTCCACGAGATTCTCGACGGAACTACCGCCAATATCCCTCACCAAAAGGTATATACAGGAGTGAGTAGACTTCTGCGACAGTGAGTGAAGTCAGTGTTGTTCAGAGACTTAATCTGGGCGATTGCACTTTGAAAATTACGCTCCAAGCGACTGAACTTTGTTTATGAGCTATCGAAGATTTCTGCTCTCTCGTATTGGATGTTATTCGCTTTACTCTTGCGGAACAAGTGACTGTTTTCCTGGACTCTTCCAGAACATTCGTGGAATAGTGACTTTTGCGGTACGAGTGAAAGCTTCACTGGATTGCCACCACAATATTCGTTAAAATAACAGTAGCATTAGACTGTTTCGAGAACATTTCTTGTGTTCAGAGTTTTGTTGTACAGATTCGAGAATATACGTTGAGTAAAGGACATTCATCGACTAGAAACGTTTCTTTATAAACTATTTTTTTAACACAAAAAGTGGACAAGTTTTTCCTAACAGCATCATAGGTCATCATTATGCTTAGTATGTAAAGTTTAATGATTGTAGGATTAATAAGGATATTTATGTAAGTGATTATGCACTACAGCGCAATTTCTATTGAGCTTACACTTGGTAGTTATATTTAAGGTTATCGTTACAATATTTATTTATAGAATTTTATGAATTTCAAATGTATAGTACCATTTCAAGCGATACCAAGTAGAATTTCTATGTATTACTGTTCACGCAAACTATTTGATATTCATTTTTTAATGCTAAAATTTTTAATACAGAAAAATGGCTATGAAATATTATACATTAAGTGGCTAAAGTAGGATCATCGGAGAAATTATATGTGTACTAGTTTCATTTACAAAAAAGCATGAATGAATTTTCTCGTATAATGTCCTATGGGAACTAAAAGTCTTAAGTGCTTACAATTACCTAAAAGAAAATATAACTGATTTTGAAACTGATTTATTGTTTGAGAATTTGGCCGTTTGACATTTAGCTATATTAAAGGCCGTAGCTAAGGGGGGTTTTGGGTTTCACAAAACCTCTTAAAATTCTGCGGATTTGTCAAATTTTTCTCAATTATATTTCATTTAAAACACTTAGTAACTAAAGTTTGAACCTTCTCCAAAATTATTCTCTGGTTACGATATTGGCTGTATTAAAGACAGTTTAAATCTTTTATAATAAATATTTTTAGTGATAATTTTAAAATAAATAATTTAAAATGTAATTAATAAGAATAATATTTTGAAATTGTTTGTGAATTGCATGAGCAAAAAGAAACTCGAATGCTTTGTTATTCCGATTGTGCTGTCGTCGTGTGCACGAGTCGCCAAATGCGCCAGATTCCGTGACAGTCTTTTAATGAAAAAGTTGTCACTTTCGGTTATTTGCTAAATTATTTTAGGATACAACGTTTTCAAACGTCTTTATATGTTAAATTTTCAAAAATTCGAGTGCCGTCAATTCAGATTTTTTGGAACAACTATAGTACTTCCCCACAGCTGAATTTGGCGATTTATTTTTGGCCATTATGGCTAAATCATAAATGGTAAAATCATAAGATAAATTATAAATCATAAAATCATAAATCCAAAATGAACAGCATGCAGGCTGCCATATTATATCGCAAACAGTCCAGAACGACATCGTTATCGTTCAAATCGGCGCCAAAGAAAAATCGCCAAATTCAGCTGTGGGGAGATACTATAGTTGTACCGATTTTTAATGGGCTCTTCCCACCGTCGTCTGCTTAATCACGTGATAGAGGAAAACGAATAATCGGATTCTGAGAATCGAATTCAATTAAATATTGTTCTTTAGAACAAAAATTTTAATATTTAATGTAAAATAAAATAAAAGTAATATTGTGCATTTGTAAACAGTGGAATAATTGTATTTGTAAATTTAATAATTTTTAAAAAACATTTTATGTGTTTATTTATTTTTACCTATAAGAATCGATTTTTGTATTGTAGTGTAACTGTAACATTAACTGATCTAGCAATAAATAATAGCTTCTTGTGGAATGTTTATGGATTATAATTTGAAATTTTAAAATGTTTTCATTTAATTTAATTGAATAAAGGTGTTACAACAAGTTAATTAACTTAGTTCCTGCTCTAAATGGATTTACGTAGTACGATATTGCACTGTCACTGATTTAAGTACCAACAATCAGAGTATTTAAACATGGTCTTCATGAACATCAATAACAGGTATAAACTAAATGATGATTGTAAATGTATACAGCAAACAAAAGATGATGAATAATGAAATAAAATGGATTAAAAATGATGTATAAAAAATAACACAGATTAAATACGATTGATCAAAAATAAGAATAGAAAATATGTTATTTCAGCAATCGCTCTAGATAAACAAAACTTCGTCTGCTATTTGTTTTTCCTCTATCATGTGACCTCTGACGTCAGGTGGGAAGAGTCCATTACGAAATTACAAGAACTGAAAATGACATAAGTGAGTTTAAGCAGAGTTAAAAAGGAACAACTATAGTATTTCCCCACAGCTGAATTTGGCGATTTATTTTTGGCGATTATGGCTAAATCATAAATCTAAAAATCATATAGCATAAATGATAAAATCATATGCTAAATTATGAATCTTAAATCCAAAATAAATAGCATTAAGGCTGCCATATTATTTCGCAAACAGTTCAGAACGACATCGTTATCGTTCAAATCGGCGCCAAAGAAAAATCGCCAAATTCAGCTGTGGGGAAATACTATAGTGGTACCGTTAAAAAAAAATAGATAAGTAGAAATTCATTCAAATCTGAATGTCAGATACACATACATTTTATAAATGCGTAACATGAGATACCTAAGTACCACACACTCGCATAATATATATACACGCATTAAACAAACATATATATCGTAAATAAATCTCAAATTTAGTATATACTAGTGGATCTGCAGATCAGGAGCCTCAACGTCCTATTTGCATCAGACATTTTTCAATAGGTCATTTTTATTTATTTCTTATTATATAATAGCATATATTGATTCGATTGACTTATTACCATAATCAGATACATTCCTGAGGGGGGCTGCCGCCCCCCTCAACCCCCCGCTGTATCTCTCTTTATATACCTATTTGCATATCATATAAAGTGTTACGGAATTGTAAATAATAGCATTTATTTTTGTATAAATTTTTTCAAAGATGCTTAGTATGTCGATAAAATAGCCTAATTTTCCTTTAAAAACGCATTAAAAAGCACCATATAAGGGAAGAAATGGATTTGGCGCCAAATTTGGCGACTGTTTACCTCCTTGGCGATTTTTTTGGCGACCTTGGCGAGAAAATCCATATTAGGGATATACCAAATATGGAAGCTCTAATCTCATTGGCTGATGAGATACGATAATTTTCCAGAACAGTCTGTGTACGATAGAATAGTATAAAAGGAGCATTTTTTTAGCCAAGGCGGCCAATCTCAGATCTGTGTCAGTTTCGTCAAATGCTTGCTTTGCTTTGAGCCTCTTTGAATGAGACTTGCTTTATGTGTTATTGATAAACAGTTTGTACTGTTGTTTTGCTGTTAACGGCTGTTTTTTAAGCTATGCTTACTGGTTGAATTGAAGCTGATACTTGGTTTATAGACCTGTATTTTTCTGGAACTTTCTGTGAAGAAATCACTGAATTTTTGCAAGTTTCGCCTTTCATTCTCGGACAACTTACGAACCCCCAAGTACGCAACAATATGTATAAACGACGGTCTTGTATTATTTCCCTGAAATTCATAAATACCAAATTTCATACAAAAAAAATTACATAGCATATCGGAAATATTTTGCGTAACATTTAAACTAATTATCAATTCTATGCCCAATATTTTCAACAGGAAAACATGCTTTTAAAATTCTAATAAAATTTCATTATATTTGATGGTGTGTAACCATGTTAAAATACACTTTTAAGAAATGCCGACTATAGACCGTAATAGTACGAAATTCCTTTATGTATCCCGGAAAAGTAGCCACATTCATTATAAACGCTAATAATAAGAATAAACCAAATTAATTATAACTCATTAATTTTTCAAACTAATTTGACATCATTTGGATGATTACAGTACATACTCGGAATTATTTTGTGTGGTCCCATAAACTATTTAGTCTATACATAACCTTTTTTAAGAGAAAACATTATTTTAAGCATCTTTATAATGTATGTTAACCTTATTAAGTTCAATTCAGCATAAACGCATTAAAGTGCGCGCTTAAATAAAAATTTGTCCATAGGCTTTAATGTTACGAAATTCTTTTGTGTGTCTCTGTAAACGAACTATAAACATTGTATACACCAGTAAAAACTATTCAGCTTATTTTGCGTTTAAAATTAATAATTGTTCCAAATGTAACATCGTATGGATGAATAAGTGACATTGTCAGAACACTTTTGTAAGGTCTTGTACATTAATTAGAAAGCTTAAGAGCACATATTTTCTTCAAACAACATAAGTTTAAGCATCTTACTCACGTACTCTAGTTTCATTTTCTTCATTCCAAAGTAATGATATTAAAATGCGTTTAAACGAAATTCACCCCATACGCCGTAATGTTAAGAATTTTGGCGTGTCCCTGTACACAGTTTATAAAAAATATAGCAATAAAAATTATACAGCTACTTATATGCAAAGCTGGAACGTGTGCGCTAATTTGCAAGTCAATCGAAGGATTTTTGCGGCCCCTCTTGCGGTACATACAAATTCTTCCCATAGGCCGTAAGGATAAGAAAAAATTTGGCGTGTCCCTGTACACGAACAACAAATGGAATACACACCTAACATTATACAGCTAATTCCGTTGGGCTCATGAATATGTGTACAAAATTGCAAGTCAATAGCGTTATTTTTGGGGCCGCTATCGCGGTACATATAAATTCTTCCCATAGGCCGTAATGATAAAAAAAACTTTGGCGTATCCCTGTACACGAACTACAAATGAAATGCACACCCAAAACTATACAGCTAATTTCGTGGGGATCATGAACATCTGTACAAAATTTCAAGTCAATAGCGTGATTTTTGCGGCCGCTATCGCACGACAGACAGACAGACAGACAGACGGACGGACAGACGGAACCCAGAATCCTTTTGAGTCTCAACAGAGGGCCTCCTCTGACTTTTCGGCAAAAAATGGATGTCAATAGCTTGATTTTTGCAGTGGCTATCGCGGTACATACAGATTCTTCCCATAGGCCGTAATGATAGAAAATCTTTGGCGTGTCCCTGTACACGAACTACAAATGGAATACACACCTAAAACTACACAGGTGATTCCGTTGGGCTCATGAACATGTGTACCAAATTACAAGTCCATAGCGTGATTTTTGTGGCCGCTATCGCGGTACATACAAATTCCTCCCATAGCCCGTAATGATAAGAAAAACTTTGGCGTGTCCCTGTACACGAATTACAAATGGAATACACACCCAAAACTATACAGCTGATTTCGTGGGGCACATGAACACGTGTTCCAAATTGCAAGTCAATAGCGTGATTTTTGTGGCCGCTATCGCGATACATACAAATTCCTCCCATAGGCCGTAATGATAAGAAAAACTTTGGCGTGTCCCTGTATACGAACTACAAATGGAATACATACCAAAAACTATACAGCTGATTTCGTGGGGCTCATGAACATGTGTACCAAATTTCAAGTCAATAGCGCTATTTTTGCGGCCGCTATCGCGCGACAGACAAACAGACAGACACAGCCCAAAACCGTTTTGAGTCTCAACAGAGGGCCTCCACTGACGTTTCGGCAATTATACTCGGGATTTACAAACTTTTGAGAGAGTCAACGAAATAACCTCACATTAATATGCTTCAAAATAGACTCACGGCTAAGGACGTTTGAAAACATATAGTTTGGAGCAGATTTGATATTTGTCATCCTTGGCGAAAAAAAAAAGAAGATCGCCAAATTGCTTAGCGAACATATTCAACTCGTTTAAAAATCATGATTATTTTAATAACGTATATTAACAGAGCAATTAATAACATGAAACAATATTTCGTTCAATATTTATTACGGAAATATAGGTAAAAGTATATTTGAGGGTGCCCCATTGGCGAAATTGTTTGGCGCATATTTGTTAACCTATAACACTATATACATATAACCTATACATATAAATAGGCTAACCTTAACATATTTACTGCGATCACAACTTTGCGAGAATCAGGGTTATCCAAAAATATAGTCTAACCGAAATGTACATCTGGCATGTAGTGCTATTTTCAAATTATGTTTTTGATCGCCAAATAGAAAAATCGCTAAAGACGAGAGATATCCAATCTAAGCCCTTCAATAAACCTGAATCTCGAAATTCTGATTCACATTAATCACTATCACGAACGTTAATTGTCAAGTTGAAGAGCGCATAGAACTGTACAATAAATTGCATTACAAACCAAAAGAGAATTGCATAGGTCAGATTTTAAATCCCGATGTTAAAGTCGTATAAACATTTCATAAATTTTTTAATAACTAACATATACCATTTAAGTTATTTTAATGTGTGAGCAAATGAAGATAAGAAAAGAGATGGTTGCTTCAAATGCGGAAACCTATTTTTCAGAAAAAGCGTGTAAAACATATTTAAAAATAAACTTAAATATCATCTTGTTAGAGGATAATAATAATAAAGGGGAAAAAAATCGTTAATAAAGTACTGTATAATTTTGTATGTTTGAAAGCTGCCTTCTATAGTGATAATTAGGCTTCACTATTTTTAACCGACAGAAGATAATTTATGTAAAATTTTGCATTTCTTTATAAATTTGATAAATAATTTAAAACAAATAGCTCATGTAATTTTTGTTTATTTGAAAAATAAATGACAAATACAAAAATTAATAATAATAATAATAAATAAGACATATGACAGTATGCTTTGGAACACATAAGCCTAACTTTATTTTCGTTTTGAATTTTATTAAATATTAAAATAAAATGTACAAGAGGATACAAAGACTTACAGGAGACGCCGAAAAGACATTTTTCAAAAGTTTCTTTACTTTATAAAAGAATGTTTCTCGATTAAAAACACTTCTAAATTTCAAGAAACAAAAGCGTGAATTAAATTAAAAGAGAATGAGAAGTAGAAATAGCTATCTAATTCTAAAAAATAATCGATTAAAAATATTTATTATCGTTCACGTGCAACAATGAGTTTGCGTTGGTCAAAAGTAATACAACCAATACATGAAAGTGACGTCATAACGAGATTTCACAGCAGCATCAAAGTAGTAAAATTAACGCTAGAAATAATCTATACATTAAATGTATTAATTTTTATTGAAAATTTTAACGAATAATTTTAAGACTGTTCTTGATAAAAGTTTTTTGGGGCAACAGTATATCCTAATATTCTGGGGAATTCGCATTTATTGTTAATCCATTAACTGTCATTTGCAAAATATGGCAGATTTTTTTTTTTTTTTTTTTTTTTTTTTTAGATATAATAATTTATGAACGTTTAGGACAAAGAGCTTTTTGGAGTAAAAAATCAATTCGTCTTATCTTTATCTTCATAAAAATTGGGGTTTGCTGTTAATCTTTATGTGTTGGTTGAAAAATATGGCAGAAATTGAGTTTGTTTGGAATTGCGTGTAACGAACTTAATAAACGTTTGGAGTTAAGAAATGTTTGCGATGAAAAATTAATAAGATTTACCCTAATTTTCAGGAATTGTTGCGTTCGCCGATAAACCTTTATCCAAGCCGGTTGCAAAATATGGTAGAGATTGGGTATAGTCGGAAATAATCATAATTATTTTTAGTGAAAGTTTGGGGTTAAGGGTGTTTTGTAATGAAAAATCGATTAATTTCATTCTCATATTAGGAATTTTCGCGTTTGCTGTTAACCCTTTATTTTCCTTTTGCAAAATTTTACATAAATTCGGGTTACTCGGAAATAGATATCATGGCTTACAGGAAAGATAAAGATTACTTGTTATACGGGAAGAAAAACTGATTGTACTTATTCTCTGCTTCAGAAAAATTCTCATTTGCTATTAACTCACCATCCGACGATTGAAAATATGACAGAATTTGGTTTACTGAGATGACAATTTTAATAAATGTTACAATTAAAGATTTTAGAAGATATACCCAATTCATTTATCCTTGTCTTTAGGAAAATTAGCGTTTATTTGTTAACCGTCGCTCTACGCTTTGAGAAATATCAAAGAAATCGGGTTTATTCTATGGTTTTATCTATAATGCTTCAAATGATTTCGACAAAACCTAGAAATGAGTCGGCTTTGAGACGACTAACCCATCTAATTTATTTTTGTCTTTTCGAAAATTAACTTTTGTCTTTAACCTTTATTCCTCCCGTTGAAAAATATGACTGAATCTTGGTTGTCTGGGAAATGGCTCTAACGATTTTGATATAAACTTATGATTAAGTAATTTTTGAGACAGCACGTCCATCTGACTAAACCTAATCTTTATAAAAAATTAGCGTTCACTCCATAGAATAATAATACAGGAAGAAGGAGCACGCCAATAGTCTTAATGCTTACAAACCCCTTCTAGTGAAATGCCAGCGAAAGCTACTTTTGCTCCTCTCAATATTGAAGTTTGTTAATAAAGGCTTGTTAATAATCGCTGTTTTTTGTGGCAACACAACAGCTTATGTAGAAACCTTATGCTCCTTCTTCCTTTATTATTATTCTATGGTTCACTCTTAATTTTTCTATCCATATATCGCAAAATGTGGCAGAAACTTCGTTTTCTCAGAAATAAATCTGAAAATTTTAATAAAAACATAATATTAAGATTTCTTTTCTTTTATATATATATATATATATATATATATATATATATATATATATATATATAAACGTATATGACACATCCTCGTCTCGAGGAAACTCAGATGTTCCTGGAATCTGCTTCACTGCTAACCTTCATTTCTGATGTGGCAAGGTATGGAAGATATATGGTTTTCGTAAAAACTATTTGAATGATTTTGATAAAAATTTATATTTAGCGAAACTTTCAGTTTACAATTAATTTATAAGCGCAAATGATAAACATTAGTTGATTCTTTAGGACATTTAACGTTTACCGATAACCACGCGTTAAAAAAAAAAAAAAAAAAAAAAAAAAAAACCTAGTATGTTGTGGCCACCACATGACTTTCTTCTATATTTTCCTATACAAATTCACCCAGTAAAAATAATTTATTAAAATTATTATGTAACCTCTTCGCTCCAGAGGTCCACGTATGTGGACCTCAATTCTTTCCTTTATAAAATCTATACCATTTAATATTTTTATAGTTTGACTAAACTAATAAAAACCTGAATAAATTGGCTTTAAAGAGATGCCTGTATATGGTAGCATGAAACTAAATTTATTTCTGAAATATGTTATTTTGTCAACTTTCGTAAAACAACTTTAAAACAGTAGTTGACCACCCGGTCGAAGAAAAGTGCACAATTTTTGTAATTGTTTATTAAGAGCCATTTTTTTTAAACTTGGCAAAGTCAATGGGGGTGTGCTAGTTGACATATTCAATTTTCCCGAAACTTTCAGGATATGTTAGTAGTACTGTGATAAGAAAAAGTGAAATTTAATTTTTTCTGAATTTCATTTGTTTGACCTAGAGAGGGGGGTCAATGTTTGAGGCCGTAAATAAATTGTGCCATTTTAATATCATTTTACTCCTAAAGCCATCAGTGACCCATGTAAGTTTTTTTAAATACGGATACTACTTGATACTAAGTACATTTTAGCATAAACAGTTTGGTGGGTCACTCATGTCTTTAAAGTTCAAGGTCATACGAAAATGCAGTTTTCGTTGATTTTTTCCATGTTTTCAGTCTGAATATCTGCTAAGGCCATGAGTGCCCCATAGAAATATTTATGGGGTTAATTACGCACCTTAGTATAGAACTTAAAAATATTTAAAATAGCATGGGTTACACTTGGCTTTAGTAGTTAAACGGTCTCAAAGTTGAAAAATTTCAAAAAAAAGGTCAAATTTGATGGTAAATTACTCTATAAGCCATGAGTCAATTACTATGAGACACAGTTTTAATTATACCCTAGATGGTCTAGTTTTAGACCCAGGTTACAAACCTATGGGGCTCACAATATATTTTTAGATACATTCTATTTTATATCGCCAATGTGTACCTGTGCTTTGTAGTACAAAATGCTTGAGACCCAATTTTGCAATGCATTAATGCTTGTTTAAACTTCCCATTTTACATTACAGAGGCCAGCATCAAAATAATTATAAAATTTAAAAATCACATAGGGAAGACCGGGGCAAGTTGAAATACGGGATAAGGTAAAACATGGAAATAAAAAAAAAAAAAAAAAAAAAAACAGTTTTTAAGTTCTTATTTACTGCCAATAAAGGGAAGTACAGATACACAAAACCTACTTTACAATGTAAAAAAAATGTGTATGTAAACATCTGTCGATTTTATGAGGATAAAACTGTTTTCGAGTACTCTTTTGTACTGTGAGTAAAAATTCAAATTTTTAAATGATGTCGCATTTTATGTAACATAAATTAGTCAATGTTTCTGATTGATTCAGCGTTTATAATGTATAGTTGCAGCTTGCTAATCATATAATTTGAAACGCCCACGAGCATAAGTAGCATAACATCTCATAAAGTAAAAATTGTGGGCAGGGGCCAGCTGAAAGAAATATAAGGGGGGCTACTTGAAACACCTGTTTCAATTAGCCCCGTGCACAAAAGAAATGCAAAAGCACATAAAATTAATAATAATAATAAAATAGCTTACACTGCAGTGGCTGTATCTTTATTTATGGTTTTAAACAATTTTTTCCACCTTGTTTTTTTTTAAAATTTTCCAAGAGATAAGTGCATTAGAATTAAAGGAAAGTTGCTAAACAGAATTTTCAGAACAAGTAGATACTGGAAATTGAGTGTTGGTCTCGTGTTCTGGGAAAAAGCAAGAAAGTACACGTAAAGTGCCTGTAAAGCTCGCAAAGATCAAATTTCTAAAGAGACAAATCAAATCTAAAAATGTTTGTTTTGCCTGGCGCTTAGAGATGACATTCGGGATATCAGTTTGGACAATATTTTACAAGTCTTATCACGTCCATTGAATAACAGAGAATTTCTTTACTTTAATTGTTAACTTTAAATTCCCCTCTCTTTTTTGTATAAAATTACTGTAACAACTTTCATAAGCCTTTTGCAATACGCCTATTATTATAAACTAATTTATCAACCTCCTTATAGTTATTTTTAAATAAATGTTTATTAAGTTCAAAATTCAACTGTAATTATTTACTAAATCTGATACTATTATGACCTTTATTTTAAATATGGTCATTATAATGTAAAAAATAGCCTAAGATACATTTGAAATGAGCATATTGTTATATTATGTAAAACATATATAGAGTGATAAAAACAAGACTGTATACAAAAAAAATAAAATAAAATAAAATAAAATAAAAAAATAAAATAAAATAAAATAAATAAATAAAAATACAAATTGCGCATGGGACTAATTGAAACAGGTGTTTCAAGTAGCTTCCCCTATATTTGTTTCAGCTGGCCCCTGCCCGCAATTTTCTCTTCACGAGGTGTTAAGCTACCAGTACTTATGCTCGTGGGCGTTTCAAATCATATGATTAGCAAGCTGCAACTATACACTATAAACGATGAATCAATCAGAAACAGTCACTAATGTATGCTACATAAAATGCGACATCATTTAAAAATTTGAATTTTTACTCACAGTAAAAAACAGTACTCGAAAACAGTTATATCCTCATAAAATCGACAGATGTTAACATACACATTTTTTCTTTTTTTTTACATTGTAAAGTATGTTTTCTGTATCTGTACTTCCATTTATTGACAGTAAATATAAACTTAAAAATTGTATTTTTTATTTCCATGTTTCAACTTACCCCGTACTTCAACTTGCCCCAGTCCCCCTATGTGATTTTTTAATTTTATATTTATTTTCATGCTGGCCTCTGTAATGTAAAATGGGAAATTTTAAACAAGCATTAATGTATTACAAAATTGGGTCTCAAGCCTTTTGTACGACATAGAACAGGTACATATTGGCGATATAAAATAGACTGTATCTAAATAAATCTTACAAGCCCCGTAGGTTTGTAACCTGGGTCTAAAACTAGACCATCTAGGGTATAATTAAAACTGTGTCTCATAGTTATTGACTCATGGCTTCTAGAGTAATTTACCATCAAATTTGACCTTTTTTTTGAAATTTTTCAACTTTGAGACCGTTTAACTACTAAAGCCAAGAGTAACCTATGGTATTTTATATATTTTTAAGTTCTATACTAAGGTGTGTAATAAACCCCATAATTATTTCTATGGGGCACTCATGGCCTTAGCAGATATTCGGACTGAAAACATGGAAAAAATCAACGAAAACTGCATTTTCGAATGACCTTGGACTTTAAAACCATGAGTGACCCACCAAACTGTTTATGCTAAAATGTACTTAGTATCAAGTAGTATCCGTATTTGAAAAAACTGACATGGGTCACTGATGGCTTTAGGAGTAAAATGATATTAAAATGGCACCATTTATTTACGGCCTCAAACTTTGACCCCCTCTCTAGGTCAAACAAATGAAATTGAGAAAAAAATAAATTTTACTTTTTCTTATCACAGTAGTACTAACATATCCTGAAAGTTTCGGGAAAATCGAAGATGTCAACTATCAAAAGTGTCCAACTTAAAAAAAAAATGGCTCTTAAGTACTTAGACACTTGCCAGAATAAAAAGAAAACTAATATTGATGGATTTATTTAAGGGCATCAAATTTTTAATTGTGTTACGGTTGGGAAGATTCAACGAGATATATAAAGTAGAGTGATAAATGGTAACCCTTGAGAAGGTCCAAGATGAGTCATGTGACATGCTCTCCTTGCACCTGCGTAATCGATGGTTCCCTTGGTAACAGCTTATTTTCAGTAAATTTCTATGGCAACTGTTTGGAGATTGTTCTTCGCATGAGTCATAAACGCCAATGTTTTTGTTTACTTACGTAGTAACGTAGTTTAATATTCTTTTGTTCTAAACCATTTTGATTTTGATTTTACTTCACTTTTATTTCGTGTAGTTGAACTTTAACCGACAAAATGCTTAAAAATAGTTGAAAAATTATTATTTGTTGTTAAATTTAGCTCTTAATTTTCTTTTATAAACACTTTTAAACTTTGTTGGGAAACGATGAAAAAAAAGGTATATTTTTATTTATTAAAATGTGAAATATGTGTAAAATTATTTTAAAAACAATTTATTTCGGTCATAGGACTGTCATGTTACCTAATAATAATGATAATTTGTCGAACTGATATTTTAAATGCCAAAATACCAATAAAGGGCCAAACACAGCAACCTATTCGAGCATGTCACGTGATTTATCTTGAACCACGGAAAGTTAATCCTTCACCCATTGAATCAGCACTCTAATTTATATATCTCGTTGGGAAGATTTCTGTAACTTAATATTTTAGAGTTTAGTTGTTTAAAGTCATACATTTGCATCGTACATTACCAACCCCCTAAATTATAAATGTAAGAAAATTATACTTTTTTGTATGTACAATGTGAACGTATATATCTAACAGCTTTCAAGTATAACTTTTGTTGTTATTATAGCTTCGGGTCCGAAGAGGTTAAAAAATTTATCTTCCATGATAATGAATGATGAACAATTAAAGTTATCTTTATAATTAATTGCAATTCTGGTTGCCATGGTAATAAAAAACAAATAGAATGCTGGTTGCTATGGGCATCAAAAATAAACAGTGAGCATGTTGCCATATCATATTGCAAAGAATCCAGAACGACATCTTTATCGTTCAAAACGGCGCAAAAAAAAAAAAAATCGCCAAATCCGGTTGTTGACCAATCTACAACTTGTACCAAATTCAGAATCCCAGCAGCAACCACTAGTACGCACGTACTAGTGCATTCATGCACATTAAAGGTAAAGAAAAAGAAACATCACTGGATATTACTCCTTAATAAGCATGAATCTCAAAATTCTAGAAATTCTGTGTCGCAGTAATCAACGCACGTTAATCGCCAAAGAACACGCTAATCGCACACCGAGTTGTACCATGCATAAACTGCATTACAAACCAGAGGAGAATTCCATTGCTAAATTTTAAAACCCGATATTAAAGTAATATAAAATTGGCATAATTTCATACCTGTCGTCTTTGGCAATTTTAAAATTTGGATTAAAAAACATATTAGAAAAAATTATATGGCACATATAGGGGAGACCCGTGTACCTAGGGCCGCTTTTTTTCAATGGCCAAAAACAGAGTCCTTGACCTGTTTAAAATTATCAAACTGATATGTACCTATATTTAGGACTAGTTACTTCCAATTGGGATTAATATAAATACCTAAAATAATAAATTCCGACGAATTGAAGGTTTTTAAAAAACTTCACTCGTGGCCCTAGGTACAACACTCTCATTGTACCTGGGGCCATTCTCTCATATTTAGATTTCACTTTGTAATGAATAGAAAATAAGCATATAAACATTTTATAAAAGGAACGATATCAAGTAATATATTTATTTATCATATAATAATTATCATGTTGTTGCCTTAATTTGAAACACGAAAATTTTCACTTTTTTTTTTCTTCTTTTTTTTCTTTTTTTTTTTTCTTTGGGATATTATAACAGAAAGTTTTTTTTTTTTTTCCCTGGAGTGTCTCTTGGATTTTTAGATCTCTCTGGTTTTCAGTCACATCTTTTTTTTGATGTGGGAGGTTTTGCATAGGTTCGTACCTGTTAAAGCATGACACACGAAAAGGTGTTCGATGTTGAAGGTTTCGAAATTTCAACAGGACACGAAAGAGAGACATCCAGTTCTATCATTGTTGGTTCACTTTCTTTCTCGAAAATCTATTTTTTTTTTTTAATTTATGGAGGGATCTTGTCTTTCAGTCAACTTAAATATTCATCCTCAGTGAATGTGTTTTGATTCACTGGCCAAATGCCGGATACAGTGGATACACGAAAGCCTGATAGAATGTTTACAGGAGTAAAGGCCGACGGATAGGACTTGCCAACATTTTCAGAAACGTCATATGTAGTGATTGGTTTACCAGGGTTTGCCAGCATCCAATTACTATAGGTTGTACTATGTTTCTTAACACTTTCGCGACCGCTGACGTAGATACACATCATTTGAAAATATGTAACTCCACCAGTGGGCGTTTCTTTTGCAATTTGTATGTTGTTTCTAAAAAATATACACAATATTCATAGTATTTGTACAACCAGTATACTATTGATGCAAATACTTTGATTAGAGAGAGTATGATTATAATGCATATTCATTTGTAATATAAATGTGAATGAAAATTTTGTTTTGAAAAATTGTAATTTATGAGAAAAACGCCCACAGGCGGACCTTACTGCCAAAAAGACAAAAACATGCGGTTACGAAAGTGTTAAAAGGTCCAAACACACTGACCCTAAGTACAAGGCAGCGATCTGGCCCTAGGTACAAGTTTTGGTAACTCCATTCAAAATGCCCTCCACTAAAAAATCCACATGCAGACAGGACTAATTAAATATTTATCACTCAATATAACAAGCAGAATTATACACTAGAGATGAAAGAAAAATTTTTGATTTGCCTTTGTAAAATAGCAAAAGAGATGAGCTGCAAAATTTTACTTCAAACCATATAAATTGGTTTTCTACACGTACAGTTGGTAACAAAAGTGTCCGAACACTAGCAAAAATTCCTATGTGAAAAAAGTACACTTCATACGGTTTTTTTAAATAAATCCTTGTTGAATCCTGTTCTTAGTCAGTGTAAGAACATGATTCGATAAGGATTTATTTAACAAAACAGTATGAAGTGTACTTTTTTTACATAGGAATTTTTGCTAGTGTTCGGACACTTGTTACCGACTGTAACTTGTCAAAACTTTCTCCTCAAAAGTTCCAAAGTAGTTGTAAAAGTAGCAATTGGTGTTGTTACTCGCCCAATTGAGTATTAAAACGTAAAATTAAATATTATTCAAATAAAGTGGGGTGGTCCTAGGTACACGGGTCTCCCCTATACTTTCGTAGGTACTTACGTATTATCGCAACCAGTCCAAAATTCGCATAAATCGCCAAATTTGGCGACCCTACTTACGGCAACCCTACGTGTTATACGTGGTTTTTCGTAAAGAAATTATTTTGCTTGCTGGTTAGATTGAATGCCGTGAGATACTTTAACTAATACTAATAACTTAACTAATAATAATAATAACTTAATAATAATAATAACTAATAATAATATACTTATAATAATAATAATAATAATAACTTAATATTAATAATAACTAATAATAACTTAATTAATACTAATAACTTAACTTTCTTACTCAAACTTACAAATCGCGCCAACCTGGTTGCGATAATACGTAAGAACCCTTTCGTAATATATATTGTGCGAAATATTGTTCATTATTGATTGTTCTCTTGATATACGTTTTAAAAATAACCATGATTTTTCAAACGAATTCAATACGTTCGCCAGATAACTGGGCGATTTTTTTCTTATTTTCTCCAAGGACAACAGATATCAAATATGCTCCATAAAATTATATATATTTTTTTTATAACTTGCATATTATTTAAATTTTATATTAAAGTATAAGCAAAAGAAGAAAACAAGATAACAGATAGTGGTTTAATTTTCGAAAGGTGGTGTATTTTTCATAAAAACCGTGCAAATATCTAAAAATAACCTTAAATACCATATTATTAAAAGATATTAGTAATAAAGAAAAAAAAAAAATCTTTATTTAAATGCATAGTGTTTTAGTATCTGGGGGAATACTGGTCTTTATATCGAAGATTAGGGTTAACGATTTTTAATTCACAGATGTCTGTAAAATGTCGTAATTATTTATAAATTTGGCCCAAAAATAGAAGAAAAAAATTCACGCAATTTTTATTTATTTCAAAAATAAATGACAAATGCAAAAAATTATTAATAATAATAATGAATAAGGTATATAAGGTGCGCACAGTGTGCTGTGACATTGAAGCTTAATTTAGTTTAATTTAATTTTTTTTGTTTTAAATTTTATTAAATAACTGAAATAATTAAATAGGATACAAAGACTTACCAGAGGCGTCGCAGCGACATTTTCTATGACTTCTTTACTTTATGTGAAGTAAAAATTCTTAGATTAAAATTTCTTATCTTTCAGAAGGTAAAAAAATGTTGAATTAAATTAAAAGAGAATGGAAAGTACAAGTAGCAATAGAATTCTAAAAATTAATCGATTAAAATATTTATAATCGTTAATGTGCAACAATGAGTTTGTGCTGGCCAAGAGTGCATTGTTCAATACAACCAGTACTGAAACTGACGTCATAATGAGCTTTCAGATTAGCATGACTTCAGTAAAAGTAACTCTAACGCTGCTTACAGTCACGCAGATACTATGTATACTGTAGTACCATGTATAAAGATTCCCATGGGATCCACGATTAGAATGTAAAATTTGGACTTTCTCTCATATGCACACACGAAAATACACATACACTAACCACTAAAAAAGTGGTTTTCGGAATCATTCGACACCAAAATGTGGCAAATTCTATCAAAATACGGCCATAAATCCATGAATGATTAAAAGAAATTAAGAAGTTATGTAAATGATTTAAATTTCAAAATTTTCGATTATTATGTGAGATAACAGTCATATTCAATTTATGTTTTATCTGGTTTCTGCAGACTGTTAAATGCCCCCCTTTTTACTTCCATTACCCGACTACCGTAGGCAATGGAAGTATTGTATTCTGCCCAAAAATTCTATATCGAGTTTTCACCTGATGTACACGTTTTAAGGTCTCCTGAGTGCAAAAAATTAGATTTTGGCAATCAATCAGTGTGTGCGTATGAGACAAAAATTTTGTGGCGACTGTATCTTCGGAACAACTGCTTAGAATTGCTAAACATTCAACTGACCGGGAAAATGTTGACCGATTAAACATTCAATTTGAATGTTTATTGATCAACAGGTGGCGCTACTATACAGAGATTTCCGCAATTTAAGGGAAGGCTATATCTCAGGAACTACTGCACAGAATTACATATAAATTTATATAGATTCACCTTGGCCTAAATTAGTGCCTATCAACTTTTGGTGTAAACCGCTCAACAGGGGAAGCTGCTACACAGCGATTTCTACAATATAAGGGAAGGCTGTATCTCAGGTTCTACTGCGTATCACCAAACAAAACTAGATATGTAAGACATTATGTTGATTGTGATGATGATGATGATGATGAGTATGTTATGGTCATATTGAGATATTACGTTGATTCACTTTGGATGCTTATCGGTCAATAGGTGGCGTTGCTATACTGCAAATTTTCCTCGATAACGGGAAGGCACATGACTTCTATAGCACATGACTGTACAAAATTTGATATTTGATATAACCAATGTAACATTTAAAATGAGATAATGAATACAAAAATTTTAAAACTTTAAAAATACATTTTAATTAACCCGTTAGTAGTCGCTATAGACAGCGCCACCTATTAAAAATTGCACACTTTTTATTTAACTGTCACCAATAATTTTAAGAAGTGATGTAACCGACGTTTCTTCGATTTTATTCGCGTTTTATCTGTATCAAATGCTACTTCTAAAAATTTTTGGTGACTATTGAGTAAAAAAATCTGGCAACACTAAAAGATGGGCGGCAAATCGACCAACTAGCGACTACTAACGGGTTAAAAATATTAAAATACATGACAGACGTTTCGGCTAGAACACTAGCCCTCCTCAGTGTCAAACATACAAGCACAACATTTACAAAGAAATTCTTAACACACCATAACAAGATTATATATTCAGGAGGAATAGCTTTAGCCTCGTTCAAGGCAGAATGTTGCAATTTAGTAAAAGCGCCCTCTAGAAACGTACGGGATTCATATAAATTTTAAGGAAGAATTTTAAAGTTGTCAAAATCAGGAATAGGATCACTATTGACGGAATGGATTACGAGTTTCGATCTTAAATCACCTGTTTTATATCAGCGTTTATGTTCCTTTGATCTAATTTCACCTGTTCTGCCCGTTTCACCGATATATGTAGAATCACAATTTTCGCTTAGAAACATGTTTCTCGCTACTGTTTCTCCGCCCAAAAAAAGGAAGGGGAAAGATTTCACAAAATTTCCTTATAGTGTGTGTTGAGTATGCATTACCAACCGGCACACTAAAAAATTGCTTTCCCGAAATAATTTGAAGCAGACATGTTTGAAAACATATTTTTGCCTCTTACGCTTAAAAGGGAGGGAGGGGGAGGGATTTCGCAAAATTCCTTTACAGTGTGTGTTGGTTACGCATAATCATCTCTCACATCAAAAATCGCTTTCCTGCAGTAATTTGGAGCAGATACTTATTCTTGGAAATATGTTTCTGGCCCGTATCCTTCAAAGGGAAAAGCAAGGAATGCACATGACCATGCCACACACCAAAATTCATGACCGCATCTCCCATAAATTCCCCAGGACAGATTTATAGTAAAAAGGGTGCGCTCAAATTCATTTCCTCGTGACCCCCACCTCATCTACAATCGAAAATCGCAAAAATGGATTCTTGAAAATATCCTAAAGAAGACGCAAGGCCGTTTTCAACCTCTTTGTATCATTTTTGGTAGAGTTCTGATTAAAAATCAGGGTTTTGCAAATTACCCTCCACGTCATACAGAAAAAAAAAAATCGGTTTTTTTTTTTTTTTTTTTTTAGTAAAAAATTCAAAAAATTGGTGAAAACTTTTTATTTAAAAATAATCTGGTGTGTCACTCACACGACTTTCTCTTACCCTGGAATTTAATACTATAAATACAGGTTGCAGATTAAGAAGTGAGATAACGAGTACTGTTAAGTAAACCTGTGTTAAACAATTCAAATTAAGCTTCGGAAGAGTTTTATATGATAATTAGTTCTGTGTGAGGGGGGCTACCGCCACCCTCAACCCCCCGTTTCATTAATGCACCTAAATTTATATAGAATTTAATTCGGCTATTAAAAAATAATTCTGTTTTTAACAAAAAATTTATTAAAATTATTATTTAATAAAATTATCTTTTATGATAATGCAGATGATTTCCATATTACAGAAGTATAACACTAAATATCCAAAAAAAGTCCATTTTATTCTCAATATTTAAAATAAAAAAATAAAAAAAAAAGGTTTTTTTTTCGTTAAAAGTAAAAAAATCGATAACATTGTTTTAAATTATCGCAGATCGGTGGTTCAGCTATTCGTTTTAAAGGTATTGGCGAGCTCTTTTTGAAAGATACCCATCATGAAAATTGACTCCCCTCGAGGGGGGACTTCCCCCCCAGGGGGGGAGAGGCGAGGCTCCTACATATACAATTTTTTTTCCCTGTTGACTATCTCTATTACAAAAAATATATATTCGCTTCATTTGGTTTAGTGCAGTCTATAGATGTTGATGGTATCAGTGTCCAGCATGTTGATCACATAAAGCTTCTGGAAATAACCTTCGACAGACAACTAAACTGGCTGCCCCATGTAAAGGACCTTAAACTCAAAACACTAAGTCATTACCACAACTCAACTAAGGTGGTAGGAAAGAGGTGGGGTATCTCCACCTCTCTCCTTAAAATATGGTATCAAACAATAATTGAAAAAATAATAACTTATGGGGCAGGCATCTGGGGTGGTCACTTAAGATCTGACGCCAGAGCTTCGCTTGACTCCGCTCAACGCCCTTTCCTCCTGCAAATTGCAAGAGGGTATAAAACCATCTCCACTGATGCTCTCACCGTTATCACTGGGATTCCCCATGCCCACTTGCAGGTCGCCCAAACCTATACTAAAACTAAAATCCTACAACTAAACGACCAAGAGCTCACTAACATAGTCTTTCCCCAAACACCCATCCAGCCCCTGACCTGCAGTTGGGCAATTCACCTAGGTTTGGATGTAGCTCCTCTAATAACAAACTGTTCAAAAAATAGCTTCTCACCTTCTGTCCCGGTGGCGGTCTACACGGATGGCTCTAAGACCGAGGCTGCAGTTGCCTCAGCTTTCTGTGTTCTTGAAGGCGACAGCGAAGCCTATCGGTGGGTGGGTAGGCTCGAGGACTACAACTCAGTATTCCAAGCAGAACTCTACGCAATTAAAAAAGCCCTAGACTGGGCGGTCGTAAATCATAATCAACAACAACAACTAAATGTTTATAGTGATAGTCTTTCGAGCCTGCTCGCCATTGCTCTCCATCGGAACAGACACCCACAAGTCCTGGAAATAAAAGAAATTCTAATGAACCCTAACCTTAACTGTACCCCGGCACACGTTTCTGCCCACAGGGGAGTAGTCGGTAATGAACTTGCTGATTCCCTGGCCAAAGAAGCCACAGAATTCCCAGTAACAGAACCATCTCCTCCTGCCCCTCCCTCCTACGTAAAATTAAAACTGAAACAAATCTTCATTTTAAAATGGCAAGACCTGTGGCGAAATTCCGAGAAGGGTAGATATACCTTCTCCCTAATCCCACAGGTTTCAACAAATTCATGGACTCTAACTCCTCCCATAACGGCTTTCTGAACAGGCCATGGCCCCTTTCAATCCTACCTCTTCAAGTTTCATTGCCGACGCTCTCCCCTGTGTCCCTGCGGTGAGGAGGGAACTCCAGAACATTATTATTTCTCTTGCCCCCTAACTCAACAGTTCCATTTCAGAAATCCCTCTCCAATACCAAATAATTGGCTTGAAAGTATCTTAACCAGATAACTGTTAATTAAAAAACTAAACAATATTTACTCCCTCTTACTGGACATAACCAATTTGACTGATTAATAACTATTCCCACTGGCAGCTAATCTTCTTCCCAAATGAAGCTACTTATCCTCCCACCCTTTTTCAAAATACCCTTAACCAAAACAAAAATCTGTGAACCAAAATTTGTGAACCAATCTCCCATAGAATCCCCGTGATCGAGTCAGTCAGTTAATCAATCAGTGAGTGGATGTAACTCGAGTTTTCCTGCAGTTAAAGCCTTTTTGTATTTTTTAACCTCCGAAGAACAGCTTAGCAGCTCTAAATTAACTTAACCCTACAAGGCACCCAGTTCCATAAGTGGAACACCGATTTTAATCGTTCCTATAGCTATAAAACCATTAGTAGCGACATCTCTTGACATCTTGATAGAAGCCACTGACATTGAGCAGTGCAGTAATACGAATCTTTACCTAAAGAGGTCGTTCGTGTTTTTCTTAGAGTGCACTCAGTGTGAAATTGGAATGAAAGTGATACGTTAGTCGTTTGTCTGAATTCAAAAATAAAAAAAGAATAGTTATAGAACAGTTTTGACTCGAAAAAAAAAAATACTGTGTGTTATAACGAAGGGTATATTTTGCAGAGGTAAGTTTTTATTTTATATTTTAATATTACAATAATAAACGTATTAGTAAATCCTATTTTTTATGTATGTTCTACATACGGAACGTTCAGCTAAAAAGTTGATTTTTCCGTAAAATAGGGTTTTATTTTTATTTTTATAAGTTTTCCCTATCTTCTGATCACTTATTAGAACCTATATATTTTTGTCGCGCACTAAAAAAAATTGAGCCCTGTAGGGTTAAAACTGATGGCAACCTACCGGATCGAAATAACTTAATTCCTTTAATTCATTGAAAGGGTAAAATTCTCTTGCTTTGGTAATATTTTCTTTTCTTGTGGTGGGCCACAAAATCAAATGTTAAATCTTTTTTTTAATTGCATACTGACTGAAATACGCTTTTTTCTAGCACTAAAAATTAGCTGCCGTACGTGAATCTCAGGTTGACTCAGTTCTCTAGATCTAGAATGTATTAATTATCATAAATTTCTACCATAAGATATAAGAGAATTTGGCTGGTGACTAGGACTAGTCGGAGATTGAAATGCCTCATCTGCTAGGCTACCATTTCGCGGTTTTTAATGTATTTACTTTACCTTAATTTGCTGCGTAATTTTATTGGTGTGTCTCATTTAGTTTCGATGCAGCTCCATGTTAGGGTAAGTGCTTCAGTGATTGAAACTTTTAGAACAATTTCTGATGTTTTTAATGTTTTGTAGTCATTAGAATCTATTTTTGAAAATCTTAAATTAATATATCTGTACTGATAAGTATAAAGGATTTTAATCCATATTCTTGATTCTTCAGGAGATGAAAAATAAAGTTGAACTAACTAAAAACAAATCAGCAGAATCGATTAGGAAAAAGGGATTAGGTTGGTTTATAAGCTTTATACCATTCAGTGATTGTCAATCTTCATTTAATAAAGGGAAAAAAATGAATTAAATATTTTATACTAAAGATTAATGCTAAATTTCTGACTTGAATCTTTTTTTACCAATGCATTTTCTCAAAGACTCAATCACATGGATTTAAATCCTTTATACCGATCGATAGAGAATTTTTTTCTGAGTCTGACTATGTACTTAACTCAAAATCGACATTTTTGGACGTAAATCCTTTATACTTAGTACAGATATGAAAGACTTAGTACAGGCATGGAAGACTTTCAGAACCACATATAAATTTAAATATATGCATTTGATAATTATTATTTTTTTTTTTTTTATGAATTTTTATTTTTAAACCTACTCAATGTTCCAGTAATTGTCACTGCCAGTTTTTCATTTTACCAGTAATTAGCATCCTATGCTCCAGCGTTTCACACTGCTAGTTTTTCGTTTTACAAGTTATTGGCCCCCTATGCTTCAGTGTTTGACAATGTTAAAATTTTTATATGTAAAACATGTGCTTTTATTTATTTATTTTTTTTCTTATTTATTATTTCTGTAAAGATATCAATTACTGGAGCATGTCAATCACTTGAGCACCTACCCTATTTCCCATATAATATTTTCCTGTTCTGCCATGTTTAAAAATTCTTAATTTCGATTAACTTTCGACATTTTCGAATAGAATGTCGAAAATAAACGAGATTTTGGTGAGTACCATAAATGATATTCCAAGACAGGCGTGATTTCTCAACAATAATTTTTGAGATAATCATGTCTACGCAGAATGACTAAGTAACAAACTGGCTGATCTGTAGACGGACAGGGATGGCGTCAGCTAGGGGGCCGGGGGGGGACAGCCCCCCCCCGTCGGTGAGTCTGTGACCCCCCATTGGGGCATACTCCTAAAATCTCTCGGGGGAAAAAATACAAAATTTTCAGTTTTTCTATTTTTAGCAGCATTTTTCTTTCCTTTTATAAATTTGGAGCATTCCAGTTTTTCCAATCTATCTATATAAATAAAGAGAAGTGTCTGTGTGTCTGTGTGTGTATCTGCGCTCTGGTGCTCACACTACTAATCGCAGAGCCTCCAAATTTGGCATATAGGTACCTTGGACCCTGCAGGTGCGCACCTCATCGAGATTTTTTCGAATTTCGAATTTGAATTTTTTAAATTAATGTTTTTTCGAATTTAAATATTGGCTTCAATGTTTCATTTTTCAGAAATTTGTTTCGTTTCAAAAGTCTGCGTATCTTAGCAACGGCTATTAAACTATTTATTTATTTAAATTCATTTGAGGAATAAATCTTTTTTATTATATTTATTGAAATCAAATAGTTATACACATACAGTAGAAAAAATTAAACATATTAAATTTTTAGATTTTGTCATATAGGTACCTGGGACCCTGCAAGTGTGCACCTTATCGAGATTTTTTCGAATTTCGAATTTCAATTTTTTAAATTAATGTTTTTCCGATTTTAAATATTGGCTTCTTTGTTTAATTTTTCATAGATTTTTCATTTTGCTTCAATCGTCTGCATATCTTAGCAACGGCTAATATGCAACTTATTTTTATTTAATACATTCATTTAAAAGCGAATTTTCTTTTCTTTTTTTTTTTTTTTTTTTTTTTTTGTTATATTTATTGAAAATAAAACTGTAATGCAGAAGAAAAAATTAAGTATAGTTAGTTTTAAATTTAAAATCGTATTTATAACAGTTATGATTAATTTTTTATAGTAGAACAACTTCTTATTTTTCATTTTTTAATTAATTCTTTTAAAAGAAAAACTTTTATTTATTATTTCTTTTTATTTACAGTATTTATCGGGGAAAATGGTAGAAAATACATAGTAAAAAGGATTAAATTTATTAAAATTTATTTGTTTATATATATATATATATATTTATTTTTTAATCTACTTTTTATTTTATTTTACTTTATTACATTGGTCGGAATCAAATCGTAATATAGTGTAAATAGCATGGGCTATAAAATACGTGGTTCAAAACTAAAATAATTAATAGATGCTGAGATCTAGTTATCTTTAAAATCGTAGTTCTTAAATAGTAGCAAATCCTCCCTGTCGTCGATAAATATCCAGATTGAAATGCCCGGGAAAAATCTTTCTGCAGGCATGGGAAACCTAAACCTGATGCAGTGCGGCCGGGAAAAGAGCTGCCGTAGACAGCGGGTACCCGAAGCGAAGTTTGAAGCAATTTTACATTTTTTTTTAGTTTTTGTGCATAATGTGATGTGAAAAAATAAATATTTATTCAATTCTTTCGAAAATTCATTTAAATATAGTGACCAGCGAAGCGGGCGTAGCCTGCTAGTATTGAATAAATGAAAGTACTGGATTCGTAAAAATTTTCAGCTTCCAGTTTTCCATGAATATACACGTTTTGAGAGGTCCAGAACACGTTTTGGTCACGATATTTTTAGAAAATGTCTGTCTGTGACACGATGATCTCCAAAACCACGAGGAGTACTAACAAATGGAATGGTACAAATATTAACAGTAGTATTATTAACAGTATTGCAGTTTTTGATAAATATTCATATAATAAACTCTCTTTATGTAGTGCCCCCCTGTCGGGGAATTTCTGGTGCCACTACTGTAGACGGACACTACATCAAGTTAGTATTTTTCTGACTTCTCGAACCTCAAAACGTTAAAATTTGCGGTCTAGAATTTTCAGGAAGAAAAAAAGTTTTCGATATGTAGTATGATATGGAGGACTTAAAAAAAAAAGAAAGAAAAGAAAAAAAAGCATTTAAGTGTAAGGATTAAGTTCTGCAGATCTTCCTTCATGCGGGTGCGAGTTCATAAACACAAACCAAACACTAAATTTGGACGCCTCTCCTCTTTTATTACCGCTTCTTTAACAAAAGCTGCTATGCGACTTCGCATTTATGGCCGAGTCTGTAAAAAACGTCGTCATAAAAATTCTCGGAATAGCAGCTTAACTGTAGGAAAGTTGGCAATGGTAGCCACACACAAATTTCGAGATTTTATGAGAGAGTATGCTTTTAAACGGTTGCAGCTAATCTTGTCTGAAGCTTTCCGGTTTTCATTATGAATGTTTCTCAAAAAGTTTGTAAATCAGACTCAGGGGGAGAGGGTTATGAAAGCAGTCTGATTCATTTTTATGGAGTGAAGAATTCCTAACTTATACAATTGGATAAATAACTAGTTGATTTTAAATTATTATGCATTTTCTCAATTAGATTTCAGTGTACCTTTAAGCATTCTCAAAAACTCTGAATTGTTAATGATAACGCTGTGCTGAATATATATATGTGTGTATATATTTAAAGGGGACTAATGTGAAAGTTGTACCTGACGTGACTAAAGTGAAAGTTGTACCTCAAGGGACTCATGTGAAAGTTGTACCTCACGGGACTCATGTGCAAGTTGCACCGAACGAACAAACTATTTCTTTCAACGAAAATGCCTACTAACCCTGGACGATAGGTCTAATATATCGTATCCTGTTATAGATCGTATTTATCGTAGTATAACTCAATACTTATTTCGCTTCCTTCTTCGACTCGTTTTAATACACATTTTTTATATGCATGAGCAGCCCCCGAAAAACAAAAACATTAAATTCATTTTTTTACTTATTTTTATTTCATATTGTTTCACGCGCACTTTTTATTTCCTAATTCAAAATTATTAAAAAAAAAAACTTTTTCGATATCGCTTGTAACGATACTGATTATTATTAATTTTCTTTTCCTTTTCTTTCAATAATAATAATAATAAAAAAAAAAAAAAAAAAAAAAAAAAAAAAGATTTTGATGAAATTCTGGCAAAAGCAGAATTTAGTTTAGGACGGAGGACTATTAGTTTTTTTTTTTTTTTTTTTTTTTTTTTTTTCAAATTATAACATCGCTTTCAAATTATTCAATTATATTTTCGATAAATTTTAGATTTCGACAAATGTCCAACTATCGAAATCGACAACGCAAAAGTCCCAGATTGAGACTAATAGGCCCTCAGTCCTAATAAAAAAAAATCGAGCTCTGATACCATTCTTCCTCATTCTTATGTAAAATGACCTCCTGAATCCGAATTGGATTCCCATTTTGCCCAGTCACTCACCGTTTTCTCCGAAAACCACCCCCTCACTCAATTTTTATCAGTGTTCGATAATTTTATGGCCATGAATTTGAATGGGAAATAATTGTTTTAACTCTTAAAAACAAAAACAATATAATGTATAATAAGTGATAATAATAATTGATTAATAAAATATAATAAAGGTAACTTATAATTTCAGTGACAAATCCCCCTCTCCTAAATCTTTCCCTTGCTGCAAATGTTCAGGTTATACAATTTTTCACTTCTTTAGGCCCTCAGAAGATATTTAGCTGTTAAAATATTTCTTTTCTCCACTATAAATCAAATTTATAGCCATAAAATTACCGAAAAGTGGTAAAAACAGGGGGGACGTCCCCAAAAAAGATGGGCAATAGGGCAAAATGGCCGTTCTATTCGGATTCAGGAGGTCATTTTACATAAAAATTTGCTAAAAAGGTGTTGGGGGGCATTTTTATGCCGAAAAGTGTTGTTATACATTTTTTCATTTGGATTTTCATGTACAGTCAGCCAAAAAAAAAAAAAAACGCCACCCCCCCCCCCCACCTAATTTCGCCGTAAATTATCGTAGAAACATGCGACTGGTACCGATCATTTTGTAAGAACGTCTAGTTTATAATGTTATAGTTAGATTTTACTTAGGGGGTCGTCTACATATTAAAACTGACATCAACTTCATTTTTTTCAATGGTAACCCCCCTTTTTTATAACTTATTTGAATTCTTTGGATCAAATCATCACGGAAGATGGTATAGTTTATATATTTCGCTCAATTTTTCACAGAGGTACCTTTATATTATAAGCTGTCAAAGTTTGGGGATGCTAATGTTAAATGAATGTGACAAACATTAAATCATATCTTCCGAAATATTTATGATATTTAAATTCTGTTTTTTTTTATTCGTTAGAATGAAGTGACCCAAACATATTCCATGAAAATTTTTGCTAAAAAAACATTTTTTGAATTATGAAAATTATTAATAAATTCATATTTGAAAAAATTATGAATTACGACCTATGTTAATTTTTGCACGAATAGAACGGGCATCATCAAAAACATACCCAAGCAGCACAGGAACGTTCTGTGAACGTCTAATAACGGTTTCAATAGTTCAAACACCGTGTTTCGTGTCAAAAGAACGTTCTAAAACACGTTCAGAAATAGTATTATTTAGAACGTTCTGAAAATGTTTGATTTGTACCATCTATAAAACGTACAATTCTAGTTCTATATAGAACGTTCAAGTGTGACACCGTCATAACACGTTCTGTAACAGTGTAATTATAACGAATATGACAAAATGACTTTTTAGTACTATTGGTTGGGAAACTAGGTTAATCATTAAAATTTTTTACTTCAGCTTTTGATTTTTTTACACGTTTTGTGGCGTGAGGAATCCGGAAGTCAAAAGGTTGGTATGGTATCTGTTAATGTGTATCGGCACCTATTAGTGTGATTGCCCGTTAGTTCATGTACACGATATCTCAAGAACAAATGATTGCAGAGAGATCGGACCAGTTTTAAAATATCACTTATGATATTGATAAGAATCTTATTGAAAGATTTGCAACATTCTAATTTAAAAACTTCGTAAGTTATTCGAAATTTATAATTTTTAGCATGATAGAGAATAGAGCATTTTTTACATTTTCAGTGTAACGTTTTGTTAGCACGTCAGTAAAGAATGCTTCTCAATAATCAGTAGCGGTGAGGTGAAAAAAAATTACAAAATTTTAAACTCATGGAAAAATTTTGTGGATTTTGTATTTCAGGAATCAATGTATGGAGTTCAACCAAACTTGTTACAATATTAGATCTTGCCCTAAATTGGAGTTTATTTGAATTTCATTTGGGATATATCGTCCGATAGATTGCAGTGCTATGCAATGAAACCCTCCATTTATGGGACGGCTATATCTCAGCTTCTATAGTGTACAAATGCATTAAACTTGATATATTGGCATATATTATCATAACCTCTGCTAATACAATTTGGATGTATACATTGTCCAACAGGTGGCGTTGCTAATCTGCAATTTAATCATTTTAACGGACAGGCAATATTTTAACTCTTGTGATTTAACAATAAATTTTGTGATACACTGATGTTATAAGTGAAATCGATTTTATGTAAAGCTTTACTGGTCCATTTTGGATGCACATAGGCCAACAGGTGGCGTGGCTATGTTGCAATTTAATCTCATAACGGAAACGAAAAATCTCAACTTCTGTGATTTATAAATATTGTAAATTTGGTAAGTGAAATTAATATTACGTAAAACTCTACAGATTGCCTTTGGGTGCATATCGGACGACAGGTGGCACTGCCACGTTCCAATATTTTCCATTCACAGAAAGGCTATCTATCAGCTTCTGTAATATATATACTCACCAAACCTTCTGCGTGACATACATTTGATATATATTATTGATTCAATTTGGCTGTATAACGAGTAATAGTCAAACAGTTTTTTTTATTATTATTATTATTCATAGGACATTGTTTTTTCCCCTAGGAATAAGTATACATCATCCTTGGGGGATGGGGGAGGGGTGGATAAAAATTTTCACTATGATTATCTTTCAAAAGAATTCGATATCACCCTTAAAACGAATAATTGAAACATCGTTTTCTGATGATTTAAAACAAATTTACCGTTTTTTTTTTTTTTTTTTTTTTTTTTTTTCATTTGTAATAATAATGATAATAAACCCTTAGAAAAATACATTTTCTAAGATCTTCTATACAGCATAAAAATGATTGTCTTCTGTCATGAAAATCTATGCATTCCCCAGACCCAGAGTTTAGATACAAAAAGCTAATCACGGATGTTATTGAATAAGTAATATAGTGCTTTACGCGAGTTTCAAAGAAAATCACGGGAAAACTCCGAAAACCTAAGTCGACGAGCGTGACCAGGAATCGAAACCAACACTTCCCGTCTGTAAGGTTCGAGAGTAGAACATCGCGGTCTCTAATACTCATCGGGAAGTTACAGAAATGAGTTTCTTTCTTCTTTTCTTTAAGCATAATTTTAAACTTTTATTATATTTTATTTTTGATTCTATTTAAGTTTAAATGTTACTGATAAATTATCAATATTGATAATGTTGTTAAATCATTACTCTGTCTAATTGTTCTTATTTTATTTTATTTATTTTCACTGAATATTTTGTTCAATACTGAAATATACACTAAAACAAAATATGCTTTTCCGTTTAATTCGAGATTTTAAAATGGAAAAATAAAGTGATCTCATAAGTTTTTAAAATACTTTATAAAAATTTAAATAATTGTTTAACTCCACTCCATTTTTTCCTTAAAATATTGACTATATGTTTTATACAGCTATAAATTCTTAATAAATTTCTGTTTCAAATGTTGAACTTTGAAACATGATTATTGCGGATGCAGGAAGGGAGAGCAGATGATAACATCGACATCTGTGGATTGCATTTATTTAATTTTCGCTGACCGTGCAACTGCAAAGTCAAACGCCAGGTCTTGGGAAAGTCGTGTCGTTATGTGAGGCGGTAATTTTAAAACACGTAATCTGATTTATTCAGTTTTAGCGTTATAATGACTAGGATAAGCTTTAGAAAAGGTAAAAATGTAATATTTTTAACCTGTAATATTCTCTATGTTCTATTTATTAAAGTCTTATTTTAATATCAATTAAACAATCATTTTCATATCTGCGTAAGTTCTTAAGCCTAACTTTTGATACTTGAAAGCAACGTTGAATCGCAGAAAAAACTGCTCCTGTTACAGAAAACCGCTTAGAAATTATGGATTCATTTTATTAATTTAGTCTTCTGAGATGGAATTTGTTAAAATAACTATTTTTGGTTATTTTGTTTCTGAATGAAGTATGAAGAAGTCACAAAGATTTACAAGATAAGAGCTAATTTTAAGTGAATGCCCTTCCGACTGGTCATTGTGTATTTTAAAATGCTAGTTGCAAGGGTATTTTCTTATAAGGGTATCTTCTTCATAAGAAAATTATGAAGGTTCGTAATTCTTTTTTTCTTTTCTTTTTAAATTCTGAAGTATTTATTTAATGTTTATATGATAACATATATACAATCTAGGTTATGCAAATTGCATATTTTTAAAATAATATCCTAAGTTTCACCGACTTACAATTTTAAATATCTCTTTACTGTTATTTATTAAATAAAATATATGAAATTGTTTAACTGCATAATAAAACAAAGATTCTATTCAATTTTATTCCACATCTTTATAAAAAAAAGATATTCTGCTTAAAATAAAAGGACGATTAACTATATTATTTATTAATACTAATCATATTTACATTTATCAAATATTTAATATGCCATGATAGCATAATTACATCAAATGAGGTAAAAATTGCGTTGACTCAATATAAAGAAATTTAAACATTTAAAAAATACCAATTACATTGCCATGTGGAATAAATTTAAATACCTGCAAACATCATTTTTGTAAACTGCTGCTGTAAACTGAAAATATGTATACACACATGCACTGAAATTTAAAAATATGAAGTATGTTAAATAATTTAGAAAAATATTTTGATTAAATATATATATATGTATTTAAGTATTTGGAAATTTTTAAAATTTCCTCCTTCTAACTAATTTTTAATTTTTTGTTTCAATTTCTTATTATTATAAATTAACAATATATTCTAAACTCAATTATATATTATTTTAGCGGTGTATTGGTACATTCATTTTTGAAATTATTTTTTATGTTGAAATATTAAAACTTTCTATAAACTTCAGCATTCAAATATATTTATAAACTATCCATGGACTTACAAAGTAGTACCCAGAAATGTTTAGATTATACAGGGTGCAAAGTCGAGAGCAGGCCTTTATTTGCGCAACAATTGGCCTCAGACGTCCTCCAATAAGAAAATGTATTTTAAAAAAAATGTAAGAATTCATTATATGACATGTTTAAATTTATAAAATCAATTTATTAAAAATCACAAAAACTGATAATTTTTATACAATTTTCATGACACTAATAGTGAAAGTTGAATTCCAACATAAAAAATATAACACAAAAAGTTTCACTTTTGTGCACCCAAAATTGTCTGATATAGTTAGTTTCAAAATTTAGGATTATTTCGCATTTTCTCGGGCTTTATTAAAAATTCAATGAAAAATTCTTTAATAAACCCAGGGAAAATGCAAACAAAGTCCAATTAGGATTTTTAAACCGATCCCTTATTGAAGGCCGAAATATGTTAGAAAATCCAAACTTTAAATATCTTGTTCCATTTTGGGAGAATAGAAATGAAACTTTTTGTTAGGATGAGTGTCAGTTTTTTAAATATGACTATAGGGATCTGTGACTATGTAAAAAGTTAGCTTTTGCAATTTTGAAAAAATAGATATTTTAAATTTAAACATGTTATACCACAAATGCTCATATTCTTTAAAACATTTTGTAACTGAAACTATATATTTGCGACCAATAGTTGCGGAGATAAAGGTATTCTCGTCACAATGCTTTGCACCCTGTATTTAAAAAGAAATTAATATATATATATATGTATGTATAAATGAATTTTTAATCTTAGTTAAAGCCAAGCAACAGATATAAGATTCCTGAAACCACATAGGTCAGTGAGAAGGAAATTACAACAAATTTAAATAACCTCGGGAGACTGATTGTGATTTATTGAAACATTTATTTTTTATTTATTGATTTTTATTTTATTTAACTTTAGTCTAATCATAAATTTATTCCTATATTGTTAGTTGTAATTTTAATAATTTTGCCGGTGCGTAAAAACCACATGAAACTCAAATCAAAAGGTACAAACAAGCAACGAGGAAATAAAAAATTAAGACAGCATTTTAAACATTTTTTTTAGGAAAAGCTTAGAATGGTAGAAAAAAAGAAAAAAAAAAAAAAACTTGTCAGGGGTGACCCTTTTCGTCGTTGAGCACCAATGTACGATTTCGTTCGTTAGCAGCTATAATAGCAAATTGCTAGCGGGCACCCTATCGTACAAGAAATTAATTGAAGTTAGAAATGAATAATAAATTGGAATAAATTATTTACTTCAAGAAATCAGAGAATCAAACAGAAAACAACCATGAAAAACAAACATTAATCATAGGATGACGCATTCGGAATCACAAGGATTAAAACAAACAAAATAAATCAAGAGTTTAGTTGTACATAGCAGATGAAGAATAATGATACAACACAGCAACAGGGATATAAATTACTTTTTTTTTAATTCAAATAATGTTTGAGAAATTTTAACATACATACTATTCCTTTAATTTCAACGTATATGCATGAAAAATTCCATATTTTATGACAGTAATTCCCAAAAAGTGTCATAACGTGTCTATAACCCTTAAAAAATTCCTTAATTTTTTGCATTTTTAAAAAATTTCTTTTTTCCCCTAATCTGAAGACGTTATAGTATTAATTACGAAACTTTGAATAAACACCATAAAATGCAAGAACTCGCAACTGCTACAAACAAAGCACGGCTTCTACAAACAAAGCGGCAACGCATTCAACACACTCTACGTGCTTGTTTGCAGCTCTCGTGCCTACAATGTTCGCCTGATGAAGGGTTGTGTCTTCTTTTGACCTGAAACAGTTGGTGCGAGTTCTTGCATTTTATGGTGTGTATTCAAAGTTTTGTAATTAATACTACAACTTCATTATCTTCAGATTAGGGGAAAAAAAGAAATTTTTACAAAATGCAAAAATTTAAGAAATTTTTTAAGACATAAAGAGACGTTATGACACTTTTTGGGGAAAACTGTCATAGAATATAGAATTTTTGATGCATATACGTTGAAATTAAAGGAATAGTAATTATGTTAAAATTTCTCAAACATTATTTGAATTGAAAAAAAAAAGTAATTCATATCCCTGTTCATGTGTTGTATCATTATTCGTCATCAGCTATGTAATTTTTACTTCTAAACGCTCGTACTGAGGAGATTTTTTATAATGACGCCATATTTTTTTTTTTTTTTTTTTTTTTTTTAACTACACTATTTTAGAACGTTTACAGTACGTTTTCTGGAACGTTCTGAAAATGTGTATAACGTTTTGAAAACGTTCTAAAAACGTTTAGAACGTTCTGAGACCGTATACATAGAACGTTCTCAGAACGCTTCTATAACACCGATGGTGATAGTTACACGTTCATTGAACGTTCTCTGAACCGTACTATTGTACGTCTTCAAGATGGACAGATAGACGTCTATAACACGTTCAACGTGAACGTTCTTAGAACGTGTTTGCAGAACAATTTTTGAACGTTCAGAGAACGTTTCGGTGCTGCTTGGGTAGGTTTCCAAATTTACAGCTCGTTCCTAACATTATTTTTTGAGTTACAGTGATATTTCACTTTTTATTCCTGTTAGGGGACCGTCACTTGTTACAATCTGTATCTTCTATAAGTAAATGTTTGTATATAATTTGACGGAAAACTATTTTAATTTACCTTTATGTTATTTTTATTGTTTCCTAAGCAATATTTCGATGTTTATTATACAAATTGGCATATTTTTGTAAAGTTATCACAATGTAGGCGAGGGATTGTGAAAGAATTTCAAAAAGAAAAGAAGCCCCGCCTCTGATTCGCTGAAACACTATTTTAAAAAAAAAAAGACTAATTTGCATATTCCTATTTGACTCTATATGTGACGCTGGTATGCATAAATCACAATGGTATTTACTGCATCGATTATTGAAGACAAAACTTAAATGATTGAATTACAAATATGCAAAATTATTTTGTTTTATATTATAAAGTTTTAGAAAATTTGTGAAAAGGCGTGGCTTACGGTACAAGAGAGGAATATATCCGACCCTAATATGTTAAGTCTTTCTTCATAAGTATTAAATATCTTTTTCTAGTTTTTTCGCTGCTAAAATTCTATTTTAACCCTGTTACATTTTTTTCGCATTTCAATATTCAAGAGTACGTACACCTCTAGTTAAATATAATGTTTTAGAAAACACGGTACAGCGAAACTGATTGCATGAAACAGCAATTATGCATTCGACAATCGTTTTATTATTATTATGAATATTTAATAATTTTAAAAAGATTTTTTACCATGAATTTTCTGTTTAAATTTTGTTGTGACATATTTGCATTTGGTTACCGTACCGTTTGTAAGCTTTGTTTTATTTAAAATTTATCCCATAATGTAACATAAAAAAATATCAAATTTCTATTAAAAGTTTTTTAATACAGAATCAAATAGTGAAAAATTGCTTTTTTTTTTTTTTTTTTTTTAAAGTTAATAAGATCTATTATTGGAACATAGCTCAATAGTATTTATTTTCAATTTCCTAATCACGAAATCAAAGTCACAGTTATTATGGAATAAAAATTTAAAACAAAGGAATAGTCTTATTACTTTCAAATATATAGATATTGATCTTACAGAATCCTGAAATTTCCTTTAAAAGACTTTAATCGTCTAAATTTAAAAATTCAAAATAAAATAAATTAATCTAAATGCTTTTAAAGTTCAGGGATGGAACACGGGCGCAGAATTCACACCACTATCAATGTAAGAAAATTTTCTACTTCTTAAATCAGCGATATTATAGGTACAGAAATTTCTTCAACGGATTCAGGGATGAATTCTGCGCCCGTGTTCCATCCCTGAAAGTTGAAACGGGAAGATTTCAAAATATATGAAAATTGGCATTTGTGTTTTGAACATTTTGGTGCAGCAGATAGTATTAAAAACAATATTTTAAAGATGGGCTGAACCTGAGCTTAAGAGAGGGTGGATCCAGCTACTTAGCACAAGTGATATCACCTGACTAAAACCAGAATAAACAACATTTTAATATATTCCGGGGTATTTTTAGCCCACTGTTATTCTTTTTTTTTTTTTTTCAAATTTCAACACTAGCTACAGTACGCTTACGTCCTATTTACATTAAGCTTTGATATGGAAGCTATGTTTCTGTTTTTCGATGCCGAGAAGTTTGCAAAATATATTTGTGTTAATATAATATACAGATTGAAAAATAATTATATAATATCAACAAAACTTTTTTAAAAAATATGTTTATATACATTACCGTATGAAATGTTTATATATGAATATTGTATTTATTTTTAATGAGACATATAAACACAAAATACTAAAAAAAAAAAAAAAAAAAAAAAAAAAGAAGAAAATGTGTTATAATTTTTTATAAATCAAGCGAAATATATATGCATACTTGCCAACCGAACCCGTAACATTGTTAGTTCCCGCCCCTTTGTGTGCACAATATAATTTTTAGAGTAATTAACTTCAAATACATTTACGATTAACTCACTGAGCGCCACGTGAATTCTTATGGAAATCCCATTCAGGCCACACGCACTGCTTAGAAGCGTGTTATGTTTATCGAGTTTCGATAAACCCCATTAGGCCTTAACGGTATAATCCTATAAAAATCCTATAATTAAAAAAAAAAAAAGGGGAAATAAATTTTAAATAAATTGTCAGTAATTACTTAAAACTATGTAATTTCTGTAGTTTTATATCATATTTTACACTGCCGGCTGACTTGGCCTAAATGGAAAGATCAGTGTCAGCTACCGATGGCTGACATGGCGCTGAACCTGTTAAATAAAGAAAAAATATTCTACAAAGACTGATGTGAAAAAAATGTACGGAAAGGGGCGGGACCAGTAATCCTCCGGGTTAGGTTGACAAGAATGTATATACATAGAGCAATGCCAGAAAATGTTCTTTATTTTTCATGAAACGGATGAATGGTACTTTTTTCTGAATAGTCTATGTATAAAATATAATGCTGCTTTAAATACCCTTTAACTGAAAAGTTTTATTACATAAAGTAATTTTCTGGCACTCTACAACTCCCAAATGACACACAATACGAAACCCCGCCCTTTTCCAGTGTTTAAAGGGTATTAACGTTTAATATGCTTTCTATTCGTTTTGATCTTTCCTCCTCCTCCTTATCTTCTTCTTTTTTCCTTAAAGAAAAAAAAAACCCTGCAATCTGACACAATTTTGTTAACTTAGAATGATAATTATACAGAGAATTTTAACAGGAACAGAGAGGAGAGAACATTTTAAAAGTATGATTCGTAATAAAGTTCTATTTTTATGTATTTATTTTATTTGTGTTCATGCGGTTTATTGTTTTCTTGTGTTTACGAGGAAATCTTATCATTTTCACATTACTAATTTATAAAATATAGTTTTTTGTTCTCAATATATTGAGAAATAAATAAATAAATATATATCTGCGAGAATATCGAACATTTCTCTTAATATTAAATAAGTCAAGGCACATTTTTAAAATCCTCGATAATGAAATTATAAAATTCTGCATTCGAAAAGTTTCATGTATGTGTAAATCACAAAATATTAATATTTAAACGTGTGGCTAATCTGACGCAAAAAAATTAACTTTTATTTAATTTCTAACTATTTAAATTTTGAATACATAAATTAACATTACAATCTGTATTCTTTTTATAAAAAGTTTATAAAATAAAGACTTAACTTGTAAATTGTATTAAGAGAAAAGAAAGAAAACGAATATATATATATATATATGTTAGGCAAATTTTATGCATATTTTGTAAGATCATAAAATTTAGGAAACTTAAATATTTGATATTTTTCCCATAATCGATGCGTACAGATCATATTCATTATGACATCTTAGATATTTTAATATCTATTCAAGCTATTTAATTTTCTTCATATGAAGTGAACTATTTGATGTTTAATCAATGGAAACCAATAATAATCTTTTAATTCATAAACTAACTGAGATTTTTTATTTTATAATTAACATTTCTGAAATTTTTTTCCGGTGTGAAACTTCATAAATAATGTATACTGGGTGGTAGATCATGATTTATATTTTCTAAATGTATAGACGGACCCCTAATACATTTTCACGTGTAACTCTATTTAGAATTGATTTAAAGTATATAAATAGATATGTTTTCCGAACCGCCTTGATCTCAGAAATCTGAATATGAAATCAAAAATAGGGGTTGCCATTGAAGAAAATGTCAGTTTTAATATGTAGACGACCCCCTAGGCAAAATGTAATTATACCGTTATAAACTAGACGTTATTATAAATCGATCGGTACCAGCCAAATGTTTCTACGATAATTTACGGCGAAATTAGGTGGGGGGGGGGCGTTTTTTTTTTTTTTTTTTTGGCTGACTGTACCTTAAGCATTTTCAAAAACTCTGAATTGTTAATGATAATTTTTTAAAATTTTAGTCACTATCCCCCCCCCTCCGCCCCGTAATTTTAACTTTCTTGCACATATAATGGTAGAGAAAATGTTGTTTTCAGTGTATGTTCCCTATGGACTCAAAAACTACTGGCCGATTTACGCGCAGCTTTTTGCAGATGTCTGTTTATTCCTGGGAAGATTTAAAGCTAAGTTCTATCTGACAAATAGAATGGAAGTTAGAAGTAAAATAATGGTTCATGGCGCCATCTTCATTTGAATAACACATTTACTATTGGCATTAATACCACTATTCCTATCCCAGAATCATAAATATTGGCATATGATTGTCATTTATTATACCAGAACATATGGGAAATAATTCAAGGAATCCGAATTGACCGTTTAAATTAAATTATTCCAATTAGTTAAAAATATATTCGTTAGTTAAAGTATACAGTGTGATAGATTCAGGAACTTAGAAGGCATCGCTTGAATTACAACTTTAGCTAAAATTTATTATTTTAGTGAAGCTAAAAAATAAATACTCTTGTCAAGTAACATAACAAAGTTTTAATAATAATAAGAAATAGTACAAAATAATTCTATTTAACATCCTGTTTATACAGGACAATCATAAAAACATGCATCACATATATATGCGATTCCTTGCATGTGTAAAAATTACACAGAAGTTCAGGAAAACGACTTCTCTCTACACTGTGCATAATCCAAGTCTCTAGAGTTTTTTCTGATTTTTTCAGTCCTCCAAAATTTTGATGAGATGCAAAAGGGGGGGGGGGACTATTTTCCCACAAGATGACAACAAATCAGAAAGTTTTTGGTCACGTGAGATACATAAGTTCACACCTAGTTTAATAGTTCATTGGTGTTTGCTCGGCGACAAAATGTCTGGGCACAACCTTCGCCTGGGAGCGCAAGACGGCATTATCAAAGTGGAGCGTGAAATTGCGGTGTCTTTGCACCTGAGAGTGTGAAAGGACGCACGGAATGTCCGTTTTCATGATCTCGCAGACAGAGAGGCACCTCGGACCTCACACTGGCAGTCGAGTACAAAAGAAGACACCCTTGACGATGTTACAACAGGGCTACTCAGAAGTAGCTGAATATGTTTAAAAGAGTGGTGTAATCGTCTGAATAAATTTGAAATAAATAAATAACAGCCTTAACACGTTGAACGCCACGCGAATTCCAGGCCACGCACGCTGCTTAGAAACGTGTTATGTTTACGTGTTTTAATAAAATCCATTAAAATTCCTTAAAGATATAATTCTATCTATACTAATATTATAAATGCGAAAGTTTGGATGGATGTTTGTTACTCAATCACGCCACAACGGCTGAACGGATCTGGATGAAATTTGGTACAGAGATAGGTAATAGTCTGGAATAAGACATAGGCTACTATCTTTACAGAAATTTCCCCACGTTCCCCCCAGGGGAGGCAAAATACAAAAATTGTTTGTCCGGGTATCACTTGAGAACAGCAGGACGGAATTCAACGGCGCTTCGCAGGAATATAGGTCTTTGCCCAACTTAAAATTATATTTATCAACTTTTCCGAAATTACTCCCCTTTCCTCCCTGGGGGGGGGCATTTATAAGCATAACTCAGTTCCTAATTACTTCACAGTAAAGAAATTGCACATGGGGAGACTAGACATGAGTACAAATAATACATTATCTGCGATTTAGGAATTTTCGATTTTTAAGGGAAGGGAGGGGGAAAATCAGTTTTTGGCGAGATATATCGAAAATTCCTGTTTTTGAGTAGAACTCTACCAAAAATGGAACAAAGATATTGAAAAAAGGCTATGCGACTTCCTTAGGATATTTCCAAAAAGAAAAAAAAATATATTAATTTTATTTCATTTATTTATTTTATTTTATTTTATATATATATTCCTAATTACTTCACAGTAAAGAAATTGCACATGGGGAGACTAGACATGAGTACAATTAAAACATTATCTGCGATTTAGGAAATTTCGAATTTTAAGTGGAGGGATAGGATAAATCCATTTTTGGCGGGAAATTTTGCAAATTCTGCAATTTTGAGTAAAACTCTGCGAAAAATGGAACAAAGATGTTAAAAACAGCCATGTGACTTCTTTAGGATATTTCCAAAACACGATTTTGATTTTTTTTGGGGATCTGCCTTTTTTTTTTTTTTTTTTTTTTTTTGGGTGTGTATGCGAAAGGAGGGAGGGATGTGTTGCAAAGGGCAAATTTGAGACACCCTTTTTAGTGCTAAATTTGTCCTGGGAAATTTATGAGAGCTGCGGTCACGAAGTTTGGTGCTTGAATTGTTTATACGAGATGTATCCGACAACTAAAGAAATGGGATTTATCGAAATACCCCCGCTTTCCCCTTGGAGGGAAGGAAGCAAAAAAAAAAAAGGTTTGTAAGCATAACTCGGCCCCAAATTAATCGCGGTGAAGAAATTGCATAAGGTGAGATTAGAATTGAGTATAAATGAAGCATTATGCACCATTTTGGAATTCTTGATTCTTAAAAAAGAGAGGGGGAAAATCGTTTTTCGGTGGTAAATTTCAGAAATTCCCGATTTTTAAGTAGAGCTGTACTAAAGATGTTACAAAGGTATTGAAAACAGCCATGTGTCTCTTTTAAAATATTTCCAAAAACGCATTTTCGTTTTTTTTTTTTTTTTTTTTTTTGGGGGGGGGGGGGGGAGCGGTTATGAAGTAGCAAATTTAAGCCCCCCCCCCCCTCTTTTAGCGCTAAATTTGTCTCGGGAAATCTATGGAATCTGCGGTTACGAAATTTGGTGCGTAAATTGTTTATATGTATCCGACACTTATTATAACGGGATTTTACGAAATTCCCCTCCTTTCCCCTTTGAGGTCGAGGGGGCTATAAACACGTGTAAAAACACGTTTTCCCGTTTGAATTTGCCTTAAATTACCTTAGAATGGCAAACTTTGGTGCGTGGGTGTTTATTAGGTGTGCATTATGTACTTTGCCGATATTTCGCAAAACTTCTAACTTAGCCACTGGGGAAGGGAAAGTAAGAATCGGGTAAGTAAGTGGCGAAAGCAGTGGGAACACGGACTCCTCACTTTGCGAACGAGAAAAGTCTCTACCGAACGCAGCGGGAACTTTAACTGAGGTTAATTAATACTGATATAGGATTTTGACAGCGCATTTAAATATTGTCTCCAGCGAAGTGGGCAAAGCTTGCTACTAATAAATAAAAATTAAGTAAGTTTTACATAAATTGTCAGTTATTACTTAAAACTTCGTAAATTTTTATTTTTATATCAAATTTCACACTGTCAGCCACCGATGGCTGATATGGCGCTGAACGTATTAAATGCTTTGTGAATTTAGCTACAATATATGCAAACGGCGCTCGAGAAGAAGGTAAACTTCACACACACTCATTTGCGCCAAATTCCGAAATTGTTCTGAACTGCTTTTAATGTACTCGAGAAATGTTCAAATACAGTACCTTATGCCTTGTATAATATTGCTAGAGTATTATAGAGTAAGAGAATGTAGTTTGAGTGCCGCACTAGTTTATATACCTTATTGTAAGTTTAGTCATTTATTTTTTCAATTTTTATTTAATTCGAGTCACACCAGTGTTTTTTAAAAACTTCTTTCCCTTTATTAGTTTCCCATTATATTATAGGTATGGGGAACTCAGGTAATCGTGAAAATTTTCGACATCGGATTTTTGACTTTTTTACACGTTCTCAGGTGTGAGGAATCCGAAAATATCAAAATGGTTATGGTGTCCGTCTGTAGGGTATCTGTTAATTTGTTAGTCCGTTAGTATATTAGTCTGTGTACACGATATCGCACGAACAAATGATCGCAGAGAGGTCGGACCGGTTTTAATATTATTTATGACACTGGCAAGAACCCTATTCATTCGCAACATTCTAGTTAAAAAACTTCAATATTCGAAATTTACGATTTTCTTAACATGGGAGGATAGGGCAAAATTTCACTTAAACGTGCATGAAAAGAAACTAGTTAGCATAGGTGGACTCTCCTCAGTTCCCCATCATATGTATATTCTCATAAATTTCTAGTGCAGGACATATTATATTCATGTTAAGAGAAATGAATTTGTTCAGACGGTTGACACAGTGATAGAATGAAATCCCTACCCAATAGGCTACCCACCATTCTGTTCCATATATTTATCTTATTCTTTTCTTTCGTTTTCATGCCACTATTCCCTATGCGACAATCCCCAAAATGCATATTTATATGGAATATCGCGTAATTTTGCTATGTTGATAAAATTTTAAATTACGAATAATTACGTAGTCAATCATGTTCAAACTAGTATCATAAATGTTATTTTGAAATTGTCTGATATATTGATGATCCTCAAAATGGACGTTTATGCTCAATTTTGCCCTATTCCGCCATTTTAAGTAAATCATAAATTCCAAAGAACATACGAATTTTTTAAATTGGAAAATTCATAGTCTATGATATTTATGCCAGTATCCTAAATAATACTTCAAAAGTAGTCTGACATCTTTACGATGAAAATATCCCTCAAGATTAACATTTATGTGAAATTTTGCCCTATTCTGCCACATAAAAAAATTCATACATTCCCAATAACTTACGAAATTTTTATATTGGGAAATTCATAGTCAATGCTATTCATGCCAGTAACCTAAATAATATTTCAAAAGTAGTCTGACATCTTTACGATGAAAATATCTCTCAAAATTGGCATTTATGTGAAATTTTGCCCTATTCTGCCATGTTAAGAAATTCGTAAATTTCCAATGACTTGCGAAATTTTTAAATTAGCATGTTTATATTTACTGGCGTTCATTCTGGCATCAAAACTGATATTTTAAAACTTGTCTGACATACCTACAATAAAAGTTTTCCATTTAATGCACGTTTAAGAGAAATTTTGCCCTATTCTCCCATGTTAGGAAAATCGTGAATTTCTAATAACTTACGAAGTTTTGTAATTCGAATGTTACAAATGAATAGGGTTCTTGCCAGTGTTGAAAGTAATACTGTAAAACTAATCTGAATTCTCTGTGGCAATTTGTTCTTGAGATATTGTGTACACAGACTAACAAACTAACAGACACCCTACAGTCGGACACCACGCAAAATTGTCATTTTCGGTATCCTCACACCTGCAAACGTGTAAGAAAGTCAAAAAACGAGGTGGAAAATTTTCACGATTACCTAAGTTATCCATACCTATAGTATGATGGGGAATAATATATTTTTCCTAAAGATGTAAGAAAAGCTTCTAAATATCAGTTTTGATGCCGGGATGAACATCATTAACTATAAACATACTACTATCAAAATTTCGCAAATTATTCGAAATTTACGAATTTCTTAACATGGCGGAATACGACAAAATTTCGCATAAATGTCCCTTTAGAGGGATATTATCATTGTAAAGTAGCCAGACTACTTTTAAAATATTCTATAAGATGTTGGTATAAACATCCTTGACTATGAATTTTCCAATTTAAAATTTCGTAAGTCACTGGAAATTTATGTTTTACTTAATATGGAGGAATAGGGCAAAATTTCGCATAAACTCTCACTTTGAGGTATATTTTCGTCGTACACATGTCAGAATACTTTTAAAATATAATTTAGGATACTGACATGAATATCTCTGACTATGAATTTTTTAATCTAAAAATTTCGTAGCTTATTTGGAATTTACAATTTTCTTAACATGCAGAATAGTGTAAAATTCAGCATAAACGTCCATTTTGAGGATCATAGATATGTCAGACATCTTCAAAATAACATTGATGATACTTGTTTGAACATGATTGACTACAAATATTCTAACAGGAAATTTTCGTAAGTTATTCGAAATGTAAGATTTTATCAACATAGTAAAATGGGGCGATATTCCATATCAATGTGCATTTTGTGGATTGTTGTATAGGAAATAGTAGTATGAAAACTAAACTACGAAATTGACCCTAATAAAACTAGTTGGCATAGGTGGACTCTGCTCAGTTCCCCATCATATGTATGTTCTCATAAATTTCTAGTACAAAACATATTATATTCATGTTAAGAGAAATGAATTTGATCAAACGCTTGACACAGTGACAGAACGAAATGCCCGCCTAATAGACTACCCACTGTTCAGTTCGATATATTTATCTTATTCTAATCTATTAATTTATTTTATTGGGGTCAATTGTGTAGTTTATTTTCATGCTACTATTTCCAATGCAACATCCCCAAAATGCATATATATATATGTAATATCGCCTAATTTTGCTATGTTCATAAAATTTTAAATTATGAATAACTTGCGACACTTTCCTATTAGAATATTTGTAATCAAACATGTTCAAACAAGTATTATAAATGTAACTAGCTGGCTTCGCCCGCTAGCGGGTCAGTATTTTCAAATGAATCACTAAAATTAATGAATCACTAACAGTAATTTTTAGTGTTAAGAAAAGAAATTAAAAAAAAAAAATCATTTCTCATTGGGTAAAAAGTCGGCCCGGGTCCCCACTGCCTTCTGCGGCGCAGTCCCGTGCGCGCTGCGCGCGCACAACTTAAGGGATACTTTTGTGAAAAAAACAATTTCCACATATATCAAGTTAGCAGAGTTAGCAGTGCAGTGAAATGATAGTTGCTCAGCTCTAAAAAGCTATAAAGAAGATAAATATATGTGGCATTCATTGAAGACAACAGTTCGATTAAAACAGTTTATTAAAGTTGAAACAAAATGATGAATAACATTAAATCAGCTGAAACAATTTTAGAAAGGTTGCTGACGAGAGGTTAAATACCCTTAAAAATACTGCCATACTGAGTTCAAATAGAAAGCTACTTTTCACACTAAACGAACAAGTCACAAAAATGTAATTTACAATCATAAGAAAACTAAACAGTTTATAATTATATCGAAATACCAGCTCATGACTTTGAGCTAAACTGAAAAAACATAAAAGCTTAAAAGATTAAGGGCTTCAGAGCTTAAGAGACTGATTACATATTTCCTACCTCCTTTTTATAGTCACGAAACGGATTCAAAGTAACAGCTACTAGATGCTGTAGAATAGGAACGCCTCCCATAACTATAGCAACACGACGCTGCGAGTCAGCCGCCATCTATGGGCTTAGCAAAGAGACTCTGCAGTTGAAAAAATATTACATCTCCTCGCTAAGTAGCGAAATGAACAATCCGTAAAAGGATTTAAACATATTTTTCTTTAAGTTAATTTTAATAAAATATGCTTTTAAATATGAGGTAAGTAATTAAAGTTATTTCAAAAGACTTAAACATAAATATATCAATAAGGAATATAATTTTTAACTAAAAGTAATTATCATTAAGCTTTTTAATTTTAATATATCTTTAACTCAAATGGCAGCATCAAAAGAGAAAATAGCACTAAACGCTATAATTCATTTAATTAATAACTTAAACTTTAAAGGTTATAAAGTGAATTTAAATTATATTTAAGTAGTGAATGAATTTAAATTTAAATTTGAGAATCAACACGGAAAGGGTATAAATTTTACAACAAGGCCCCCCACCGTGTTGATTCGACAAACACAAACGTCAGCAATTACAATATAAATTTTATTAGAAAAGAAATAAAAAAATTCCTTGAATATTTAGTGACTTGATGAGAGATTCACATATGTCTTCTACAGAATATACTTCACACAAAGCTACAAGGTTTGTCAATCTCGTAAATCATAAGATCAAGAGTCCACAAGTCCAACTCACACTTTCAAAAAAACAGTAGCACTATCAATATTCTATACATATCTACTAAAAGAAAGAACAAGATATTAATACAGAGCAAATATGCACAGCATTTCAAGGAAACCTTTTTTTTCCCCCATTCCCCATTGTCAAAATAAGAAAACGATGATATTCACAAATATATGAAACATTTATATAACATACACATAACCAATTACACGTAGCGCTACGAATTTCTCTCATACAAAAGTTAAACTAAACTATACATCACTACACAATGGAAAACGTAGGAAAAACCCACCAAGAAAATGCATACATATCCCTCTAAAAAACATTTTTCAATTTCAAAAAAATTTAAATATATATTATACGTTCAAAAAAATTTAAATTTATTCTATATACATTTACTTAATAAATACTTTATTTACAAATTTAGACATATCACCTTTAGTAAGGGGCTTTGTGAAGGGATCGGCAAAGTTATTTTTAGTATTTACATATTTTAAATCAAACCGTTCCTCAAATAGCCATTCACGGATGAAAAATAACTTTACATTAATATGTTTGGATTTGTTATTCTCTATAGGAGACCTCGTAAAATTAATAGCTGCTTGGTTATCAGCAAAAAGTATTGGTGGTTCATATGAAATAGCAATTAATTTAAAATCAATACAATCTCGTAATATATTATCAAACCACATTAATTCTTTAACCCCGTCACACATGGATACAAATTCACTTTCCATGGTTGAAAGGCAAACACTTTTTTGCTTAAAGGTTTTCCAAGAAATAGGACTATTATCCAAAAACAAAATTTGTCCCCCCATTGATACGAAGTCATCTCTATTCATCGCGAAATCAGCGTCAGAGAAAGCAGTTAAACATGGATTAAAACAATTCAAATTTAATTTCAAATCTCGAGTACACGAAACATACCCAAGTAATTTAATTAACCCATTCCAATGATTAAACCCCGGTGAATTTTGAAATTGACTGAATATATTAACTGCGTAGGCAATATCAGGTCGTGTCCTATTTGCAATGAAAGATAAACATCCTAAGATATTCCGATATGGAAATTTAGACATTTCATCAATTTCATTTTGATTAGTAGGACAATCTTTTTTCGAATACTTAATGCCTTTTACAATAGGTAATGAGCAGAAAGGGATGTTAAACGACTTAAACCTGTCATACACTTCATTAATATATAATTCCTGAAAAATTTGTACTGAATCATTTTCATAATTAAATTCTACACCAAGTAATTTCTTGGTTTTACCTAAAATTTTTATATCAAATTTACATTTTAATAAATTAAGAATTTTGTCTATTTGAAATTGATTTTTACCAAACAAAACTAAATCATCTACATAAACTAATAAAACAATATAATTTTCAAAATAATATGAACAATTACACCAGTTAAATTTATTAAACCCTAAATCTAATAGTACTTTATTTAACTCATAATACCAGAGCCGAGCACTTTGATGAAGGCCATATAACGCTTTGTCTAGTTTACAAACAAGATTTCCCCCCCCCTTTACAACATATCCTTTTGGCTGAGACATATAAATTTCTTCTTTTAAAGGTGCATAAAGATAAGCACATTTTATATCGCATTGAACATTATGCCATTTATAACATGAGACCAATAATGAAAAAAAGAAACGTATTACTGAGAAATTAACGACGGGTGAAAACGTCTCGTCATAAGTGTCCCCCTTTATCTGATGAAAGCCCTGGGCCACGAGCCTCGCTTTAAAGCGGGCAACGTTTCCTAGCTCATCTCTTTTAACGGCGTATACCCATCTATTTCCCAAAACTTTTTTCCCCTCCGGTAAATTAACCAGATGCCAAACTTTACGAGTTTTCATATTATTTATCTCATCATCCATGGCATTTTTCCATTCAATACATTCTGAAGATTTAACGGCCTGATTATATGTTTTAGGTATAGGGATAACTAGTCATGATTTTTTATGAGTTAAACTTGAAGTTGGGTTATTCGAGTTTTGCTGATCAACTACCCCCTCGAACTTATTACTACTAGAGAAATCAAAAAAATTAGAGTCAAAAATTAAATTATTTTTATCACAATATTGCTTGACATCGTTCATTGATCTCAATCTAGTTTTAGTGTTGTCCGGGTAATAGAAGATGTCAACTCTGTCACTCATTTTTCTGGGTACGGGTTTTCTATTCCAAGTAATTGAAGAAAGAGGTTTAAGAGAAGATTTATCTACAGGAGTTTCATCGACGGGCTCGTCACTAGAATCATCGGGCTCACCTCCGAAAACAATGTCAACAGGATCGGAAACTTGACAATCAACTGGACTTTCCGGAAGTAAGTCCAATTCCTCCAGTGAGGTACCCATCACCGCTCCACTGCATTTACTAAATAGCTGATCAGAGAACGTTACGTTTATAGTTTCAACTATTTTATCCTCATCCTCCAACCAAATTTTATACCCCTTAGTCTTTAATGAATAACCTATTAGTACACCCTTTTTAGCCTTAGGTTCAAGCTTATGGTCTCTATGCTGTTTTGGGATCCCAACATACGAAATTAATCCAAACGGCTTCAGGTGTCTTACGGATGGTTTAAACCCAGTATATAACTCAAAAGGAGTCTTAGTTTGTCCCCCATGGATTAAACGGTTCCAAGTGTACGCGAAATACAACATTGCATCGGGCCAGAAAGAAAAAGGCAAACCACTATCCGTGATAATAGCTCTAACACAATTTAAAGAAGTTTGATTAAACCGCTCACTTAACCCATTTTGCTCAGGTGTGAACGTATTAGTTAACTCATGAACAACTCAATTTTACTACAAAATGATTTGAAATTGTCATTTACAAATTCGGAACCATTATCCGTACGAATAGCTTTCAATTTTTTATTCAAACTACGTTCTGCCCGTGCAATGTGTCTCTCGAATACACCAAAAACCTGAGACTTATCCTTTAAAGGATAAACAGCAACCCTTTTAGAAAATCCATCAATAATGGACAAAAAGAACCTTTCCCCATTTTTACCAGTTACCTTAATCGGGCCCCAGACGTCCATAAATACTTTCTCTAACGGTGATTTAACGCCATGAACATCGGATGATTTAAAAGACACACGGTTTTGTTTACTAATCCTACAAGGTTCACAAAAAAATTTCTTAAACTTAAGTTTAGGAAGGCCCCTCACCCCGTTCTTCTTGCTAGTATTTACAATAGTATCAGGACTTACATGCCCAAAACGAGCATGCCAATACCCAATTTCATTAACTTTTGCAAGAGAAGCTGAAGGATTTTCTGGGTGCCCCCCATTCCCTTTACTCCCCTTTTTAACTTTAGAAACATTAGGATATAAATAGTAAACACCGTCTTTAATTTTAGCAGTAAAAATATGTCTTTTATCTTTACCGAACACCGACACTCGACTCTTACCGCCAGTGTATGTGGCACCGTTCACATCTAATTTAGGACCTGATATTAAATTTTTCCGTAACTTTGGCGAATATAACACATCTTTTAAATACAATACATTTTTACCAAAATTCAACTTAACAGTTCCTTTAGCAGTAATAGGAAAACTAATACCATCGATCGCGACAAAAAGCTCCTCTCCCTCCACAGGAGTATAATGCTCAAAAAGATCTAAATTTCTTAGAAAATGATTTGAAGCAGCAGTATCAAAAATAAAGCTGTCATCATCACTTAAATTACTAAAGTTAGCTTGAGCTATGTAGTAGGAGGGGGAAGATTTGCATTTGTTACGACCGTTGGAGTTATACTTTAAATTTCTAGGTTTAAATTTAACATTACTATTCAAAAAACAGTTTTTCTTAAAGTGGCCAATACGGCCACACTTAAAACAAGTTAAAGGCTTTTTACCTTTTTGCTGGATGTTCTGTATCTGAACACTGTTACTGGCATCTTTCTTAATATCACCCTCACGAAGCTGTAGACGCGATTCCTCCGCTGTTAACTCGGACACAATATTCTGGAACTTGAACTGGTCGTTCTTCCAACGCAACAAATATTGCACTGCAGATTCAAACTTGGATGGTAGGTGTTGCAAGAGCTGGAAACAGCAGTACACGTCCTCCATAGCATGACCAATTTCACGCAGCTGGTCCAGTATTCTTGATAACCGGGTTACAAAAGAATTCACCGTTTCATTCTCAGACATTCTACAATTAATGAACTCTGTAAACAGTCCCATATGATGAGCTCTAGAGTCTGATATAAAGGTCTTCTTCAAAGTCTCCCAGGCATCAATAGCACAATCACAATTTTCAATAATGCTTCTGACTTCAGGCGATGTATTCAGATATATTGTGGATAATGCAACTCGACTACGAGATTTAAAATCCTCCACTTGTTTTGAAGTTATTCCGGCCTCAGCATCTTCAACAGGCAGTATTTCGTTCTTACATATTATATTCCAGCAGTTTCTTTCAATTAAAATAAATTTAATGTCCTTGACCCACGTAGTATAATTATTCATCCGTAATTTTTCAATCGTGGGGTTTAAACTTACTGCCATTTCAATTTCTTATCTTCAAACACTTAGAATGCCATAAAAACTATTATCAAAATTTTAATGCTATGAGCTGACAACGAGCCAAATCGCCCATAACCGCTTTTTGTGAAAAAAACAATTTCCACATATATCAAGTTAGCAGAGTTAGCAGTGCAGTGAAATGATAGTTGCTCAGCTCTAAAAAGCTATAAAGAAGATAAATATATGTGGCATTCATTGAAGACAACAGTTCGATTAAAACAGTTTATTAAAGTTGAAACAAAATGATGAATAACATTAAATCAGCTGAAACAATTTTAGAAAGGTTGCTGACGAGAGGTTAAATACCCTTAAAAATACTGCCATACTGAGTTCAAATAGAAAGCTACTTTTCACACTAAACGAACAAGTCACAAAAATGTAATTTACAATCATAAGAAAACTAAACAGTTTATAATTATATCGAAATACCAGCTCATGACTTTGAGCTAAACTGAAAAAACATAAAAGCTTAAATAATTAAGGGCTTCAGAGCTTAAGAGACTGATTACATATTTCCTACCTCCTTTTTATAGTCACGAAACGGATTCAAAGTAACAGCTACTAGATGCTGTAGAATAGGAACGCCTCCCATAACTATAGCAACACGACGCTGCGAGTCAGCCGCCATCTATGGGCTTAGCAAAGAGACTCTGCAGTTGAAAAAATATTACATCTCCTCGCTAAGTAGCGAAATGAACAATCCGTAAAAGGATTTAAACATATTTTTCTTTAAGTTAATTTTAATAAAATATGCTTTTAAATATGAGGTAAGTAATTAAAGTTATTTCAAAAGACTTAAACATAAATATATCAATAAGGAATATAATTTTTAACTAAAAGTAATTATCATTAAGCTTTTTAATTTTAATATATCTTTAACTCAAATGGCAGCATCAAAAGAGAAAATAGCACTAAACGCTATAATTCATTTAATTAATAACTTAAACTTTAAAGGTTATAAAGTGAATTTAAATTATATTTAAGTAGTGAATGAATTTAAATTTAAATTTGAGAATCAACACGGAAAGGGTATAAATTTTACAACAGATACGCGCGCTGTGCGCGTATACCTTCCCTGACCTTTCGTGCCCCCTAAAAAAATCATTTCTGATCGGGTAAAAACTCGCACCGGGTCCCCACTGCCTTCGGCAGCGCAGACCCATGCGCGCGCACGTGTGAAAGTATACGTGCGCTGTGCGCACATATTCCTTCTGAAGTCATATTTTTATTCTTAAGAAAAGAAAGCTAACAGTATCAGAAACAAAAAGTAACTTTTAGTGTTAAGAAAAGAAATTTAAAAAAATCATTTCTGATTGGGTAAAAAGTCGGCCCGGATCCCCACTGCCTTCAGCAGCGCAGTCCCGTGCGCGCTGCGCGCGCACAACTTAAGGGGTATTATTGTGAAAAAATTAATTTTCACATATGTTAAGTTAGCAGAGTTAGCAGTGAAATGATAGTTGCTCAGCTCTAATAAGCTATAAAAAATGATAAATATATGTGGCATTCATTGAAGACAAAAGTTTAATTAAAACAGTTTATTAAAGTTGAAACAAAATGATGAATAACATTAAATCAGCTGAAACAATTGTAGAATCTTGCTGACGAAAGGTTAAATACCCTTAAAATACTGCCATATAGAGTTCAAAGAGAAAACGACTTTTCGCTGTGACATAACTAGATACACTAAACGTATCACTGAAAATATCAAGTCACAAAAACGTAATTTACAATCATAATAAAACTAAACAGTTTATAATTATATTGAAATACCAGCTCATGACTTTGAGCTAAACTGAAAAAACATAAAAGCTTAAGAAATTAAGAGCTTCAGAAATTAAGAGCCATATTTCATATTCCCTACCTCATTTTATAGCCGCAAACGGATTCAAAGTAACAGCTACTTGATGCTGCACAGACGGCAACGCCTCCCATAACTATAGCAACACGACGCTGCGAGTCTCCTGCCATCTATGGGCTAAGCAAAAAGACTCTGCAGTTGAAAAAATATAACATCTCCTTGCTAGGTAGCGAAATGAACAATCCGAAAAGGATTTAAACATATTTTCTTTAAGTTAATTTTACAAAATATGCTTTTAAATATGAGGCAAGTAATTAAAGTTATTTCAAATGACTCAAACATAAATATACTAATAAGGAATATAATTTTTAACTAAAAGTAATTATCATTAAGTTTTTTAATTTTAATATATCTTCAACTCAATGGCAGTATCAAAAAGATAATAGCACTAAACGCTATAATTCATTTAATTAATAATTTAAACTCTAAATTCATTCTCTACCTAAATACAATTTAAATAATTTACTCCATAATCTTTAAATTTAAATTTGAGAATCAACACGGAAAGGGTACAAATTTTACAACAAGGCCCCCCACCGTGTTGATTCGACAAACACAAACGTCAGCAATTACAATATAAACTTTATTGGAAAAGAAATAAAAAAAAATTCCTTGAATATTTAGTGACTTGACGAGAGATTCACGTATGTCTTCTACAGAATATACTTCACACAAAGCTAGAAGGTTTGTCAATCTTGTAAATCATAAGATAAGTCCAATAGTCCAACTCACAATTTCAAAAAAAAGTAGCATTATCAGTATACTATACACATCTACTAAAAGAAAGAACAAGATATTAATACAGAGCAAATATGCACAGCATTTCAAGGAAACTCTTTTTTTCCCCCATTCCCCATTGTCAAAATAAGAAAACGATGATATTCACAAATATATGAAACATTTATATAACATACACATAACCAATTACACGTGGCGCCACGAATTTCTCTCATACAAAAGTTAAACTAAACCATACATCACTACACAATGGAAAACGCAGGAAAAATCCACCAAGAAAAGGCATACATATCCTTCTAAAAAACATTTTTCAATTTCAAAAAATTTCAATATATATTATACGTTCAAAAATATTTTAAATTTACTCTATGTACATTTACTTAATAAATACCTTATTTACAAACTTAGACATATCACCTTTAGTAAGGGGCTTTGTGAAGGGATCGGCAAAGTTATCTTTAGTATTTACATATTTTAAATCAAACCGTTCCTCAAATAACCATTCACGGATGAAAAATAATTTTACATTAATATGTTTCGATTTGTTATTCTCTATAGGAGATCTCGTAAAATTAATAGCCGCTTGGTTATCAGCAAAAAGTATTGGTGGTTCATATGAAATAGAGATTAATTTAAAATCAATACAATCTCGTAATATATTATCAAACCACATTAATTCTTTAACCCCGTCACACATGGATACAAATTCGCTTTCCATGGTTGAAAGGCAAACACTTTTTTGCTTAAAAGTTTTCCAAGAAATAGGGCTATTATCCAAAAATAAAATTTGTCCCCCCATTGATACAAAGTCATCTCTATTCATCGCGAAATCAGCGTCAGAGAAAGCAGTTAAACATGGATTAAAACAATTCAAATTTAATTTCAAATCTCGAGTACACGAAACATACCCAAGCAATTTAATTAACCCATTCCAATGATTAAACCCCGGCGAATTTTGAAATTGACTGAATATATTAACTGCGTAGGCAATATCAGGTCGTGTCCTGTTTGCAATGAAAGATAGACATCCTAAGATATTCCGATATGGAAATCTAGACATTTCATCAATTTCGTTTTGATTAGTAGGACAATCTTTTTTCGAATACTTAATGCCTTTTACAATAGGTAATGAGCAATAAGGAATATTATAAGATTTAAACCTGTCATAAACTTCATTAATATATAATTCCTGAAAAATTTGTACTGAATCATTTTCATAATTAAATTCTACACCAAGTAATTTCTTGGTTTTACCTAAAATTTTTATATCAAATTTACATTTTAATAAATTAAGAATTTTGTCTATTTGAAATTGATTTTTACCAAACAAAACTAAATCATCTACATAAACTAATAAAACAATATAATTTTCAAAATAATATGAACAATTACACCAGTTAAATTTACTAAACCCTAAATCTAATAGTACTTTATTTAACTCATAATACCAGAACCGACCACTTTGATGAAGGCCATATAACGCTTTGTCTAGTTTACAAACAAGATTTTCCCCTCCCTTTACAACATATCCTTTTGGCTGAGACATATAAATTTCTTCTTTTAAAGGTGCATAAAGATAAGCACATTTTATATCGCATTGAACATTATGCCATTTATAACATGAGACCAATAATGAAAAAAAGAAACGTATTACTGAGAAATTAACGACGGGTGAAAACGTCTCGTCATAAGTGTCCCCCTTTATCTGATGAAAGCCCTGGGCCACGAGCCTCGCTTTAAAGCGGGCAACGTTTCCTAGCTCATCTCTTTTAATGGCGTATACCCATCTATTTCCCAAAACTTTTTTCCCCTCCAGTAAATTAACCAGATGCCAAACTTTACGAGTTTTCATATTATTTATCTCATCATCCATGGCATTTTTCCATTCAACACATTCTGAAGATTTAACGGCCTGATTATATGTTTTAGGTACAGGGATAACTAGTCATGATTTTTTATGAGTTAAACTTGAAGTTGGGTTATTCGAGTTTTGCTGATCAACTACCCCCTCGAACTTATTACTACTGGAGAAATAAAAAAAATTAGAGTCAAAAATTAAATTATTTTTATCACAATATTGTTTGACATCGTTCATCGATCTCAATCTAGTTTTAGTGTTATCCGGGTAATAGAAGATGTCAACTCTATCACTCATTTTTCTGGGTACGGGTTTTCTATTCCAAGTAATTGAAGAAAGAGGTTTAAGAGAAGATTTATCTACAGGAGTTTCATCGACGGACTCGTCACTAGAATCATCGGGCCCACTTCCGAAAACAATGTCAACAGGATCGGAAGCTTGACAATCAACTGGACTTTCCGGAAGTAAGTCCAATTCCTCCAGCGAGGTGCCCATCACCGCTCCACTGCATTTACTAAATAGCTGATCAGAGAACGTTACGTTTATAGTTTCAACTATTTTATCTTCATCCTCCAACCAAATTTTATACCCCTTAGTCCTTAGTGAATAACCTATCAGTACTCCCTTTTTAGCCTTAGGTTCAAGCTTATGGTTTCTATGCTGTTTTGGGATCCCTACATACGAAATTAACCCAAACGGCTTAAGGTGCCTTACGGATGGTTTAAACCCAGTATATAACTCAAAAGGAGTCTTAGTTTGTCCCCTATGGATTAAACGGTTCCAAGTGTACGCGAAATACAACATTGCATCGGGCCAGAAAGAAAAAGGCAAACCACTATCCGTGATAATAGCTCTAACACAATTTAAAGAAGTTTCATTAAACCGCTCACTTAACCCATTTTGCTCAGGTGTGAACGTGTTAGTTAACTCATGAACAACTCCATTTTTACTACAAAATGATTTGAAATTGTCATTTACAAATTCGGAACCATTATCCGTACGAATAGCTTTCAATTTTTTATTCAAACTACGTTCTGCCCGTGCAATGTGTCTCTCGAATACACCAAAAACCTGAGACTTATCCTTTAAAGGATAAACAGCAACCCTTTTAGAAAATCCATCAATAATGGACAAAAAGAACCTTTCCCCATTTTTACCAGTTACCTTAATTGGGCCCCAGACGTCCATAAATACTTTCTCTAACGGTGATTTAACACCATGAACATCGGATGATTTAAAAGACACACGGTTTTGTTTACTAATCCTACAAGGCTCACAAAAAAATTTCTTAAACTTAAGTTTAGGAAGGCCCCTTACCCCGTTCTTCTTGCTTGTATTTACAATAGTATCAGGACTTACATGCCCAAAACGAGCATGCCAATACCCAATTTCATTAACTTTTGCAAGAGAAGCTGAAGTATTTTCTGAGTGCCCCCCATTCACTTTACTCCCCTTTTTAACTTTAGAAAAATTAGGATATAAATAGTAAACACCGTCTTTAATTTTAGCAGTAAAAATATGTCTTTTATCTTTACCGAATACCGACACTCGACCCTTACCGCCAGTGTATGTGGCACCGTTCACATCTAATTTAGGACCAGGGCCTCTAGAACGAGCTTATCGAAATGCACTCGTTATCGGAATTTCTCCGATGTGACGTCACATTCCGATAGCCTTTCTTATTTCGCTAGAACGAACTCATCGAATTGCTTTCATTATCGGAATTGTCCGGTGGAATCGTTTTCTGAAATTTCGACAGGTCTTTTCCGAGTGAAATCGTCGTGAGATAAACAATTCACAGTTCCAATGGCGTCTATCTTGGCATTAGGTGTTACTCAAGGAAATGAAATAACAAGTATTAAATATATTTAAATCTTAAAAATTAAGTTAAATGAAAATTGTTATATATATATAGGTAACTAAAATTTTTATTTAAAAAGTATGAAGAATAAAATTTTTTAATACTTAAAGTTATTGAAAATTAATTAAATTTAATGAAAATTACAATAATTACCTATATATTTTTTCGGTAATTAAAATTCATATTAATCATGTATAATATTAATAACATATCTATTAAGAATAACAAGCCTTAATATTTAATGTTATTAAAAATTAAGTTTAAGGAAAACTGCAATTATATATATATTTTTTAAACTAAAAGTCTTATTTAAAGTATATCTATGAATGATGTAAGTCCCAGTATATAAAACATTAATAAAGCATATAAGAAATTATGATAAAGATTTATTTCCCTGGAACTAAATTTTTCCTTTTACATTTTATTATGATTGGATTATGTAAGCTTGAGATACAACAAGTCAATTCTATATTCACTTGCAAAATTTCATTTGTAAGTAGCTGTATAATAGAATCTAATAAGAATATCATTTCTTAGTGAGGGAAAAGTGAGCAAATTAAAAAAAGAATAATATTAATAATTATTATTATTTTAAAAATCTAAATTAGACATATTATGTAAACTCGCTTACAAAATGAAAATTAATTTTAAAAGACTGTTTTACTTTTTCTTACTTTCAAGAGAGATAATTTTTTACGATGCTTAAGGGTTTAAAATTATACAGTATATTTTATGGTATATTGTAAATTCTAAAAGAAATTCTAGAAACAGTACATACAAGCATGCAAATTACAAAAAGAAAAAAAGAAAGAAGAAACTGATAAGTATTCAATTATATAATTGATTTAAAAAATATCTCTTAAATAAACAATATTTTAATATCAATTGCTTTTATATATTTTTTAAAATATGCAATGCATTTAAATTTATAGTTATCTAAAGCTTTAGAATAGATTAATAATATAAATCGAAAACACCAAATTTGCGTACAGATAAGTGAATGATACACCATATTTTAATATAAAATTGCATCACAAAAGTACCAAATGAAAAGTAAGTGTTCCCAACATGTCCAAAAGACTTTATATAAAATAATAATTACAAGAATTAGTAAAGTTTTTAGAAGCAAATACATCGATTGAGATAAATTATTTCACTGCTTTCGAGAAATACAAATGTAAACACATCATTTTGTATAATCATAAAAATTTTAAACTAGAAACAACTGACACAACATTAATATTTCATAGCTGTCAACTATTTCATTTTTCCCTTAGATTAAGAAATAATATTATCATCAAATTGCAATTTTTTATTTGCTTTCTACAGTTAAATACTCCAAAAATTATTATTCGAAAAACTCTGATATTAAATCTTTTAAAAAATGCAAAATGTTAAAATCCTTTCTTTCTTTTTCTGAAAGGGGAGGGGGGGGGGATTTGCAGATTTTTTTTTTTTTTTTCTCTCTCTGGGGACTGACAGCATGATAAATTCTTTGAAAAGTAAAATGAAAACAAAAATATATACTATTACGTTTGCTTTAAGACATGTTAATACAATAAATGAATTATAATAATACATGTACAAAAATAAATAAATAAAATAAAATAATAATTAAGGAAATTAAAAAAATGATGATGTTAATGTTTATATGGACAAAGTAAAAACGTATTACCTGTATTGCATCCAACCTTTTTTTTGTCCGTAGTAAATAATTCCTCGTTCGCAATTGTGTAAAGAAATAAATGCTAGCAACTAACACTTTTAAGGCGGCAAATCACTTACATTCACGGCCTTAAAGTGCTTGTAACTGGCAAAGATTGAATTTCGATAACACTGTTTTACTATATAGAAAATACGTACGTTATTTATTAAAAAAATGAAGCTAAATACCCTTCTCTTATTAAATAAAATAGAAACACACGTTTACACTTTCGCAAGGAGAGGCAGCCATCTTTGTTTATCTGAAAAATCCAAGTGGAATCTCGGGGGAGAATGAAATCATCCTTGTCTGTGATTGGTCAACTTAAACCGATTTCGAAAGCAGTTTGGGTGCTTTGGAAGAAATTTCTATTCACCTTTCCGATAAGGTGGTTCTAGGGTATAAAATGCATGTCGGAATGATTTGGGTTGGAAGCCGAAGATTCCGCTAGCGAAATGTTTTCGAGTCGAATTCTTTTCGATGGGTTCGTTCTAGAGACCCTGATATTAAATTTTTCCGTAACTTTGGGGAATATAACACATCTTTTAAATACAATACATTTTTACCAAAATTCAACTTAACAGTTCCTTTAGCAGTAATAGGAAAACTAATACCATCGATCGCGACAAAAAGCGCTTCTCCCTCAACATAAGTATAATGCTCAAAAAGCTCTAAATTTTTTAGAAAGTGATTTGAAGCAGCGGTATCAAAAATAAAGCTGTCATCATCACTTGAATTACTAAAATTAGCTTGAGCTATGCAGTAGGAGGGGGGAGATTTGCATTTGTCACGACCGTTGGAGTTATACTTTAAATTTCTAGGTTTAAATTTAACATTACTATTCAAAAAACAGTTTTTCTTTAAGTGGCCAATACGGCCACACTTAAAACAAGTTAAAGGTTTTTTACCTTTGTGCTGGACGTTCTGTATCTGAACACTGTTATTGGCATCTTTCTTAATATCACCTTCTCGAAGCTGTAGACGCGATTCCTCCGCTGTTAACTCGGACACAATACTCTGGAACTTGAACTGGTCGTTCTTCCAACGCAACAAATATTGCACTGCAGATTCAAACTTGGATGGTAAGTGTTGCAAGAGCTGGAAACAGCAATATACATCCTCTACAGCATGGCCAATTTCACGCAGCTGGTCCAGTATTCTTGATAACCGGGTTACAAAAGAATTCACTGTTTCATTCTCAGACATTCTACAATTAATGAACTCTGTAAACAGTCCCATATGATGAGCTCTTGAGTCTGATATAAAGGTCTTCTTCAAAGTCTCCCAGGCATCAATAGCACAATCACAATTTTCTATAATGCTTCTGACTTCAGGCGATGTATTCAGATATATTGTTGATAATGCAACTCGACTACGAGATTTGAAATCTTCCACTTGTTTTGAAGTTATTCCGGCCTCAGCATCTTCAACAGGCAGTTTTTCTTTTTTACATATTATATTCCAGCAGTTTCTTTCAATTAAAATAAATTTAATGTCCTTGACCCACGTAACATAATTATTCATCCGTAATTTTTCAATCGTGGGGTTTAAACTCACTGCCATTTCAATTTCTCATCTTCAAACAACTAGAATGCCATAAAAACTATTATCAAAATTTCAAATGCTATGAGCTGACAACGAGCCAAATCGCCCATAACCATTTATTGTGAAAAAATCAATTTTCACATATGTTAAGTTAGCAGAGTTAGCAGTGAAATGATAGTTGCTCAGCTCTAATAAGCTATAAAAAATGATAAATATATGTGGCATTCATTGAAGACAAAAGTTTAATTAAAACAGTTTATTAAAGTTGAAACAAAATGATGAATAACATTAAATCAGCTGAAACAATTGTAGAATCTTGCTGACGAAAGGTTAAATACCCTTAAAATACTGCCATATAGAGTTCAAAGAGAAAACGACTTTTCGCTGTGACATAACTAGATACACTAAACGTATCACTGAAAATATCAAGTCACAAAAACGTAATTTACAATCATAATAAAACTAAACAGTTTATAATTATATTGAAATACCAGCTCAGGAGTTTGAGCTAAACTGAAAAAACATAAAAGCTTAAGAAATTAAGAGCTTCAGAAATTAAGAGCCATATTTCATATTCCCTACCTCATTTTATAGCCGCAAACGGATTCAAAGTAACAGCTACTTGATGCTGCACAGACGGCAACGCCTCCCATAACTATAGCAACACGACGCTGCGAGTCTCCTGCCATCTATGGGCTAAGCAAAAAGACTCTGCAGTTGAAAAAATATAACATCTCCTTGCTAGGTAGCGAAATGAACAATCCGAAAAGGATTTAAACATATTTTCTTTAAGTTAATTTTACAAAATATGCTTTTAAATATGAGGCAAGTAATTAAAGTTATTTCAAATGACTCAAACATAAATATACTAATAAGGAATATAATTTTTAACTAAAAGTAATTATCATTAAGTTTTTTAATTTTAATATATCTTCAACTCAATGGCAGTATCAAAAAGATAATAGCACTAAACGCTATAATTCATTTAATTAATAATTTAAACTCTAAATTCACTCTCTACCTAAATACAATTTAAATAATTTACTCCATAATCTTTAAATTTAAATTTGAGAATCAACACGGAAAGGGTACAAATTTTACAACAGGTATACGCGCTGCGCGCGCGTATACCTTCCCTGACCTTTCGTGCCCCCTAAAAAAATCATTTCTGATCGGGTAAAAACTCGCACCGGGTCCCCACTGCCTTCGGCAGCGCAGACCCATGCGCGCGCACGTGTGAAGGTATACGTGCGCTGTGCGCACATATTCCTCCTGAAGTCATATTTTTATTCTTAAGAAAAGAAAATTTAAAAAATCATTTCTCATCGGGTACAAAGTCGGACCGGGTCCCCACTGCCTTCGGCAGCGCAGTTACGTGCGCGCTGCGCACGCACAAGTTCACGGATACACGCGCTGCGCTCGCGTATTCCTTCCCTGACCCTTCGTGCCCCCTAAAAAAAAATAATTTCTGATCGGTTAAAAACTCACACCGGGTCCCCACTGCCTTCGGCAGCGCAAAGGGTATACGCGCGCTGCGCGCATATACTCCTTCTCAAATAAAATTTTTATTCTTAAGAAAAGAAAATGAAAAAAATCATTTCTCATCGGTTAAAAAGTCGGACCTGGTCCCCACTGCCTTCGGCCGCGCAGTCCCGTGCGCGCTGCGTGCACAAGTTAGGGGATACGCGCGCGGTGCACGCCTATCTCTTCCCCACCCTTTCAGCCCCTCCTAATTAACCTACGTATACCAATTTTGAACGGTCTAACTCAATTAGCTGAGATGCAAAGGAAAACGTAATCAGGACACCTCAAGACGTGTAAATCTGGTGAAAACTTTCGATAATTTAAAAGAACTTTAAAATACCTTTCGAATGATGTATTAAAAATAATTTAATCATAATTAGAAATTGAAATATTGAAATTTGAAAATATTACAGCGCCATCTGTTGGTAGAAATTTCTGTATTCCACTGTTCCATTCCAATTCAAAAACGCTTTCTAATGATGTATAACTTATGAAATTATTTTAATTAGTAGCTGAGATACAAAGAAAACTAATTCAGGACACCTCAAAACGTGTAAATCTGGTGAAAACTTTCGATAATATAAAAGAACATTAAAATATCTTTCGAATGATGTATTAAAAAAAATTTAATCATAATTAGAAATTGAAATATTGAAATTTGAAAATAATAGAGCACTATAAGAGAAAACTGATTCAGGAGACCTCAAAACGTGTAAATCTCGTGAAAACTTTCGATAATTTAAAAGAACTTTAAAATATCTTTCGAGTGATGCATTAAAAATAATTTAATTATAATTAGAAATTGAAATATTGAAATTTGAAAAAAATACAGCGCCATCTGGCGGTAGAAATTTCTGTATTCCACTGTTCGATTCCAAATCAAAAAAGCTTTCTAATTATGTATTACTTATGAAATTATTATAATTAGTATCTGAGATACAAAAGAAAACTCATTCGGGACACCTCAAAACGTGTAAATCTGGTGAAAACTTTCGATAATATAAAAGAATTTTAAAATATCTTTCGAATTAAGTATTAAAAATAATTTAATCATAATTAGAAATTGTAATATTGAAAATTGAAAATATTACAACGCCATAAAAGAAAACTGATTCAGGAGACCTCAAAACGTGTAATTCTGGTGAAAACTTTCGATAATTTAAAAGAACTTTAAAATATCTTTCGAATGATGGATTAAAAATAATTTAATCATAATTAGAAATTGAAATATTGAAATTTGAAAATATTACAGCGCCATGAAAGAACACTGATTCAGGAGACCTCAAAACGTGTAAATCTGTTGAAAACTTTGAATTATGTAAAAGAACTTTAAAATATCTTTCGTATGATATATAAAAAATAAATCAATCATAATTAGAAATTGAAATACGCGTATTAGAATATTGCAAAAATGTCCGGCGTGTAAAGATAAAATTTAAGTTGCAATTAAAATGTAAATCTTTTGTTTATTGACGAAAATCGATGAAATTTGAAATGCAAGTTTGTTTTGTGGTGTAAATAATATACACTAAATAAAATGTGTAAAATTTGAAAAATTGAAGAAAATAGAAAATTGTAATTTTTAATCGCACTACGAAACACGTGACTCCATTAAATACCAGATGTGTTTCCGTTGAAGACTGCTGTAGACAAATGTCTGCAAAGATAACATTCTTGTGATTCGTTGCCAACATTTTTTTTATAGTTTAGTTAATTTTAAAAAATCTAATTGTCCGATCGATAAGCCGTTTAAACCATCGGATTGAGAAAAAAAAGCCCTTTCCAATGGTATCTTGTTTGTAACGATACGACTGATATTTCTAATTTATTTTCCACTTTTTTAAAGTTCTTTTATATTATCGAAAGTTTTCACCAGATTTACACGTTTTGAGGTCTCCTGAAATAGTTTTCTTTGTATCTCAGCTACTAATTAAAATAATTGCATAAGTAATACATCATTAGAAAGCGTTTTTGAATTGGAATGGAACAGTGGAATACAGAAATTTCTACCGACAGATGGCGCTGTAATATTTTCAAATTTCAATATTTCAATTTCTAATTATGATTAAATTATTTTTAATACATCATTCGAAAGATATTTTAAAGTTCTTTTAAATTATCGAAAGTTTTCACCAGATTTACACGTTTTGAGGTGTACTGATTACGTTTTCCTTTGCATCTCAGCTAATTGAGATAGACCGTTCAAAATTGGTATACGTAGGTTAATTAGGAGGGGCTGAAAGGGTGAGGAAGAGATAGGCGTGCACCGCGCGCGTATCCCCTAACTTGTGCGCGCAGCGCGCACAGGACTGCGCGGCCGAAGGCAGTGGGGACCAGGTCCGACTTTTTAACCGATGAGAAATGATTTTTTTCATTTTCTTTTCTTAAGAATAAAAATTTGATTTGAGAAGGAGTATATGCGCGCAGCGCGCGTATACCTTCACACGTGCGCGCGCAGCGCGCATGGGTTTGCGCTGCCGAAGGCAGTGGGGACCCGGTGTGAGTTTTTAACCGATCAGAAATGATTTTTTTTTTAGGGGGCACGAAGGATCAGGGAAGGAATACGCGAGCGCAGCGCGTGTATCCGTGAACTTGTGCGTGCACAGCGCGCACGTGACTGCGCTGCCGAAGGCAGTGGGGACCCGGTCCGACTTTGTACCCGATGAGAAATGATTTTTTAAATTTTCTTTTCTTAAGAATAAAAATATGACTTCAGGAGGAATATGTGCGCGCAGCGCACGTATACCTTCACACGTGCGCGCGCACGGGACTGCGCTGCCGAAGGCAGTGGGGACCCGGGCCGACTTTTTACCCAATCAGAAATGATTTTTTTTTTCTTTTCTTAACACTAAAAATTACTGTTAGTGATTCATTTGAAAATACTGACCCGCTAGCGGGCGAAGCCAGCTAGATATATTATTAAAATCTGTACGCGTGTGTGTTTTTGTCTGTCTGTGTGTGTGTGTCTGTGAGAAACGGCTTGAAACGGATAAGGCTCCGCCGCTAACGGTCGCACGGACTTCGAACAGGTACCGTCGGACAGAGAATTTATCGCAGATGTACGATATGTAATTTGCTAAACGATGCGACCCTAATTAGCGGAGATATTAATTAAAATGTCGACCATTGTCTAACGAAAAATGACCCAGAATTCATGATTAAATGCTTAAAAAGCGACATTTTTACGGAAAAGGTGGAAAATAAATTAGAAATATCAGTCGTATCATTACGAACAAGATACCATTGGAAAGGGCATTTTTTTCTTAAACCGATGGTTTAAACGGCTTATCGATCGGACAATTAGATTTTTTAAAATTAACTAAACTATAAAAAAATATTGGCAACAAATCACAAGAATCTTAGCTTTGCAGACTTTTCGTCTACAGCAGTCTTCAACGGAAACACATCTGGTATTTAATGAAGTCACGTGTTTCGTACTGCGATTAAAAATTGCAAATTTCTATTTTCTTCAATTTTTCAAATTTTACACATTTTATTTAGTATATAATATTTACACCACAAAACAAACTTGCATTTCAAATTTCATCGATTTTCGTCAATAAACAAAAGATTTACATTTTAATTGCAAATTAAATTTTATCTTTACACGCCGGACATTTTTGCAATATTCTAATACGCGTATTTCAATTTCTAATTACGATTGATTTATTTTTTATACATCATACGAAAGATATTTTAAAGTTCTTTTACATAATTCAAAGTTTTCAACAGATTTACACGTTTTGAGGTCTCCTGAATCAGTGTTCATTCATGGCGCTGTAATATTTTCAAATTTCAATATTTCAATTTCTAATTACGATTAAATTATTTTTAATACATCATTCGAAAGATATTTTAAAGTTCTTTTAAATTATCGAAAGGTTTCACCAGATTTACACGTTTTGAGGTGTCCTGAATTAGTTTTCTTTTGTATCTCAGCTACTAATTAAAATAATTTCATAAGTAAGACATCATTAGAAAGCTTTTTTGAATTGGAATCAAACAGTGGAATACAGATATTTGTACCGCCAGATGGCGCTGTAATATTTTCAAATTTCAATATTTCAATTTCTAATTATGATTCAATTATTTTTAATGCATCATTCGAAAGATATTTTAAAGTTCTTTTAAATTATCGAAAGTTTTCACCAGATTTACACGTTTTGAGGTGTCCTGAATATGTTGTCTTTTGCATCTCAGCCAAATAAGTTAGTTCGTTCAAAATTGGTATACGTAGGTTAATTAAGAGGGCCTGAAAGGGTGGAGAAGAAATAGGCGTGCACCGCGCGCGTATCCCTTAACTTGTGCCGAAAGCAGTGGGGACCCGGTGCGAGTTTTTTCCCGATCAGAAATGATTTTTTTTTAGGGGGCACGAAGGCCCAGGGAAGGAATACGCGCGCGCAGCGCGTGTATCCCTGAAGTTGTGCGCGCGCATCGCGCACGGGACTGCGCTGCCGAAGGCAGTGGGGACCCGGTGCGAGTTTTTACCCGATCAGAAATGATTTTTTTTTAGGGGGCACGAAGGGTCAGGGAAGAAATACGCACGCGCAGCGCGTGTATCCCTTCAGTTGTGCGCGCGCAGCGCACACGGTACTGCGCTGCCGAAGGCAGTGGGGACCCGGTGCGAGTTTTTACCCTATCAGAAATGATTTTTTTTAGGGGGCACGTAGGGTCAGGGAAGGAATACGCGCGCGCAGCGCGTGGGGACCAGGCCCGACTTTTTACCCAATCAGAAATGATTTTTTTTTTTAATTTCTTTTCTTAACACTAAAAGTTTCTGTTAGTGATTCATTATTTTTAGTGATTCATTTGAAAATACTCACCCGCTAGCGGGCGAAGCCAGCTAGTTGAATTATTGAAATTTGAAAATATTACAGCGCCATCTGGCAGTACAAATTTCTGTATTCCACTGTTCGATTCCAATTCAAAAAAAGCTTTCCAATGATGTATTACTTATGAAATTATTTTAATTAGTAGCTGAGATACAAAAGAAAACGAATTCAGGACACCTCAAAACGTGTAAAATATGTTGAAAACTTTGAATAATATAAAAGAACTTTAAAATATCTTTCGAATTATGTATTAAAAATAATTTAATCATAATTAGAAATTGAAATATTGAAATTTGAAAATATTACAGCGCCATAAAAGAAAATTGAATCAGGACACCTCAAAACGTGTAAATCTGGTGAAAATTTTCGATAATTTAAAAGAACTTTAAAATATCTTTCGTATGATGTATAAAAAATAAATCAATCGTAATTAGAAATTGAAATACGCGTATTAGAATATTGCAAAAATGTCCGGCGTGTAAAGATAAAATTTAATTTGCAATTAAAATGTAAATCTTTTGTTTATTGACGAAAATCGATGAAATTTGAAATGCAAGTTTGTTTTGTGGTGTAAATATTATATACTAAATAAAATGTGTAAAATTTGAAAAATTGAAGAAAATAGAAATTTGCAATTTTTAATCGCAGTACGAAACACGTGACTTCATTAAATACCAGATGTGTTTCCGTTGAAGACTGCTGTAGACGAAAAGTCTGCAAAGCTAAGATTCTTGTGATTTGTTGCCAATATTTTTTTATAGTTTAGTTAATTTTAAAAAATCTAATTGTCCGATCGATAAGCCGTTTAAACCATCGGTTTAAGAAAAAAATGCCCTTTCCAATGGTATCTTGTTTGTAATGATACGACTGATATTTCTAATTTATTTTCCACCTTTTCCGTAAAAATGTCGCTTTTTAAGCATTTAATCATGAATTCTGGGTCATTTTTCATTAGACAATGGTCGACATTTTAATTAATATCTCCGCTAATTAGGGTCGCATCGTTTAGCAAATTAGATAACCCAGGTCTGCGATAAATTCTCTGTCCATCGGTACCTGTTCGAAGTCCGTGCGACCGTTAGCGGCCGAGCTTTTGCTGCGTCAAGCCGTTTTTCACAGACAGACAGACAGACACACACACACACACACACACACACACGCGCGCGTACAGATTTTAATAATATAAGGAGAAGATTTTGAAGTTGTCTGATATATTTATGATCCTCAAAATGGACGTTTATGCTCAATTTTGCCTTAACCTGACATGTTAAGTAAATCGTAAATTCCAAATAACTTACAAATTTTTTAAATTGGAAAATCCATTGTCTATGATATTCATGCCAGTAACCTAAATAATATTTCGAAAGTGGTCTGACATCTTTACGATGAAAATATCCCTCAAGATTGACATTTATGTGAAATTTTGCCCTATTCTGCCATGTTAAGAAATTCGTAAATCTCCAATAACTTGCGAAATTTTTATATTGGGAAATTCATAGTCAATGATATTCATGCCAGTAACCTAAGAAATATTTCAAAAGTAGTCTGATATCTTTTCGATGAAAATATCTCTCAAAATTGATGTTTATGTGAAATTTTGCCCTATTCTGCCATGTTAAGAAATTCGTAAATTTCCAATAACTTGTAAAATTTTAAAATTAGCATGTTTATACTTACTAATGTTCATTCTGGCATCAAAACTGATATTTTAAAACTTGTCTGACATATTTATAGTAAAAACTTTCCATTTAATGCACGTTTAGGTGAAATTTTGCCCTATTCTCCCATGTTAGGAAAATCGTGAATTTCTAATAACTTACGAAGTTTTGTAATTCGAATGTTACAAAGGAATAGGGTTCGAAAGTAATATTGTAAAACTAATCTGACTTCTCTGCGACAATTTGTTCTTGAGATATCGTGTACACAGACTGACAAACTAACGGACTACTACACTAACAGACACCCTACAGACGGATACCATGCAAATTTTGTCATTTTCGGAATCCTCACACCTGAGAACGTGTAAGAAAGTCAAAACACCGAGGTCAAAATTTTTCACTATTACCTTAGTTCCCCATACTTGATGGGGAACTAATATGTCGAGGTTGCATTTTGGACATCATTTAAATTTGACTCTTAGAAAATGTTGTACAGATCAGAATAAATGGAAATTCGATGGTGCAGTATGGGGCAAGTATGGTGGGTAAGGCAATACCTCCCGATCCATTATTTTTTTTTTCTCCGCAGGTGTTCGACTTGGCCAATGCGTCTTACATTATTATGTTTCAGAATAACGCTTTTTCTGATGACAATCGTTGGGCACTTTTTAATTAAACATTTGATTTATTCTTCTCAATTGTAGGAGTGGGCGATGTCCCTATTTCAATATCATGATATATTGTCAAGGCAAAATCGCGATACCGTGATGTATCACGATATTGGACTTAAATATTTTCGAATACATTTCATAAGGTTAATTTAAATGTCAAGTCTGGATATAAAAAAGGCTTGAATTGAATGAAGCAGACCCGTTATATTATAAAATATACAGAATACACTAACTTCCTTTATATGTTAAATTTCTTATTAATACAACACCATATCAACACTGATATAGAAAAACGGAAAATGGAAACACATATGCAGAGACTTCATTCATATATTACTGCGTTTTTAAGTAGCAGTATTATATCATTTAAACACATTCAACTATCTCAGCTATTAATTTTACTATTATTATTTTTTTTTTCAAAATACATAATTAACACAATAAACTTTTGCAAAATCTTCTTAATAAAAAAAAGCACAAGTTTCCCCGAGATAACGCTGAAACTTAAGTCATAGCTACAAGAATGAAGAAAATAATTTTTTATTCTTGGTTTGGAGGGCTGAATAAAATAACTGAAGAAGAATGACTCAACAGAAAAAAAATTGCAACAATGTATTGAGAAAAATAAATTTTACCTGCGATATAAAACAAATAACTCGAAAATAAAAAAAAATAAAATTAAATGAATAGATTCATGTAAGGATATTCATGTAAGGAGAAAATTCTATTTAAGGACCAACAATTAGAAATTTACAGGTTTTCTTTCTTGGCAGCCGCTGCAAACTATCAAATTATCATAGCATAGTTATTGAAAATATCCATTTTACATTCTATGTTTGGTGATTTATATATCATAGAAGTTGATACATTGTTTTCCCGTAAACATGGTTACATTGCACCGTAGCAGAATCATTTCTCAGCCAATACGCACACTCATTGAATAAACATAGCTTTTCGTTCCGACTCTCATTCATATTATGTTTCGTGCATTGATACACTATAGAAACTGTGATATATAGCCTTTTCTTACATGGCGAAATTGCAGTATGATGCATTTGACCGGTATATTCAAAAATCTAATCAACAGCAGTTTAAATGAAGGTTGAACAGAGCATAAAGTTTTATTGAATTCTGTCCTTTGGTTAATGAGAGACAGTATTTACAAAATTGTGCTGACGCATGACAAACGTTTTCTAAAAATGGTCGAATCCAGTGTTACGACAACTGAAAATAAGTAAATATTCATAGAAAACTGGTAATCGAAAATTCTCATAAACCCAATATATTTTCGTCTTTTGTAAAGAAAAAAAAAATAATAAAAACATTAAAACTAAACTTACACACACAAAAAACTAATAAATAAGTGAACGATTAAATAAAAATAATAATATGAATTATTTTATTATACTATAGAATAATAAGATTTGCAAAATAAAGGTTATTAGCGCTTCCTTGCCTCCGCTTTTGAAATTAGATTCTCCGTAGAAAATAATAAGTACCCTGATTAAAGAAATTGCTTCGATTTGTTTAACGAAATAAAACTATAAAAATAAATAACACCAAATTTTCACTAAATTGATCAGAAATAATAACGTATTTGAAAGAAATTAAATAACTGACAAAATATTAAAAACAAATTCAGTATAAATTGACGAAAAAAAACTTAAAAAAAAAAAAAAAAAAAAAAAAAAAAGAATATAAGAGTAAAGAGAACGGATGAATATCACGCATGCGTTATTGCGCAGCTGATAATCGGTTGCTAATAAAGCAAGATCATGATTATTAAAGGCGATAACGAATATTCATATCGTAGCCGTGAGCGCGATTTCAGATAAGCCCAATGTCAAATATCACGCATGCGTTATGCAAGTATCATCCTCTCAACTTTGTATCAACGATTACCGGCTATCACGGCACGGGATGAAAAGTTGGGTGTGGTCGCTCGCAATACATTCACAGCTGAATTCCTGATAATCGTGGCGGTTGTGATATATCGCCAACTGAAAGATTCCGTTATCGGTTTCAAATTGCATGCATTAAATCGATGTTTCGCGATGTATCGATGTATCGCCCAGTCCTACTCAATTGTTCACATCAAAGGTCTGCATTCACAGTTTATCTAGATTTCAGCATATCAAAATAAATAAATCGACGAATATTCCACCAAAAACACAACAGCGTTTTTTTTTTTTTTTTTTTTTTTTTTTTTGGGGGGGGGGGGGGAGTGTAAAACTTATGTAGCTGTATTTAGTGGCGATTCACTCGGAGAGAGACTATTGCTTTTTGCGTTTTGGATTATAATAAGACCCTTTTTTATCTTCGGTGATCAAACGATCTAAAAATGTTACTGTTTTTGGCCGTCTAAGCAATAAGTTGAAAGTGATCGATTGGTTAGCTTTACTTTCTTCGGACAGATTATGCGGGACTTCAATGCTTGCTCTGCTTACTTTACTAATCTGCTGCGAATGGTGGGTCTTCGGTGGTCGACCAAGATTGGTTGGCAGTTCCTCGATTGTCTGACATAGAGGTCTGCACGGGCTGGGCTTACGGCCAGGGCAGGGCCAGGTTCGGGCCGAATTTTTCAATTTGCTCTCGTGCCGGGTAGGGCTCAAAATTTTTTTACAGGCTCGGGCTCAGTTTCTTTTGTGTATACTCGGGCCGGGCCTGAATGAAATTTTTTTCGGGCCGTGTCGGCTCGAATATTTTTCTAGTTTCCTCGTTAATCAACGAAAAAGGAAAATGATAAATTATTTCGTCTGTCATTTATTTTATATAATTTTATAGGCTGGTATGTGACATAAAATTTTATTCTGTTAAAAAATGTGTGTAACTTCAATTTAATTGCCTATCAGTCTGTATGTTCGCGACTTGATTTTCCGCATATATTTTTAGCATGTCTCGAAATTAATATATTTTATTCAAAGTAATATTAGATAGTTTCCTATTCAAAATAGTATGTATGTATGTCACTACTAATTTGCGCACATGTACAAATAAAATAAATTAGATACGTTACTATGTATAAGGCTTTGTATCCTATGGTCTGTAGAGTTTAGGTGGTATGAAGGCTATAAAAATCCTTCCGCTGTAACTTTTTCTCTAAGGCTCCTTTTTTTTTTTTTTTTTTTTTTTTCCCAGTGCACTGGATAAAGGAGCATAATTTTTAGGATGTGCAAAAGCATCTCTTCTGCTGAATATAGTTGGATTCCCATTAAAGTTTTGTTTACCGGATCCCATAAAAGATTCGCATACATTACAGTATATGAGAAGAAATGGTTAAAAGTGCATTTTTAGTCGTAATATCCATTTAAAAAACCTTCCTATATTGTTTGATGAGTGCTAATATTTTCGATTTCACTTTCTGTCTGTCTTTGTGCCTTCTGTACGTTTGTAATAATCAACTTCCTGTAAAGGTTCAGTAGTTTTGTTAAAGAACATTCTATTGCTTCGCTACGTAAAACCTCTGCAAAACACATACTAAAAATCTTTTTCATAGTAAGGCATGCTTTTTTTTTTTTTTTTTCGTTATTTTACATATTTTTGAATCGGGCCGGGCCGGACCTGAATTTATCATTTTTTGTCCTGGCCGGGCCGGGTAAATAAAGCTTTAGTACGGGCCGGGCCTCAAAATTTCGGCCCTTGCAGACCTCTAGTCTGACATGGATTTGCTTCCACTTCCACTCTTAACATGTCATTATCTAAAGTTGTTTTTCCTGGTCTATCCGTATCGAAAAGATCAAAATTAACGGATTTGAACCAACGTTGTCATTGCACTTGGATAAACATCACAAATGTTTTTGTTAGCAATTGTTGCATTACCACCCTTTCGAAACTCAAAAAGCCTGCGGTGTCAGATGTGTACTTCTGGTGTTTGCCTCACCATTTCACAATAAATTACAAAAAAAAAAAAAATCTTTAATTATTTACGAGGAAACAGATCATTCTAACCTTGAAATGCCTTTGGCACGAGTTTAACAACACAATCTATATAATATTTCTCTAACGTGGACCACTTTCAATTATTTTTTTTGTCGAAACGAGACCATACGCGAGGATAAAAAAAGTAATATTTATACATGGACACTATTTAAGCACGCGGACTTAGCTCAATGGACTAATAAGAAAAAATGACGGCATTTGTCTGATGAGATTATGTTAAGAAAAATTTTTTTTTAACAGTTGTTTCTTCAGATTCTTTGCAAGCGTCATTTTAAACCTAGCAAAACTTTAAAGATATATACAGACAAGAAACTTTTGTGTCATAAATTGACTAAAAAACACAATCATAAAAAATGTAATCAAAATAGGAATTAGTTTATTTATTTGTTTATTATTTAAATAAATAAATATATATATACTAAAATTAATAAAAAGTCATGGCCAACAGGGCGACAAAAATTTAAAAGGCGTCGTTTGAGTCCTATACTAAAACTGTACTGTCTGGGGAAGTAAGAAAACTGGGTCATGAACCGGGAATTTTATTTTGAATCTTTTCTTTGAATGATTTTGGTTTCATTATTGTACAATATTAATTTGGTTCTAATAATAATTTGGCTTCTGGTAAATTAAAATTTTAATTAGGTGATGAAATGGGCACAATGAGTTACAACAAAATTTTGAAGGTCAATAAGAAAAGAAATAAAATGTGAAAATTTCGCACGGGTTTGCTAGTGAGCTAATAAATGACAATCGAATATCGATATGCGCAAAAACGACATTAATGTCCCCCTTATGCTGCATTAAACCAGTGATGCCAGATGATCGAAAATTATTTCCCCAAACAGGTGTTCAAGTTTTTTTTTTCGAAAAAATCCTCAACTTGATTTCTATTGAAAAGGGGGGAAAAAATCAAGCAGATTTAAGTGGATTTAAGCTCAGATTTTTCCTCAAACGAAGGCAGTTTTTGAAAAAAATTCCCAAATAACAATAAAGCTATTGAAAATCCCTGGTCGTAGGGATAAATCATTACATTGCCAACATTAACAGAAAGTTGAAGAACTCCCCAGATTTGTCCCCAAAAATTTTAGAATTCCCCAAAAAAGTCCCCACAAACATTTGGTCCCCAAAATTGTCCCCAGAAGCCTCAAAAATCCCTAAAATGGAGACAAAATCTGGCGTCACTGCATTAAACTTTTCGTTGAGATTAAGCAAAAGGTTCGTGTACAGGGCCATTTAAGAGAATTCAAGTAGGGTCTATGGGTACAGCGTCTAGAATAAACAGTGTGGCAATCGCCTATAACCATGGTGTTAAAATAATGCTACAAAAATTAAGCTTCCCCAGATGTCTCTGCGATCGAAGCTTTTGCTCAAATCGAAGACCTGATTGGCTTTTCCCAGTTTCGTCAGCTCAATCACGTGATCTAAGCACATAATTAACCAATAGGGAGTCTCGGTTTTGATGCCGAGACACGAGCTTCGATTACAATGACATCTAGTGACAGGCTTAATTTTTTTAGTACAATTTTACTTGCCGCTTTCCACACTGTTTATTCTAGATGCTGTACTATGGGCGAAATTTCTGTTGAGAACAGTGTCACACCTACAGGGTTCCCTAAACAAAATAGAATGAACATATTTTTTTATAGGCATAAAATCATATTTTGTGTAGATTGTGTTATTGAAATCATTCGTTCACGGGGTTATCCACATTATTTGAATATATTGGGCTATACTTAGAAATTGCTGGAAGTGTATTTCATTTTGTGTTCTGTGTTTTTCATATAAGACTAAATTTAAGCACACAATGTGATGTGTACAGTGCAGCCACGTTTCCTAAAACTACCAGCGACGGCGCGTCCAAAATGTTGGAGGGATGCCAGCAGGTTGTGATTTGGAAAACATCCTATAATTTGCGCTCTGTTATCATTAATTTTCTATGAGCCGGGTGACTGTCACCCCTATTTTAACAGAGGACTCGTTGAATTAGCGCTTGCGCAGATGCTTCCATGGTTTCATACAATGTGGTCGAAGAATATATAGTTTATAGTTTAATTGTAAACAGGGTATTTTTTCAAGTTCAATTTTCCACTCACGTTTTTTGTATAATATCGCGTTTTGAAGTCCCCTAAATACGAAAGTCGAAATTTTAGCGGTTGATCTGTATTCATATCTGTTATCAGTATAATTTAAAAACAAATAAATGCAATAAATTTAAATTTTGTGTTTTGAAATGTGTATGGGGTTACCACTTGAAAAATGATCAAGATTGGCAAGTTTCAAGGCAAATTAATGACAGCCTTGAATTTTATTTTATCAAATAAATTGAGGCACTATAATTTGTGAAGTCTTCGTTCCGACTTCAACTAGATTCATTATAGGGGAAGGGTGGGCAAAATGTGGTGGTAGCGCAAAACAGGGTTTTTGAGATCCCCGCTTATACAGTGTTGTCATCTGTATGTCATTGCCATAGGTTTTGCGCGCCGTATCTGATATTCATTTCCACATCTGTCTGTGATACTGCTTGCAGAGTCATAGACAGATACGCTCCCAAGATTTGTGTATTTTTTTATTACCCTGATATAAGGTAAGTATGATGTTTGGATATTTTAATTGTTATAGTTTAGCTTGCAGATACGAACTCGACAGTTTGTGTTAGTTAAAAGGGATGTTTTTTAAGTGTAATGCATGAAAGAGTAGAACTACATATTCAGTGTGATTTATTATGTAGGCCTAGTTGTTTTGCATGGGTACTTGTAGGGAAAAACGGGGTATCTCGAGGTGGGGTCAAAAGTTAATGGGTCATTCTCAGATAATGGTAAATATTGGTTTCAGAAAAAAATAAAAAATAAATTGTTTTAATTCCTGATTTTTTTACATTAATGAAATTATCCATGTCTGCTATAGAGGAAAAAATTACCAGCAGAGATCGTTTGCCTTAATTACAGATTAATTAATTTTTTAATTTCCATTGCAACATGGTAATGACATTTGTGAACATGGTAATGACAGACAGAACCACAGAAATGACCAATGGCGAAATAATTACACATTTATATATGGATAGCGGTATTTATCATTCTAATTTGTAACAGAAAAATTAAAATGTCTAGACGATATATAGTGGCGAGATTTTTTGGAATAATTTTCACTATACGAATCCTATAGCTGTCTGTTTTAACAGGCGACATAAAGTGATTTACACTTTAGTGCCCAGCAGTCATTACCATGTTCCTAGACATCATTACCATGTTCCTAGATATCATTACCATGTTTTCAGAACACCTTGGTAATGATCACCTTGGTAATGACTTTTTTAATGTTAAGCCTATTTATGGCTAAATTATAGCAATTAAAAGCCAATGCAATATTCATTCTGTATGTGGTCCCAAAGATCTTTATAAATCATTCAGTAAATTTATATTTATTAATTGCGTATTTCCGTAATAATGGGCTTTGTAATAACACACAATAAGTACACTGACTATAATTTTAGAACAAAAACAGCAAAATGAAATAATTTGTATTTACTTAAACTAAAAAAAACTTGTCTGCTTGTAAGGGCATGAAACACTTTACTTTTGGCAGGTTGATAATTATGACAGCACCATCTAGTAGTGAGGTACTGAAAAAAAACTTACACACCTTGGTAATGACAATTACCCTTAGGGGAAAATTTTAAATAAGAATAATTAATAGATTTCTTTTTTTTTTATGCCTAAAATTCCAAAGATATTAAAAGTAGAAAAGTGAAATATACCTAGCAAATTGTTAGCTTTGTTTAAATTTTTTTCAATTCTTTAAAATAAAGGTTCAAATAAAAAGTTTGGAGTTTGGGACAAGCCTTGGTAATGGCATTTACAACTTTAAAATTTTTTTAAATATTGAAATTTTACTTTTTTTTGGTATTCAAATTACTGCACAGTGTAGTGCTTGAAAAGAATTGTTGAAAAAAAATTTTATTTTCATAGCTGACTTGCTCAAGTAACGTTTTTTAGCCAAGGACACAAAATTTACCATTATGTGAGAATGACCCTAATGGTCAAAAGGTCAAATCGTCAAATGGCAAAAAGGTCGGGTGTCAGACAGTTCACAAGCCAAGAGAAGTCGCGTTCCTACCCTACTAACAGATAACATATCGTCAGACACTGCTCTAGACAATGTAGATGTTACATGCTTGTACTGTCACGAAATATATGCAACATCAGCACAAGGAGAAGGATGGATCAAGTGCAGTGAATGTAACAAATGGGCTCATGACTTGTGAGGCGGTATTGATGAGGACGATGACAGGTTCGTATGTGAACTGTGTCAGTAAAGTTTGTTAAGTTGAGAGGTACCCCATTTTGCCCTATCCCGTAGGGCAATATGGGGAAGTTTGCAGCTTTGAATATATTCATATGTAAATCATAAAATATGCGGTGTATTTCAAATTCTAATACTGCAGAATAACCGCTAAGATTGTAAAATTGAAGTAAATATTACTTATTGCATTTCTTTCTATTTATCACAGAGTTATTGGCCAGAATAATCTTAAGTACCCCATTTTGCCCACCCTTCCCCTACTTATATTTAGTGCATGAGACAATTAAGAGACTTTTTTAAAAGAGACAGCCGATTTTATTTTAACTTAAACTGGAGAGGGCTTGGGATTAAGAAGGTACTCAATAATAACTTAAACTAAATAACGCAAAACTGTCACAAAGAAATATAGCTCACCACTTGAAGCTTACTAATATTAACAGACGACTTGATCGGGGACTTTTAGAACGACGAAGAACACTTTACAACATCCGAAATATTAACCACCAGCGACACTCTCACCAAATCCAAAATCAATGGCTTCTACTTACGACGGCTATCAACACCCGCCACATATCCAGGAACACCATACCAACGGCACAACTGTCGCTCTATTTAAAGTTTTCAAAAATAGACAATACGATTCATTTCAGTTTACCAAGCCACTTCCTTAAAGACTATCCGCATTCAGTTTTATACCACCTTTCACAATCTACGTAGATCCTGTTTTAAATTTATCCAACTATCTATCCAATACCTAGACACTCCATGCTAACCCAAATTCACCTCTGCCTGATACCTTCAACTAGCTGTCTCACGTCTCACCCAAAACATCGCCGAACTATGCTGGATCCAACTAGAAACTTTCCCAATCTTCACCAACATTCTATCCAAACTCGACGCTATCACTTTACGCTACTTTCAATACTGACTTCCCTCGGCGACCTTTACTTCCTTAACTCGACGCCACTGCTACCTCACAAATTGAATGCAGGGTTGAGGGGAACGATAGACCTAAGGCTCCTATAATACGAGCTGACTCACATTTGACCATTGTTGCCCAGCGGAAATATAGCTTGGCGACGTTTAGTTGCTGGCGTATTACTCGGCGTCTTTATCGCCTAAAATGGTGAGTTTGCCTAAACAGGAGAGCGAATAGTTGTTCACACTTGATAAGGTTGGCGGTAATATTTGGCGAAATTTTCTTATAACCCTTGTAAAAAGTAGACATCACTGCTACTGTTAAATTAATTAATTTTAACTATTTATACACGTTAAAAAGTAGTGTATGTTGTAAAATACAACATTTAGATAATCAAACAGCAATAAAACAAAAAAATTGATACAAAAATTGCAAGAAAACATATCATAATTACACTTCATATTTGTGATTGAAAGCTAAGTGTACAATTTTCTTTTGGACAATTAATAGCCCATTTCATTCGGCTTTCTTCATCTGTTGGAAATCTAAACGTTCTAAAAGCAGTTCTGGTATGATTTGAGCAATTTTCGGCTGCAAAACCCCCATTTTATGTGATTTGATAACACTTGAAATTCGGACCGCGTGGGCAACAATCGCTGAGTGGGAAACAAAATGTCCGATGAGCCAGTCGGTATTGGAGGAGCTCTAGGTAGACCCACCCCCTCGCACATAATTATACGTCAAATAAACCTGTTCCTAATCCTATTTTAGATTATTTTAAAATTAGAGTACTTTTTGATGACAGTAGTATGTCAGAATAATCTGAAAATGAGTAATTTGGGATTCGTGTGTTTTTAAATATTACTCAAAAGAATTTTAAATTAAAATATTATTTGCATAACTGATCTTCAAATTTTCTAGTTTAAATAAGCATAAAATAAGTAAATTAATAATGACAGAACAGTTAGAGCGCGAAAAGACAGACGGACAGATAGACAAAACGAAGTCATAAACACTTTTCAACATTGATGGAAAATGTTAAAAAGGATTTTAATTTAATATTTAGAGGTATAAGTATCTTCCTTCACCTATTTGTGATGCATGATGCTTAATACTATTAGTCATTTAGTTTTCTCTTCTTAAAAAGATTTAAATTTTTAATTTCCTCCAAAGCGTTACTTTTGAGGGAAATTGAATTAATGTCAATTTAAAAATTATTACTCTGTTAAAGGAATGTAAAATTCTATTATATAACGAACATAATCTTCAAATTCTTACCTTCATTTGTTCACTTGTTTAAAAGTTATACACAAGATACACTGTAAAAAAAAAACCTATTACCAGCTGCAATTTGTGATTTATTTTATCCAATCACAGAGAATTTCTTGCAAGAAATTCTCTGTGATTGGATAAAATAAATCACAGATTGCAGCTGGTAATAGGTTTTTTTTTTACAGTGTAAGAAGACAGAATAACAGGTTGTTGCGTAACTTCTGGAAGTGAGTCTATTATTATTTGAGCCCTTTAGCTGTCAAGTGGTGTAAGTCCAAAAGTACCATTTTGAGAAAAAAGGACTTTTGTGTTCGTACTCACAATTAATTCTAAATAAATACAATTGAATTGAAATTTCCACAGAAAATTAATGTATAAAAAGCAAGTATAAGAAACCTCTGGTAACAAATTGAAAAACATGTAAAATGTTGTCTTTAATTTTTCTTTCAAAAAATTGTCCGTATGTGAATAAATTTCTTAAATTTAAATGATAATTTGAACTAAGTAATAATATTTGAGTCATGAAGCTACATTTTAACACTATTTATTTACTTTATTTGTTTTGAAAAAGATTCAGTTGTAGAGCAGGAGAATAAACTTCATCAGTCAATGTTTAATAGTTTTTATTGTTAACCCTTACAGGACCATAAGATGTCCAAGACTAAATATGCCAATACAACACAATATTTTAGCTATTGTGGGTGTAAAGTAAGAGAATATCACCAGAAAAACATAGCAGGGTGTATAGGTTTCCTATAATTTCATGGGAAATATTTTTCCCTATGGACCATAAAAGTAAATAAACGAAGAGTTAAGTTTATTATATCGGTATTTTATTTATTGCTTTGTAGTACAAATTTATTGCTTTGTAATATAAAAATTATCAGAAAAGTAAAATAAATAGTTAGTTATGGTATTCTACGAAACAATTTCGTTTACTTGTGAAGCACAAGTGGACATTGCACATAACACATTTATTATGTGTCCTATTTTCTATACGTTTTTTTTTTTTTTTTTATTCGTTCAGAAACACATTTGCTGCCTTAGACATACGTTTTATTTTGACATTCAGTAAAAAAAATATCGATTCAATAATAATTGAACAATCGATAACGATTTTTGTAGAAGGGAAAAATATTTCCCTTGAGCGTGAAAGGGTTAAAGCAAAAGTTTAAGAGAAATTGAGTAGGTTTGGTTTGGTAAAAATTAATTAACAGCAATAAAATGTCTCTGCAAACATTTCTTGTACTTATCTGTATGTACTATTTTGAGGTTATGTTTGTTTACCGCGTGTACGAACTTACACCACCTGTTCCCAAATTGCGCAGCAGCTTCGTTCAGTTGACAAACAGTGGCATAAATATAAACTAGGACTTACACTACTTGACAAATGAATAGAGGACCCCTCGAGCAGGGCCCGATTAACCTCACAATTGAGGGGAGGCACAAATCCATTTGGGTGCCCCCACTGACTTCTTGGTCTAAAGACTCATACAAACATCTTGAAAAATTTATAAATTTTTCATTAAATTTTGTAGTTACCTGGAATTGAGGACAAGTAAATTCGCTTAAAACATAAACAAGCAAATTCACTTGATTTTTGTACCAAGATATAAACTGGTGAAAGCCTATATTCACCACACTATATGAAATTATTCCATTATAAATGAATGTGTAAAAGCTTTATTAGCCTATATCCTATATAATCTAGAAATGATAGTTGTGCAGTCAGGTAGGACTGTGACGTTTTATAATCAGACAATGCTTTTAGACCACAAGCTTACAATTCGGGGCCCATTTTTTTTGCTTAATTTGGGGCCTTTTCAAAATTTTCCAGGGGAAGTACATGCTTCTTGTGCCTATTGGTTAATCAGGGCCTGCCCAGGAGAAACAATATTATACCTCTAACTCAATTTCGTAAATTTTGGACTTAAGGCTGTACATCAATCCCTTTCTCCCTTCCCATGTTATCCAATGGAATTTTCGTTGCGTCGTTTTATAAAAATATCTCATTCAAAAATGAAGTTTTTCTTATCCTGTTTTTTGAATATTACTCTTTGAATAAGTCGCCTTTTAGCTTAGTGAGCAATTTTTCGAAAAAAAAATTGATATAAATATTTTATTTCAATAAGTAAATTATAGACTCTAAGTTTGGATCTCTAAGTAGAATATTTAAATTTATTTTTTCGAAAAATTGCTCACTAAGCTAACAGAAGACCTGTTCAAAGAGTAATATTCAAACAAAAAACAGAATTCGAAAAAGTTCATTTTTGAATGAGATATTTTTATAAAACGAAGCAATGAAAATCCCATAGGATAACATGGGAAGGGAGAAAGGGAGCTATCTGACTGATGTACAGCCTTAAGTATGCAAAAGCATTTCTTGATTCTAATACCCGTGACGTTTACGTAAAATGGAACAATGTAATGTCTTGTTTGACGACTTGTGGAAACATGGATGAAACGAAGTTTATATAATAATGAAAAACATACTACATTTCTGAAACACACATTATACCTTATCGATACCTGAATTACGTGGATTTGTTGTATTGTGCTCTCATCTGAGCGCACTCTAGCGGATCAATAAATTCTGCCAATAAAGCACACTTTTTTTTTTTTTTTTTTAATTAGTTATCTTTTTCTTTTTAAAGAAAGATTTCTATTACTTATTTCGTTTCTTGTAATCAGAACAGATGTTGAGAGATTTCGGAGTGGAATGTATTCCGACATAATTTGTGAAATTATTGAATAATACAAGAAGGGTGTCTTCATAAATATTGATGGAATTCCTCATTTTCTGTGATTTTCGCGCTCCACAGATTGATAAGCTGAGACGTCGCAGGTAGATTTGGTTACCGACCCCCCTGATTAAGTCTTCATATTAACTTCCAGGTGCCGCACGGACTAAAAATAAAACAAAACTTGATATGTAACACGCGTCACTTTTTTTATTTTTTAGCTGACAAAATACATCACAATAATCTAAATCTGTTCGTAGAAATCTGTGTTTGAGAAAAACCATTCATGCAATTGAAGGTTGCACACCGGTTTCACCCTTTTTCCCTTCTCATAAAATTCTATATGGATTATAGTTGTTTCGCATTATTCCCCCAAGAAAGATACACAGTTGTATATAGCATAGATATAGTAATAAGACATAGATTGATCAATGAGGGAGGAAAAGTGATACCTCTTTACTCGGGAAAAGACGGCCATTTTACTCTCTTATGGATGTCTTTCCCCGAGTGAATATACACTGGAATACACACAGATAATTTAGCAGATAAAATTTATGTGCTAAAAGAGAATGAAAAACTCCAGTTATATTACCCATTTTTCTTTCTTTAATCTTTTTGTTTACCTTTCCTTTTCTTTTTTTCTTCTTTTTACTATACTCTACTATACTTATGTCTGCATAAAACTGACTTTCTTTCTTTCGGCATTTGTTATTATACTTCTTTGAGATAAAAATCGTCTGCATTCAACGCGAAAAATAATTTTAATGAATTATAATTTAATAAAGGATTTGTATTGCGTAAATTTGTGTAGGATTATATATAGAAGAAAGTCTTGTGGTGACCCAACGTACTAGGTATATATTAACTTCCGCGATTGCTAATTACATTTAAAATAATTTTGAAAATTCCATATTACTTACTAACATAAAATATTTAAAAAATATTAAAATTTAAAAAAAGTAGTCCATTAAATAGGAAGACAGTAATTATATCACAATAATAACAAAGAAACTGATTATAAAAATTATATTATTCATAAATTACTTGGATATAACTTACTTATGAAAACTTATCCCATTTCTTTTCATATATTTATTAGAACACTTAAAAGCCGCGCAATATTTCGCATTTTCAAAATTCATTATCATTCTATTCTGTTACTGTTTTTGAGTTTTAACTCTCTAATGGCTGATGCCAAAAGACTTTTTTGGTACCAAATATTTTTGCTCGTTAACATGGGGATGATAGATCTATATAAATTACTATATCTATGGCAGATAGAGGCTTTAAAGGGACTTGGCCCCACTAAAGATTTCATATAAAAACTTATATTTCAATTTAATATTTATAAATTGAACTCTATTAGGTTTGTTCAATAAAATATGTATTCAAGCAACAATTTCTTATGATTTTTCATATATTTTTTCAGGTTTAAAACCTTTAAATTATGTTTTCTCAGTTTGCATTTTTTTCATGAATTCACGGTCTTCAAAATGCTAAAAATCCTACAGATATTTAAAAGAAAACTTAATATATATATATATATATACTAGCAGGCAACGCCCACTTCGCTGGTCCCTATTTTTAAATGAATCACTATAATGAATTCTCAAAATTGCATTAATTTTTATCACGTGAAAAAAAAGAGAAACAAAATCTGAGTAGGAAAAATGTCGCACCGGGTTCTCACTGCCTTCGGAAAATTTCCCAAAATGCTCTAACCCTTATTTCTATTATTTTCCCACTTCGCCCCCCCCTCCTGTCTATCCTAATAATTTTACAAATTTGAAAATATCCGCAATCGATTTGTAAGTATCAAAAACCTCTATGCACCAGTTTTGAACGATATATCTCTATTTTCATTTTGTTGCCGCTCTACTCCCCCCCTTTCCCGCCCTCCCAATAATTTTAAAAATTCGAAACTATCCGCAATCGATTTGTAGGTATTGGAAACCTCTATGTACCAATTTTGAATGATCTAACTCTATTTTCTTTTTTTTTTGCCCCTCTGCCCCCCCTTTTCCCGGCCCTCCTAATAACTTTACACTTTCGAAAATATCCCCATTCGACTTGCAGGCCTCTAAAACCTATCTGTACCAATTTTGAACGGCCTAACTGTATTTCTATTTGTTTTTTACCATAGCCCGCCCCCCCTTCCCGCCCCACCTAATAATTTTAAAAATTCGAAAATATCCGCAATCGATTTGTAAGTATCGAAAACATCTATATACCAATTTTGAACGATATAACTCTATTTTTATTTTTTTGCCCCCCCCTCTCCCCTCCCCCTTTCCCGGCCCTCCTAATAACTTTACACTTTCGAAAATATCCCCATTCGACTTGCAGGCATCTAAAACCTATCTGTACCAATTTTGAACGGCCTAACTGCATTTCTATTTGTTTTTGCCCCATAGCCCCCCCCTTTCCCGCCCTCCCAATAATTTTAAAAATTCGAAACTATCCGCAATCGATTTGTAGGTATTGGAAACCTCTATGTACCAATTTTGAATGATCTAACTCTATTTTCTTTTTTTTTTGCCCCTCTGCCCCCCCTTCCCGGCCCTCCTAATAACTTTACACTTTCGAAAATATCCCCATTCGACTTGCAGGCCTCTAAAACCTATCTGTACCAATTTTGAACGGCCTAACTGTATTTCTATTTGTTTTTTACCATAGCTCGCCCCCCCTTCCCGCCCCACCTAATAATTTTAAAAATTCGAAAATATCCGCAATCGATTTGTAAGTATCGAAAACATCTATATACCAATTTTGAACGATATAACTCTATTTTTATTTTTTTGCCCCCCCTCTCCCCTCCCCCTTTCCCGGCCCTCCTAATAACTTTACACTTTCGAAAATATCCCCATTCGACTTGCAGGCATCTAAAACCTATCTGTACCAATTTTGAACGGCCTAACTGCATTTCTATTTGTTTTTGCCCCATAGCCCCCCCCCTTGCCACCCCACCCCCTTCCCGCCCCTCCTAATAATTTTACAAATTCGAAAATATCCGAAATCGATTTATAGGTATTGAAAACCTCTATATACCAATTTTGAACGATCTAACTGTATTTTTATTTTTTGCCCCCCCCTCTCCCCTCCCCCCTTCCTGCCCCTCCTAATAATTTTACACTATCGAAAATATCCTCATTCGACTTGCAGGCCTCTAAAACCTATCTGTATCAATTTTGAACGCCCTAACTGTATTTCTATTTGTTTTTGCCCCTTAGCCCCCCCCCCCTGCTGCCCCACCTGGGGGATGAATTTCTAAAATTCCAGAAATTGTTTTTTAGATATTTGCATTAGCAATATTCTAGAGCAAAAATTTCACGCATATCTATTTTTTTTGTTTGAGATATATAGGATTATGCGAAATCACGTTTTACGCATGTGAAATCACGTTTTGCCCCCCCCCCGCCCCTCTTGGGGACCAAATTTTGAAAATTCCAGAAATTGGTTTTCTGACATTTGTATTAGCTATATTTTAAAGCAAAAATTTTACGGATATCTGTTTTTTTGTTTGAGATATGAAGGATTTTGTGAAATCACGTTTTGCCCCTCCTCCCCCCTTTGGGGGGCGAATTTTGTAAAATCGCTTCTTAGTGGATGCCTACGTCATAGAAAGAACATTGTCACAAAATTTCATGCTTCTAGGTCCAGGGGTTTGGTCTGGGCGTTGATAGATCACCCCCTCACACACTCACTCAGGAAGTGTTTTTTTATATATATAGATATATATATATATATATAATTTGAATAATTTAATTCCTTTGTAACATTCAGCAAATTAAAGATAGATGAAAATACCGACATATATGAAATTTTAAATGAGATGTATATCGAGTAATGATAATTTAATTTAAGTACACTGAGTAGTAAAAACATGTTAAAGTACTTACGCAAAAGAGAAATGGCACAAACATAACACATAAGCCTAACGATGAGATAATTTGCATAATCCATTAATCGAATAGAAACATTCATCAATTAATAGAAATGGAAAGAGATAAATTAACCAAAAGGATCTGTTAAAAGAAAAGAGAAATCATGAAATGAAAATTAGAATTTTAAATGCTGAGAACCAGAAATGTTGACGCATCAGGAAACTTGTATCTCTGCCAGCATCATGCAAGATTTCGGAAAGTTGTATAGCTAATTCAAGCAATATACAACTCAAGTCTCTATCTTGCAACAAAACAAAGTAAAAGAGGAAATTAGATTAAACAGTAACACAAATCAAAATTGAAAATTGGAATAAGTATTTTTAATAAGTCCACATGTAACCGATTCCATACAGAGATAGTAGAAATAAACAGGTTTGCCAAATCGAAAATTAGTGAAAAGAAAAGTTTAAAAGTAAAGAAACGATTAATCGATCAAGTTGCTTCAGAAATGAAATAAATGAATGCATTAAGTGATAGTTATTAATCTTTAAAATTTAAAAGGTAATTACATTATTAAAAAGGTGATATTTAACAGGGTTAGTTAATTTTAACGTTAATCTTTTCTATTTTCCAGTTTAGATTTAACGTTTATGTAAAAATACATTATTTTTAATGTTTTTTTTCTTTAATGGTATTGCGAAATTCCTCCCCAATTCATTTAAGTAGGTTCCTTTAAACACCTAAAAAATATGAAGTCTTCTCTTAAAAATCTGGAAAAGTTTTAACATTTTGAAGATCATGAATTCATGAAAAATGAGGAAACGGAAATTAAAGATTTCAAAATCTGTAAAAATATATATCGAGAAGCATAGACCGAGAAAAAATATACACCGCCTTCATATAGAATGAATAAGTAGTCATTTTCTAAATCCCTTAACTAGAAACATAGATTTCCGAGCTATGCGTAAATGCACGCGAATAAGCTGAATAGACGAAATGATCGAGAATTTCTAATCGATACATTTCTAGAGGGTGTAACAATATTATGAATCTTTTGTATTGTGAGAAATTCTTGCTTGATTTTCTAGAATTGGGTCATAAACCAAGATTATAGTTGCTAAAACTCTCTTCTTGTATTCGCATTTATTTGCAGAGATTTTTAAATAAGTTTGACCTCGATAATATAGTTAAACGCTCTAGAATTCTAATAGGGGTTTCTAGAACTCACTTTCAAAGGGGACTAGAATTTATAAGGTTGGCATGGAACTATTTTTACTAGAGACACCATTTCGATTCTAGATGTCAGTTACAGAATTCTTTCTCAGTGTAAGAGAAATTGCTTGATTATATATTTTATTGAACATATCAAATATAATTCAATTTATGAATATTAAAATAGAAATATAAGCTTTTATATAAGAAAACTTAAGTGGCGCCCACTCAAAGGTGGCAAGTCCCCAAAAATGCGGTTAAATTAGTATGATGCCTATCGAAAGATTTTGACATAGGAATCAAAATTCCTTGCATTTGTTTCATTTTCATACAAATTTATCATGTGTGCTAATTTTTAGTTGCTGGTATTGTGTTAAGTCCGATTGACTGCACTTGTGTCCTAGGCTTGGGTGTTTGATGTTTTGGGAGTAAGGACAATCGACTACTCTAGGGTCCTAGGCCTAAGGAGGGGTGCCCTCCGTCGGGGTCTTTCTAAGGGGTCCTAGCCCGTATTTACGCAAGTTTCGGAGAAAAACACGGACAACTCCGAACGGCTAGGCTGACGAGAACGATCTGGGATCGAACCCGGCACCTCACGTCTACCAGCTTTGAGCGTAGAACCTGTCAGCCGCTGGCGGGCTCCCAGGCTTGGATGGAATACCTACAATTGGGGGTCTTTTTAACGAGAAGAAAAAAAAAAGTCACCGCTTAGAGATAATAACTTTTATACAAAAGACATTTTTCTCTTTGTAACAAGAATTTATTTGGCGATGAGTATTTGGCCATGTCAGATATTCGGCAAAAGATACGAATACTAGAAATCCTGAAAAACAGCCGAGTTTTCATTACAATACTTTAATAACAATAACACTGCTCGGCATGAAAATTGCTTCTGACACCATTTTAGCATATTCTTATGTAAAATGACCACCTGAATCCGAATAGGACGCCCCTTTTGCCCTATCACTCACCATTTTTTAGGAACGGCACCCTATTTTTATCATTTTTCGGTGATTTTATGGCTATAAATTTGATTTTTAGGAGGGGGGAGGATTATTTTAACGGTTAAATATATTCTGAGGGGCTACAGAGTTGGAAAATTCTAAAACAGAGACATTTGCGACAAGAGAGAAATTTTGGGGGGGATTTGCCACTGAAATTATGTACAGTCGGTAACAAAAGTGTCCGAACACTAGCAAAAATTCCTATGTAAAAAAAGTACACTTCATACGGTTTTGTTAAATAAATCCTTATCGAATCATGTTCTTACACTGACTAAGACAAGATTCGACTAGGATTTATTTAACAAAACCGTATGAAGTGCACTTTTTTTACATAGGAATTTTTGCTAGTGTTCTGACACTTTTGTTACCGACTGTATTACATATCTTATATTTTTTTTAATCTGTTATTAATGTTATTTTTTAAATTTTATATTTTTATGTTTTTAGGTGTTAAATTAATTCTTTTTCATTCTTCAAATCAAATTCATGGTCATAAAATTATCGAAGAGGGAAAAAAAAGGAGGGAGGAGGTGGCGTTTCTAGAAAAAGGTGGGTGACTGGGCAAAAGGGGAGTCCTAATCGGATTCAGGAGGTCGTTTTACATAAGAATTAGCAAGAGAGGTATCAGAATTCGAAAATAGGAAATTGCATCCTCAACATGAAAGGAGAAGAAACCTCAATAATATATCGTTTGGTGTTTATCTCCAGAATGTATAAGGTTGTTATAATTGAAGTTACCCTTGTTTAGCCCTACGCAGTGCCTGATTTAAGGCAGGGCATTCGGGGCATGTGCCCTGGGCCCTCACACTTAGGGGGCCTCCAAGAAATCCCATTATACATTTAAAAAATATAGTTAAAATAAAAAATTTCCAAATTTTGCTATAATGACTGTTGTTTTTTGTTTTCTTGTCAATGTATTATTAAAACGTATGCCGCACTGTATTACTGCATATATACTACTAATTGTATTGCAGCACTGTTTTATAAATTGACGGTATGAGCTTTCAAGGAAACTATCAGCACATAAAAAAAATTGCAATATTTTCGCTAAACGCAAATACAACTGCATACAGCCGATACTGCATCCCAAACTCTTACTAAGGCTAGCTAAATCCGAGGCACACACTGCAGCAAGGATACATGGGCGCGATGTACGTTAATCCTATAGACAAGCATCAGATCTAGTTATTTGTTTGTTGTAATATTAAAGTACGAGGAAAGGGGGCCCATTGAACATGAGTGCCCTGGGCCTCCAAGTGAGTAAATCGGTCCCTGGCCCTACGTAAGGTCCGTTCTAGTCGACGTATTTCGTTGAAATGGGACATGTGCATTATATGGACGACGGGGAAAAAAAACCTGCGATAAAAGTTAATAGTTAAAACTCTGACCCTTTGCTAGTGTGTTTTACACTATATTTTGCATTCTTTACATACTTTAAGAATATTTTTAATTTAAAACTAAGTAATGAAAAAAAAAAATTTTTTTTTTTTTTGAAAAAGGGTCCAAAGGATCATTTTACCTTCACAAAAGGACAAAATGATTCTTCATTTAAACTAGTATGTTGTGGTCACCACATGACTTTCTTCTGTATTTTCCTATACAAAATTCACTCAATAAAAATAATTTATTAAAATTATTATTTAAAAAAAAAATATCTTCCATGATAATGCAGACGATTTCCATATCAGAAAAGTAGTATAACACGAAATATATATATATATATAAAAAAAAAAAAAAAAAAAAAAAAAAAAAAAGTCAATTTTATTCTCAATATTACATTTTTTTTTTTGTTGTTGTTGAAAATGAAAAAAATCGATAACTTTATTTTAAATTATCGCAGATCGAAGGTTCAACCATTCGTTTTAAAGGTAATGGCGAGCTCGAATATAGAAGAAAGTAAAACTATTTGCAAATTGCTTTTTATCTGCAAAATATAGGATATAAAAGTAATTATGACAATACATAATGAAATAAAATAAGTTGTACAATCAAATAGCATACATAATTTATTTTATGGGGGAAAAAAAAAGACCTTAAATATATATATTTATTTTTTTTTATTATTATTATTTTTTTTTTTTTTTTAAGAAGAAAATGGAATATTTCAAAATTAGAATCCAAAAATAATAGATAGACCCACAATAAAGTCAGAAATGAATGAATGTCTATTTCCGCCACATTCTATCCAAATAATGGATTTATAGCGATTCACATAATGGATCCAAAACTATTCACATAATGAATCATTTTACCTGGCAACATAGCCGTCCATTTTAGGTCATATTACTGGATCACACCGAGAAACATAAAAAAAAAAAAAAAAGAATAGCTATAGTATAATATATATCTAACAACATATTTTATTAAATAAACCAGGTCCTATTTCTGTACATGAAAGACTGTGTATCTAAATAAATAAGAAAGTCTGAGAATTTTCATAGAATTCTATTTAGAGGCGTAACACTGCAATCGCATTGCTTATTCTTGACTTGGTACAACTACTTTATATGTTACAAGAAAACATATATGTGGATCGTTTTGCCCGCTAGGATCATTTTAAGCTACCTTCCCCTATTTATGACGAGCTACGCCTTTTTTCTGAAATTAGTTTAGTAATTCTCAAAAGAAAATATGGAGTGAAATTTAAATATGGTTAACCAAAGACTTTACATACTGCATTGCATGGATGCAATTCGACACATAATCGCGATTTAATTTGAGATAAGAAAATCTTATCGCTATGTAAAGATATATCGTATTACATTCCGGAACATTATTCAACTATTATACTACAGCCATTTTCAGTTTTCTAGAAATCCCACAAAAGAAAGATGGCCGTTGTAAAACAGTGATCGAATCAAACCGAATAGTGACCGACAGTTGGCACTCGTATTCGAATAGCCGCAGAAATGTCAGTACTGATCGAGCGTCACTTCTCGAGTGCAAAGGGTTACTTTTTCTATTCAGAAATGGAAATATTGCAATAATCTATATAATATTTCTCTAACGTGGTCCAGTTCCGATTAAGTTTTGTTGAAACGATACGATAGAGACATATTTAATAAAATTATCGCGAGGCTAAAAAATAGCATTTATCGGCAATATTCAAGCACGCGGACTTAGCTCAATCATTTAATCAGAAAAATGACGACATTTGTCTAATGAGATCTTTTTATAAGAAAATATATTTTAAAAGTAGCATCTTTACAACCTTTGCACGTGTTATTTTAAAGCTAGCAGTACTTTAAATATATAAACAAAATAGAATTAGTGTCAAACATTGACTGAAAAACGCAATAATCAGAAGTGTAATATTGGTACCAGTTAAAAAAAAAAAAAAAAAAATGTTAAAATAAATAAATAAGTAAAAAAGCATCGCCAACATGGTAACAAAAATCACCATCGGGGCCCTATATTAAAAAAAAAAGTTGTCATGGGGGCATTATACTAAAACTGTTCTGCCTACACAAGTATGAAAATTGGGTCTTCAGACATGAATTTTATTTTGAAATCTTTCTTTGAATGGTTTTGTTTTCACTATCGCACAATATTAATTTGGTTCTAATAATAATTTGACTTCTGGTAAATTAAAATTCAAATTGGGTGTGGAAATTGGTATAAGATTTATGAGTTTAAAGTTTTAAATGTAAAAAAGAAGAAAATAAATAAAAAAAAACTGCGAAAATTTCGCACGGATTTGCTAGTCTCCTTATATTATTAAAATCTGTGCACATCTGTCTGTCTGTCTGTCTGTCTGTCTGTCTTTCTGTCTGTCTGTCTGTCTGTCTTTCTGTCTGTCTGTCTGTCAGAAATGCCTTGTCATAGTTAAAGCTCCGCCGCTAATGGTCGCAGCGCTTCGAAACCGGTGTCGACAGACGCAGAATTTCTTCATCTCGACATCGCGATAATTCGCTAAGCGATGCGACCCTAATTAGCGGAGATATTAATTAAAACGTCGACCCATATCTACCGAAAAATGACCCAGAATTCATGATTAAATGCTTAAAAAGCGACATTTTTACGGAAAAAGTGGAAAATAAATTAGAAATATCAGTCGTATCGTTACAAATAAGATATCAAATGAAAGGTCCGATTTTTCTGAATCCGACGGTTTAAATAGCTTATCTATAGGGCAATTAGATTTTTTAAAATTAACTAAAGTATGAAAAAAAAGGTGGCAACAAATCACAACAGTTGTATTAATTTCGCAATAGACGTATTTCGGTTACCATGGCGCCAGGCGAAAGAATAAATAGATTTTACTTCCAGCTTTACTGATTTTGTACTGGAAATAAAAATTGCAAATTTCAAAATGCTTCAATTTTCTTCAAAATTAATTCAAACTTGCTACAAACTTTTAACATCACAAGACGAAGTTCCAGTTCAAATATCATCGGGTTTCGAGAATAAATAAAAAATGTACAATTTAATTACAAATTAAATGTTATTATAATACGCGTATTTCAAATTCTAACTATGATTAAATTATTTTTAGTACATCATTCGAAAGATATTTTAAAGTACTTTTATATTATCGAAAGCGGGATTCAAGATTTCGCTTCATTTACATGTTTTGAGGTCTCCTGAATCAGTTTTCTTTTGTATCTGAGCTACTAATTAAAATAATTCCATAAGTAATACATCATAAGATAGCTTTGTTGGTTTGAAATCGAACAGTAGATTACAGAAATTTCTACCGCCAGATGGCGCTGTAATATTTTAAAGTTTCAATATTTCAATTTCTAATTATGATTAAATTGTTTTTAATACATCATTCGAAAGATATATTAAAGTTCTTTTATATTATCGAAAGTTTTAACCAGATTTGCACGTTTTGAGGTGTCCTGATTAGGTTTTCTTTTGCATCTCAGCTAATTCAGTAAGACCGTTCAAAAATATGTAGGTTAATTAGGAAGGGCTGAAAGGGTGGGGAAGATATAGGCGTGCACCGCGCGCACGGGACAGCGCTGCCGAAGGCAGTGGGGACCCGGTCCGACTTTTTAACCGATGAGAAATGATTTTTTTTTCATTTTCTTTTCTTAAGAATAAAAATTAGATTTGAGAAGGAATATTTGCGCGTAGCGCGCGTATACCTTCACGCGTGCGTGCGCAGCGCGCATGGGTCTGCGCTGCCGAAGGCAGTGGGGACCCGGTGTGAGTTTTTACCCGATCAGAATTTTTTTTTGAGGGGGGGGGGCACGGTGGGTCAGGGAAGGAATACGCGCATGCAGCGCGAACGGGGCAGCGCTGCCGAAGGCAGTGGGGACCCGGGCCGACTTTTTACCCAATCAGAAATGACTTTTTTTTTTTTCTTCTTTTCTTAACACTAAAAGTTACTGTTAGTGATTCATTAATTTTAGTGATTCATTTGAAAATACTGACCCGCTAGCGGGCGAAGCTCGCTAGTCTCCTTATATTATTAAAATCTGTACGCATCTGTCTGTCTGTCTGTGTGTGAGAAATGCCTTGTCATCGCTAAAGCTCCGGCGCTAATGGTCGCATCGACTCGAAACCGGTGTCGACAGACGCAGAATTTCTTCATCTCGACATCGCGATAATCCGCTAAGCGATGCGACCCTAATTAGCGGAGATATTAATTAAAATTTCGACCCATGTCTACCGAAAAATGACCCAGAATTCATGATTAAATGCTTAAAAAGCGACATTTTTACGGAAAAAGTGGAAAATAAATTTAAAATATCATTCGTATTGTTACAAGATACCATTGGAAAGGGCTTTTTTTTTCTCAATCCGATGGTGTAAACGGCTTATCGATCGGACAATTAGATTTTGTAAAATTAACTAAACTAAAAAAAATGGTGGCAACAAATCACAAGCATTTTAACGTGGCAGACGATCTTGAACGGAAAGAAAAAACATCTGGTGTTTAATGAGGTCACGTGTTTTTGTACTGCGATTAAAAATTGCAATTTTCTATTTTCTTCAATTTTTCAAAATTCGCACATTTCAATTAGTATACAATCTTAACACCACAAAACAAACTTGCAGTTAAAATTTCATCGATTTTGGTCAATAAACAAAAGATTTACATTTTAATTGCAAATTAAATTTTATCTTTACACGCCTGACATTTTATCTGTCGAAAGAGGATGCCAGTTTCAAAACGACACAAATACACTTAAGGTAAAAATATTTCTTTTTCTATTTACTTCCATTAACCGACAACCGTAGATAATGAAATTCGAAATTTCACCTGACTTACACGTTTTGAGGTCTCATGGCGCTGTAATAATTTAAAATTTCAATATTTAAAATTCTAATTATGTTTAAATTTTTTCTTATTAATATGTCATTCGATACACTTTTTAAAGTACGGTTACATTATCGAAAGGGGAATTCGAGATTTCACCCAATTTACACGTTTTGAGGTCTCCTGATTAGGTTTTCTTTTGCATCGCAATAGTGGAATTCGAGATTTCACCTGATTTACACGTTTTGAGGTGTCCTGAATGGGTTTTCTTTTGTATCTCAGCTACTAATTAAAATAATTTCATAAGTAATACTTCATTTGAAAGCTTTGTTAATTTGGAATTGAATAGTAGATTACAGAAATTCGATATTTCGACATTTCTCCTGATTTAAACGTTTTGAGGTGTCCTAAATGGGTTTCTCTTTTCTCTTAGTTACTAATTTAAAAAATTTCATAAGTAATGCATCATTTGAAAGCTTTGTTGAGTTGGAATCGAACAGTAGATTACAGAAATTTTACCGCCAGATGGCGCTGTAATATTTTTAAATTACAATATTTCTATTTCTAATCATGATTAATATTTTTTTTAATGCGTCATTCGATACACATTTTAAAGTACTTTTACATTATCGAAAATGAATTCAAGATTTCACCAGATTTACACGTTTTGAGGTCTCCTGAATCAGTTTTCTTTTGTAGTTCAACTACTAATTAAAATAATTTCATAAGTAATACATCATTAGAAAGCTTTGTTGATTTGGGATCGAACAGAGGAATACAGAAATTTCTACCGCCAGATGGCGCTGTAATATTTTCAAATTTCAATATTTCAATTTCTAATCATGATTAAATTATTTTTAATGCATCATTCGAAAGATATTTTAAAGTTCTTTTATATTATCGAAAGTTTTCAGCAGATTTACACGTTTTGAGGCGTCTTGATTAGGTGTTCTTTTGCATCTCAGCTAATTGAGTAAGACCGTTCAAAATTGGTATACGTAGGTTTATTAGAAGGGGCTGAAAGGGTGGGGATGAAATAGGCGTGCACTGCGCACGCGAGTGCGCTGCCGAAGGTAGTGGGGACGAAGTCCGACTTTTTAACCGATGAGAAATAATTTTTTTAATTTTCTTTTCTTAAGAATAAAAATTTGATTCGAGAAGGAATACGTGCGCGCAGCGCGCATGGGTCTGTGCTGCCGAAGGCAGTGGGGACCCGGTGTGATTTTTTACCCGATCAGAAATGATTTTTTTTAGGGGGCACGAAATGTCAGGGAAGGAATGCGGGCGTGCAGCGCGTGTATACTTTAACTTGTGCGCGCAGCGCGCACGGGACTGCGCTGCCGAAGGCAGTGGGGACCCGGGCCGACTTTGTACCCCATGAAAAATGATTTTTTTTTTTTTCTTTTCTTAAGAATAAAAATTTGATTTGAGAAGAAATATTTGCGCGTAGCGCACATATACCTTCACACGTGTGCGCGCAGCGCGCATGGGTCTGCGCTGCCGAAGGCAGTGGGGAACCGGTGTGAGTTTTTACCCGATCAGAAATGATTTTTTTTTTTTGGGGGGGGGGCACGAAGGGTCAGGGAAGGAATACGCGCTCGCAGCGCGTGTATCCCTTAACTTGTGCACGCGCAGCGCGCGCGGGAATGTGCTGCCGAAGGCAGTGGGGACCCGGGACGACATTTTACCCGATCAGAAATGTTTTTTTTTTTAATTTCTTTTCTTAAGACTATAAGTTACTGTTAAAAATTCATTAATTATAGTGATTCGTTTGAAAATACTGACCCGCTAGCGGGCGCAGCTCGCTAGTTATTTAATATTTTTCGTTAAAGCACTGCAGCATTTCGGTATGGATTTGTTTCGTAATAGTGATTGTGATAGTTTGTTTGTTTCAACATTTTACAGTTTAAAAAAAAAAAAAAAATAAAATAAAAATAAACACTGCGTTTATTGTTGAAGAGAATGTATACAGTAAGTTTTCTTAAAGAATTTAGTAACATAAAACCATTCATGAAAATTAATAAGCAAACGTCATAAATAGCAAAAACAGGCAACTACAGTTTTGGATTGAAGTGAATAAGCAAGACATTTTAGCCTGCTCAAAGAGACACTGATACAGCGTAAAAGCAATAACACACCGCGGAAGAAACTTTGCTATTTTAAAAAAAAATGTTCTATGGAAGCAGTCAAGTTGGGAATAGAAAGTTCAGAAACACGAAAAATTGACACTTAAAGAAAGAACATCTCATTAAAAAAGAATTTGAGGATCCCAAAGTGGGATTAACAAAATCCCGAACAACAGCAGAAAGAAAAAAAAAATTCGAATTAAGAAGAGAATTTGTGATTTTGTTGCCGGTTTCGTGCTACACCCATGCCTTTATTTTTTTCGTCTGATGAAGATCATGATCAGTTATTTCAACCCGAAACATTTGCTGGGTGTTTTTGAATTTTATGGTGCTTGCTTACAAAGTTCTATAGACATAGTGTTTAGATTCTTTCGATAGTTCTATAGACTCTATTAATATATACATTTGAATATTTATAGAATAAATAATGATGCTAAACATGAATGTTAAGTCCAAACAGTTCACGAACATTTAGAATTAAAAAATAAAGTTCAGATTAGCCTGAATACAGCTAATCTCGAAATAATGCCATTGGATTTCCGCATTTCTGTTGTTTTTCTACAAACAGTAGTTTTTTTCTACTTCTTTTTCGCACTCCCTGCACTTCACGTAGCAACACCAATAAAACTTGCAATCGCATCTCTCTAGGACTCTCTCTGTCTTGGTTTCAAAGCCTCGCCCACAGCACAGAGTGTCACATCCTTCTTCGTTGGTCGTCCTGTTGCAAGGCCGGCCTCTGGTGCCAGGCTGTTCACAAAAGTCCGGACTCGACTCCAGATAGACGAGGTCGGTATCGGAGTGGTGTCTGAGTTGGTTGCCGACGGGTACCAGCCGACGACCTCCAGGCCTGACCTCAGCAGCTCTGTCGAATCTTTCCCTGAGAAGGCTTCCGACGAGTCTGAACCGCGGCAGGGCCCTCCAGCAAGTCTTTGTCTCGCATGAACCCGATACGCCGTGGCATTTGCAGTCCCCTCTCATGTTGTACTCGACGATCTAGTGAAGAAATAAAAGACAAAAATCATTATGCTCAAATTTACGAACATAATTCATCATGCAAAACTTTTTTACATTATAAAATAAGGTAAATTCTCATTGTCACACAGCTGGTAAGTTATGTAACTTTTTTGTTTATTAACCAAAATTGGGGAAATTTGAACTGTGTTAAGAAAAGAGAAATTATTTCTTAAAATTCACAACAGATGGCAAACCACACGATTCCTTATAAGTTTTGTGATTTCATTTTCTGATTAAGGGCCAATATCTGCAATTTAATTATTCGTTTGAGGCACCTTTTTATTATTATTTTAGTTTATTATTATTTTTTTTAATATTATAGCTTAACATTTTAGTGATTTGGTTAATGTTTATGTGTTTTTCTCTTTCATTTTTATTTTGTATTGTTAATTGCTTTATTGACATTTTAGTGAATATTCCGCCCAATAGAGGGCGCTTGTAGTCCACAAAAACTCTTTTTTGCTTCTAAAAAGAGATGGAAGGCTTCTTAAAAAATCTCTTCAAAAAGTCTTAGGATACTGTGTAGTCAACGATAAATTTTCTTTTATCAATTGACATCTTTTCTACTAATTGTCTGCAAAAATTAACACTCCGTACCTTCAGGGTATCGAACGCGGGACCACCGGATTACTAACATGGCGCTTTAACCACCTGAGCAACGGAGAGACAAATGAAAAAGCTTGTATTTACCTTAAAATAGAGGCTCATTTTTTATTTGGTTGAGATTCACAAACATACCGTAGTGAATGACAGTAAGTACATAAGAATTTGAGAAAAAGGAATTAAAAATGTAATTACTAATTGTATTAAGTTAAAAATTTAAAAATCTGAAAAATGGATTAATAACAATCTTTTACCATGTAACATACCAATAAAAATGTAACGTTTTTTGTTGCCACCTAAATTTCATACTTTAGTTCATTTTAAAAAATCTAATTGTCGTGTCGAAAAACTGTTTGCAACCCTTGATTCAGAAAAATCGCTCCTTTCATTGGGCACCGAATTTGTAACGATAGGACTGATATTTCTAATTTATTTTCCCCTTTTTTGTTTTTAACCCGGATTCGGCAGAAGGTTTATAACACCGAAAATAAGCTGAAAAAAAAAGTCTTTAGTAATAAATAATAATAAAAATAGAAGATTTTACACAATGTTTTATTTTTTCACAAAAATATTTTGATTTTCACAAAAAAGGGAACCAAAAATTAAAACCTGGATCGACGTCTGATATCACGTGTTTCTAGATGGTTACACAACTCAGTATTTACTAATCATTGATATTAGAAATGGCAGTAGTGATTGATTAAAGTTCTATTTTATATAAAAAAATATTTTTGTAAAAAACGGAACCGACTCCAAAAAGCAACTATTATTCAAACAACTAAAAATAAAATGAAATCGTAAATTGTGCTTAAAAGTATGAAATAAATTCCTTCAACAAACTACACAAGCACTACAATTAATCATAACTTTTGAAATCGGCGCAAAATTAAATATATATATATATATATATATATTTATTTATAGATTAATTTTTAGACCGATAGTTATAAACGCTGTTATCTCGAATGGTCCATCTGCATAGTTTCTTTTATTATTTTATCACTGTATTCAATTGCTTTATTAGTAACATTTACATAAAACAGTAAACATGCTTCACAATTCGGTATTTATGTTTCTACAAAGTTACTAGAGTTTTCTTTACAAACTTGGTATAATTTTGATATCTGTCGTCCTTGGCGGTTTTTGAATTTGGCGATCAAACCGTAATACAACTAGTATGTTGTAGCCACCACATGACTTTCTTCTATATTTTCCTATATAAATTCATTCAGTAAAAATAATTTATTAAAATTATTATTTAAAAAAATTACCTTCCATGATAATGCAGACGATTTCCATATTAGACTAGTAGTATAACACTAAATATCCAAGAAAAGTCAATTTTATTGTCAATATTGCATTAAAAAAAAAAAAAAAAAAATGTTAAAAATGAAAAAACTTGATAACTTTATTTTAAATTATCGCAGATCGATGGCTCAACCATTCACTTTAAAGATATTGTACAGCTCTTTTGAAAGATGCTGGAAAATTTACATGAAAGATCATGAAAATTTACACCCCTCGAGGTGTGACTTCCCCCCTCCAGGGGGAAGGCGAGGCTCCTACATACACAATTTTTTTTTCCCAGTTGACTATCTCTATTACAAATAATTCTTTTACATTTCATAATGATTATTTAAAAAAATTCTCTTTATGCACATTTATACAAATTTTTGTCCTGTACCACCATGTTAAAAATTTAGAAAAAGCGGTATGGCAACGCGAGCTGTTGGACAATTTTTACCAAAAGTTGATAGGCACTAATTTATGTCAATGTATAACTACATACCAATTTGTATGAAATTCTGTGCAGTAGTACCTGAGATACAGTTGCCACAAAATTTTGTCACACACACACAGACAGACATTTTCTAAAAATGGTCAAATCGTGTTCTACAACTCTCAAAACGTGTAAATTCATCAAGAACCCAAGGTCTTCTATTGAATACAGAAGAAAGTAAAAATAGACATGTGATATGTATATTTTTGTAATATATGTTGTACAAAATAATATTTATTATTAATTGCTCTCTTAGTATACCTTATTAAAACAACCATGATTTTTGAAAGGAAATAAATATGGTTACCAGATGATTTGGCAACATTTTTTTTTTTTTTTTTTTTTGTTAGGTCGGAGTCCACAAAAAATTACATCACCATATTTTAGGATGGAGTGCAGGCGATAAATGACTATGAAAGCACCACAATATACCTCAAGTCATAGCGATATGTTGAATTAGAGGCTGATTATCATTTGGAAAGTTAGCGACCTAAATAACGACAAACTGTGAGGGTGAGAAATTTAAAAATTGTACCTTTCGCTTAGTGGGCTGCCGTATATTTCACAGAGGAAAAGAATTTTTAAAAAGTGTTGAGTCAAAAACCTCCTTCCTCTGAGATAACTTGATAAGCAACTTAATGCATATACGCTGTAAGTAAGTTCATACGGTTAAAATGTGCGTGTGAAGAAATGAATGATGATTGATTAAGAATAGTGATAGAAAAAAAAAAAAAAAAAGAAAAAAAAAACTGATATAGCAAACCTAATTTAATATGTATAAAACACATCAAGCCCACCCAGTTTAGTCGGAAGATTTGATATCTCTGTTTTTTTCATGTGGCCGCCATTTTTAAAGAAGATCAACTATATTGAGAATTCTTATTAACTTCAACTCTTTGACTATTAACTTTAACTATTTTATTTATTTCAATGTAATTGTTTATTAAGTTTATGAAAAAAAAAAATAATTAGGAGTATATGATAAGTTATATCTCATGACTAGCAGCCTGCACCTGCTTCACTGGTCCCTATTTTTAAATGAATCACTATAATTACAAATTCGAAAATATCCGCTATCGATTTGTAGGTATCGAAAACCTCTATGTACTAATTTTAAATGATCTAACTCTTTTTTTTTGCCCCTCCGCCCTTCCCCTTCCCGGCCCTCCTAATAACTTTACACTTTCGAAAATATCCCCATTCGACTTGCAAGCCTTTAAAACCTATCTGTATCAATTTTGAACGGCCTAACTGTATTTCTATTTGTTTTTGCCCATAGCCCCTCTTACCGCCCCACCCCCTCACCGCCCTCCTATTAATTTTACAAATTCGAAAATATCCGCAATCGATTTGTAGGTATCGAAAACCTCTATGTACCAATTTTGAACGATCTAACTGTACATTTATTTTTTTGTCTCCCCCCCTTCCCTCCCCCTCCTAATAACTTTACATTTTCGAAAATAGCCACATTCAACTTGCAGGACTTTAAAACCTATCTGTACCAATTTTGAACGACTTAACTGTATTTCTGTTTGTTTTTGCCCTATAGCCCCCCCCCCCCCCTTGGGGCTGAATTTTTAAAATTCCAGAAATTAGTTTTTACATATTTGTATTAGCTATATTTTAGAGCAAAAATTTCACGTATATCTGTTTTTTTTTTGTTTGAGATATATAGGATTATGTGAAATCACGTTTTGCCCCCTTCCTCTCCCTTGGGAACCGAATTTCTAAAATTCCAGAAATAGGTTTTTAGACATTTGTGTTAGCTATATTTAAAAGCAAAAATTTTACGGATATCTGTTTTTTTGTTTGAGATATGAAGGATTTTGTGAAATCGCGTTTTCCGCCCCCCCCCCCTTGGGGGGGGAGGGCGAATTTTGTAAAATCGCTTTTTAGTGGATGCCTACGTCATAGAGGGAACATTGTCACAAAATCTCATGCTTCTAGGTCCAGGGGTTTGGTCTGGGCGATGATGAATCGCCCAGACCTTACTTACTCACTCACCCAGGATGAACGATTTAGATGACTGGACTGAAATGAAACAATTAAACTTAGCGATTTTAGGAAAGAGTTGTGAGTAACTCTTATTGGTGCTTCTTCAAAATTTCTAAGCTGAAAACTCTAATTCATTTATTATACTCATAAAAGAGGAAAAATATCTTTTCCATCTTGCTGAAATTACAATGACCCCAAGAAGGATTTAAAATCATCTTCGAAGTTTGGCAGGTTTTTGGATGATACCTTCCCAATATCTATACCTTTCCCAATAATAATTCTTAAATCGTGACCTCGTTATCATCGGCTTGTCTTCGCGGAAAGTCACTGAAAGATTGAACTGAACCGCCCATTTCTTAATAGTGCATGTTTTACGTCACTTGGTGCGTTGGGGGATGCACCCACAAAATTCGTTGGTGTATTTTGACCTGCTCAATCAGCTGACAGATTGATTTCAGCGATAGGAGTTCTTTTGTTTCTGGATGCACTTGGGATCATCAAGGTTTAAGGCTGCCCATCCAGTGATGCCAGATTGGGGATTTTGTCTCCATTTTGGGGATTTTTGAAGCTTCTAGGGACAATTTTGGGGACCCAATGTTTATGGCAGTGTTGTGCACGAACGCGTTCGTGAGCGTAGCTCAAAAATTTTGAGTTTTGAGTTGAACTTCGCTCGTTTATTAAATTATGAACTTGAGTTGAGCGAAACTCGTTTTTTTCATGAACTTGAGCGTGAAAAGCAATTCAAACTCAAACTCAGTGCCTGATTTAAGGCAGGGCATTCGGGGCACGTGCCCTGGGCCCTCACACTGAGGGGGCCTCCAAGAAATTCCATCATACATTTAAAAAAATAGTTAAAAGGAAAGATTTCCAAATTTTTCAATAATGATAGTTGTTTTTTGTTTTTTCATCAATGGATGGGGAGGTATTGCAGCGCTGTTTTATAAATCGTCGTTATTATCTTTCAAGGAAACTATCAGCTCATCAAAAAATTGCAGTACTTTCACTAAACACAAATACAGCAAACAACTGCATATTACCGATACGGCATTCCAAACTCCAAACTCTTACTAAAGCTAGCTAAATCGAGGCACGTACCACAGTACAGATACACGAGCGCGATGTACATTGATCCGATAGACAAGCATTGGATCTAGTTAAGCCTTACTCTTACCAATAAAATGAAAAGTGGAGAGAACTTTTGGACGCGTGAATCAAAAATATGTGGTTTGTTTTGTTTGTTATAATATTAAAGTACGAGGAAAAGGGGCCCGGTGAACATGAGTGCCCCGGGCCTCCAAGTAGGTAAATCGGTCCCTGCTCAAACTCATCTCCTTATATTATTAAAATCTATGCGCATCTGTCTGTCTGTCTGTCTGTCTGTGAGAAATGCCTTGTCATAGCTAAAGCTCCGGCGCTAATGATCGCAGCGTTTCGAAACCGGTGTCGACAGACGCAGAATTTCTTCATCTCGACATCGCGATAATTCGCTAAGCGATGCGACCCTAATTAGCGGAGATATTAATTAAAACGTCGACCCATATCTACCGAAAAATGACCCAGAATTCATGATTAAATGCTTAAAAAGCGACATTTTTACGGAAAAAGTGGAAAATAAATTAAAAATATCAGTCGTATCGTTACAAATAAGATATCAAATGAAAGGTCCGATTTTTCTGAATCCGACGGTTTAAATAGCTTATCTATAGGGCAATTAGATTTTTTAAAATTAACTAAAGTATGAAAAAAAAGGTGGCAACAAATCACAACAGTTGTATTAATTTCGCAATAGACGTATTTCGGTTACCATGGCGCCGGGCGAAAGAATAGATAGATTTTACTTCCTGCTTTACTGATTTTGTACTGGAAATAAAAATTGCAAATTTCAAAATGCTTCAAATTTCTTCCAAATTAATTCAAACTTGCTACAAACTTTTAACATCACAAGACGAAGTTCCAGTTCAAATATCATCGGGTTTCGAGAATAAATAAAAAATGTACAATTTAATTGCAAATTAAATGTTATTATAATACGCGTATTTCAAATTCTAACTATGATTAAACTATTTTTAGTACATCATTCGAAAGATATTTTAAAGTACTTTTATATTTTTCGAAAGCGGGATTCAAGATTTCGCTTCATTTACATGTTTTGAGGTCTCCTGAATCGGGTTTTTTTTTTTTTTTTTTTGTATCTGAGCTACTAATTAAAATAATTCCATAAGTAATACATCATAAGATAGCTTTGTTGGTTTGAAATCGAACAGTAGATTACAGAAATTTCTACCGCCAGATGGCGCTGTAATATTTTAAAATTTCAATATTTCAATTTCTAATTATGATTAAATTGTTTTTATTACATCATTCGAAAGATATATTAAAGTTCTTTTATATTATCGAAAGTTTTAACCAGATTTGCACGTTTTGAGGTGTCCTGATTAGGTTTTCTTTTGCATCTCAGCTAATTCAGTTAGACCGTTCAAAATTGGTATATGTAGGTTAATTAGGAAGGGCTGAAAGGGTGGGGAAGATATAGGCGTGCACCGCGCGTACGGGACAGCGCTGCCGAAGGCAGTGGGGACCCGGTCCGACTTTTTAACCGATGCGAAATTATTTTTTTTTTCTTTTTCTTTTCTTAAGAATAAAAATTTGATTTGAGAAGGAATATTTGCGCGTAGCGCGCGTATACCTTCACACGTGCGTGCGCAGCGCGCATGGGTCTGCGCTGCCGAAGGCAGTGGGGAACCGGTGTGAGTTTTTACCCGATCAGATTTTTTTTTTTCTTTTTAGGGTGGGGGCACGGAGGGTCAGGGAAGGAATACGCGCATGCAGCGCGCACGGGGCAGCGCTGCCGAAGGCAGTGGGGACCCGGGCCGACTTTTTACCCAATCAGAAATGATTTTTTTTTTTTAAATTTCTTTTCTTAATACTAAAAGTTACTGTTAGTGATTCATTAATTTTAGTGATTCATTTGAAAATACTGACCCGCTAGCGGGCGAAGCTCGCTAGTATTAAATATTTTCTGTCTGAAATATAAAAAGGAAAGTAGAAGAAAAGGACAGAAAAGAGAATAATTGTGCAAAATGGATCTCGGAAAAAAGGGCACTTCGAAAAAAAAAGGCACTCATAAAATGGGCACCCGGAAAAAAGGACACAGGTAAAAAGGGCATTTTTGCAATTTGCAAATCGCAAAAATAATAAACATCAAAGAATAAATTTAAAGAATTATTTCATAATTCATTTTTAGAAATTTCAATCAATTAAATTGTTTTCATTTTCACTTAGTATATACATGGGGGAAGAGGGAGACAAGGAGCAGATTGAAAGATAATAATTTTCTTTATATTATATTTTTAGTGATTTTAATGAAAAAGTGCATCTGCGTATAAATTTATATGCAAATTCGTGCAGTAGTTCCTGAGATATAGTCTTCCCTAAAATTGTAGAAATCGCGGTATAGCACTGCCACCTGTTGAGTAATGAGCACCAAAAGTTGATAAGCACTAATCTGGATCAAAGTGCGTCCGCATATAAATTTGTATGCAATTTCGTGCAGCAGTTCGTGAGATATAGCCTTTCATGAAACTGTGGAAATCGCGGCCTAGCAGCGCCACCTGTTGAGAAAGTGATACCAAAATTTCGTACGCTCTAATTTTAGTCAAGGTACATCTGCATATAAATTTACATGTAATTTTGTGCTGTAGTTTTTGAGATACAGTCCCTAAAAATTTTTGACGCACAAACACGGACAGATATTTTCTAAAAATCATTCAATCGTGTTCTGGATCTTTTAAAACGTGTAAATTCGTCGAAAGCCGGAAGTCGAAAACTTTTACGAATCCAATACTTTCTTTTATTGAATATAGAATAAAGTAAAAAAGGGGGAGGGGGGAAGAAATGCAAAATTAGAATCTATAAATGCATTATAGTTTTTTACTGAAAAGTGTTTAAGAAGTTTGCCAACTATGCTTGAAATTTACCAAATGTGCAGTTTGTTTTAACATTGTGTGTAGGACTTGAGGGAGGGATGAGGGTTCCCTCTTACCTCTCGTTAGCAAGCGTTCACAAAGAACGATGAGTTCGCCTTTATACGCATTTTCCAGAAATTCAAAGAAATCGCCTTATCAATAACCAATAAACATGAAATAAAGTCTTCTTACAAAAAATGAGCGAACTTTTTGTATAAGTTTCGTCTATAAAATACTACATTTGGGTCTGGGGCCCGGCCTGATCTTCGCGATTGTTTCCCCACTCCATGCTGTAAGAATCGTACTGATATCCCATCTATAGTCACGCGCCATATTAGATGCTTTGGAATATTTAATAAATTTACCTTAACAAAAATGCTGCTTCTTGGATGCGTTCTTGGGTAATCAGTTTTCTTCTATAATTTTTAATTTGTTTTCGTACAGCTTATCCTATGCTTATCCTAAGAATATCATCTGTTCGGCGGCTAATAAACTTCCTCAGATACTGTGTTAAATCAATATGACATTCATATCTTTATTTGTTCAAAAATTATGCACAAAAAGAAAACACGGGTCAGCAGGATTTTTTTTTAATTTTTCTCACCAGTGTGTATAGAGAACTGCAAAGGGCAGTTAGAAAACGGGCCATTTAGTGATGAAACCGAAACAAGCTTTTGAGCAATTTCAGTATTTTTTTTTTCCTTTATAAAACAATATAGAAAAGAGTTTTCTTTCAATATAGTGATCAGCGAAGCGGGAAAAGACTGCTAGTTTCAAATATGACATAGTTCTCTTAAACTGAAATTGATTAATGATATCTTAGAACTTTTATTAAGCTTTGACCTCAATGTTGCGTACTTAAGTATTCGTATTTCCACCGAAGTGCTTACTTTTCTTATGAAATTCAGAAAACAATTTTCGAACTACGGCAGCTTTAATTATCTTAATGGCCAATATCAACTGGATTGGCAAACAAAACACATTATTTTCTCATCATTTTCAATTTACTTTAGGAAAGTCAGCTGTAACCAGAAGAGAGCAATTTTTATTATGAAGTTTCTTCAACGAAAAAAGTTAATGAAGTTTACTTCCAGCAAGTTTCTTAGTGTATATTTAAGTAAATATTCCAAGTTCCTTTAATGCATTTAATTTCACATTAATGAATTTAAACTAAGAGCACAGTCGTTCATTTTTCTTAGATTAATGACTTTTCTTGAGGTTAATATAACTTTGTATTTTTTATATTGAGCTTATTAAATGCAGGAACAGTTTTTGTAATTGAATATTAGAAATAGTTTTTATTAGAAATTTACATACATAAGAAATTTGAATTTTTTCTATATTAGAAATACAGGTTAGGGCAAATACACATATGCATACACACGCACACATATGTGAGTGTGTGTGTGTTTGAAATAATTTTCAATATATATATATATATATATAATAAATACATTCCCCGACAAAACTGGTATTTACATTATATAAAAACAATATAAATTAAAACTGAAATGTCCAAAATTTGTCACTAAATTTAAAAAATACAATTTAACAATTTAATAGTTTTTGTATTTTATAAATAATATTATAAGACCGGCATTGAATTTTTTTTCTTTTTTTTTTTTTTTTTTTTTTCAATTTAAATTATTTTTAAGCTTAAATTCATAACAAATTTTGGATATGCAAGAGGATATAATATAATATTTGTTATGTTTATTTTATTATAAGAAACTAACAGTGTTTCTTATACTGTTATATATATATATATATAGTTATATAAATTATTATGTACCTAATTAATACAATTTTCCTTCTAATTAATAATGCATTTCATGCCTCTTGTGTATTTGTTTTGGCTGTACTGTCAAATTTATCCGTAAGTTATTGTATTCTTAAATTATATATTAATTTTATGGACCTTATATGAAAATAATTGAAAAATACTTTTACTGCAATTTTCATTATAAATATCCTAAATATGATGGTAAAATTATAATTTAAAAATCTTTTTCCAGTTTGAAAACTTTCAATTGATACTTTATTTACTTATTTAAATATTGTTCTGACTTTAAAGTTTAAGTAAATAGAAATTCGAAAAACAAAAAAATCCTGTAACTAAACTGTCTATATAACAATTTTTCGAGTATATTTAAATTTCGAAATTCATAAGTCTGCATCAAAGCTAACTATTTAAATAATTTTAGAATTTTCCATACAGAATATGCACATTCACAAATTGAAATTGTAGTTTTTAACGTAGTGCTAGAAATTTAAAAATAAAAATAAAATATTTAAAAATATTTTGTTTATTGAAAAATAAATATTTTTCTTTATAACTTACTATCCAGAAACTAAAAAATATCTAATTTCAAATGTTGTTTTATCGACTGAGTCGTTAAAATTTTGGTAAATATTAGCAACACTAATGAAGAATAAATCATTGAGTGAAAATGTAAAAATTTCCTTCTATATACCACAACGCGTCCACAAAAAGTAAATTTGCTTTTTCAGACTAACTCTAAATTAAACTTTAAATATTTTTGTATATTTACTCGTTTTGAGGCTTCCTGAATACCGAAATTAAGTTTTTAACTTTTGGTCTTTGTCTGTGTCTGTTAGAGAAAATTAAAAACAAATAATTTCAGGAGATCCAAATGTTGTATTTGGAAGTTAATGTTACTAGAAAAGTTTGTTCAAGAATGATAAGTTTAAGGAATGTTGCGTGTGAAAGTCGTCTGAAGAATTCTAAATAAACTTTTGAATTTAATAACAGATTTGAATTCTATATAAATGTAGGTGCAAAACTGAAACAGGGGAGTTAAGGGGGCGGTATCTCCCTTACACAGAAATACTTGTCAAACAAAGCTGTTCCAAAACCTAATTTTAACGTAGGTTTACATAACAGGACTTGTTATCTTACCCCTAAACTCCAATCTCTATTTATATTAAAACCAGAATAAACTACTACGTCAGAAACGCCGAAGAAAAATATTTGAGATGCATACAGCTGTTTCGGTAGCCTTAAACGTACCGTCTTCAGCTCAAAAAGAACTCTGAATCTGGAGAAGTGCTCCTACATATAGGAGAGGGACAGAATTTAGTTCAACCAATAGGATTACGGGAAATGTAGGGAGAGTGGCCAATAGAAATTCACGAATGTTAGGTGTGTAAACGGTAGAAAAATTAAGAAAATGCGGTCAGAATGTAAAATTTCCAACAATCAGACAAATAGGGAACAGCGAAATCACAGTTTACAAGGTTTTTAGAATTTTTATAAATATGAAAAGCTTCAAAGAAACCGAGTTCATGAATGGATTTATGTCTGCAAATTACCTAAATTAAATTATTTTTCTACTGTTTACACAGCTAACATTCCTAAATTCTTATAGGCCACTCTCCCTATCTTTAGCATAATGCTATTGGTTGAACTAAATTCGGTCCCTCTCTTATATATAGGAGCACTTCTCCAGATTCAAAATTCTTTTTGCGATGAAGATGGTTCGCTTAAGGCTACCGAAACAGCTGTATGCATCTCAAATATTTTTCTTCGGTGTTTCTGACGTAGTAGTTTATTCTGGTTTTAATATTCCAACGCCAAATCTCCTGTTATCCATATTTATATTATTAACTTTCAGGGTAAGAGAAAGTCATGTGAGTGACACACTAAATAATTTTCTTAATTATAATTACATATGAATACGTAATTTCATATGAGTGAGTGAATGGTTTTAGGTACTTTTTTTGATCTTATTTAAATGGATTTCATCAACATTATTGTATCCTATAGTTTCAATCTCTTACAATAATATGTCATTTGTCATTCATCCTATACAAGCACGCATCCCAAACAGGATAATTACAAGGAGGACATAAAGTGAGCAGAAATTCAATATTGCAGAAGTGAATCTCTGTTTATATTATAATCCTTGTAACCATTGAAAGTAGTGTACTTCTATGAAACTTAACGATTTTACTATCATAATAAATTTTTAAACCGAGAACGAATGCTGATTTTAAATAATGTAACGATGTTAACAAATCTGTAGTTTATATTTTTATGAAAATTTATATTATTTAATGTACAGGATGTTTATAAATTCTCTGTACATTTTTGAGAAATATGTTTTAATTCCAATTTCTTTGCAGGTGATCTGAGAGAATGCTGTCAGCGGAGCAAAGAATCATCATTGTTTGTGCCCCATTGTTGTTTAATTATCTTAATGAAACTTTTCCTGATAGTGGATTGGTCGTGGCTCTCAACGTCTTTGGACTCCACGATCACCAGACTTAACTCCTCTAGACTTTTTCGTATGGGTATTTGTCAAATCCAGAGTGTATCGAGTTAAGATTCGGAGCATTGCACAATTAAAACAGCAAAGTACGGCAGCAGCAGCTGAAATTACACCAAGAATTTTCCGGAGTGTAGTGGAACTATGGTAATTGTGTCTAGACACTCAAGAGAGCCACATTGAATCGTACTAATTTAGTCTTCTGTTATGTTGCGTTTTCAGGTAAATAACTTATATTTCAGAATAAAGCCCGTTTAAGCAAAAATGTATAAAGATTTTATAAACACCCTGTATATACAAATTATTTTATTAGTAATTTGTTTAAAGAATATAGAAGGGAATTTACTAAATATTTTGCTTTATAATAAAAAAATAATTATATTTTAAAACATTTTTACACGATTTTTTTTTTCAAAAATGGTTCAATTTATTTATTTATATATCCGTATTACTTTTAACCTTTATAATCTACAGATATGTATATAGATATATATTTAATCTTATAAAGTTTTTGAAAACTTCTTTTTTTTAAAACTAATTAAATAAGTTATATAAAAAAATGGTCTAATTTAATTTACGTTCTAACATTTACATTATGATAAATTGTAAAAAATAGAGTCCTTCATGTATTGTCTATATCCCTAACAGCACAAAATGTTTCAGAAACGTAACAGTCCTACAACATGGAAACATTCTAAATATTACAGAAACGTTCAGTTTGCTTTCCGATTACTTTCATAAACGTAGAAATATCCGCGATCGAAACAAAAAAAAATCGAATACGTAACAGAAACGTTTCAATCACATAACAGAGAGAACATAGAAAAGACCGAATGTTTCAGAAAGGTATCAGAGAGCATATTAAAATGTGTTACGTTTTTGAAAGTTTCTAAGCATTTTAAAACATAACTGAAACATTCTGTGCTGTATGGGATACTAGGTGTCCCATAAGTTTGTAGACATTTTAGAAATTCATAAATATTGAAGAAATTGTTAGAACTGAACGCGATTTGTGAAAAAGTTATGATAAAGTTGTGAAAAGAGCGATTTATTTACTCATTTATTTATTTATTTTTCTTTCGGTAAAAAAAAAAAAAATAATTGTTAAAATTTTCGTTGATAGAGGGCGATGCGCGTGAGAAAATCACACATTTTCGTGAAAAATTATATTTATTTGCATGCAAATGTTTGCAGGAATATAAGTCCTATTCTATGTCTCCGCCATTACCACAAATTACAGTTTACGAACGAGTTACAACATCTCTAACTGCAGCTTCAGTAATATTTTTTAAATACATTCCTTTTTAAGTCTTGTACATTTAATTTTTACGACAAATATGTTAAAATACGGAATGAAGAAGATACTTTCAAATTTTGAAAATACATTATTTATCAGAATTTATCCCTATTTTAAATTTTAACCACATTCATAAATCTTTTGATTTTCACTTTTAATAAGCAGAGTCTGGCATTTTAATTGTCCTTTTAAAAATTGTGTGTACTTTGCTGATATATTGAGTCTCCGAATAGTATATGTTACATTAATTTTGCTTATGAAATTTACAATGAAGTTATCATTAGTAATGTGAAAGGTAAAATTACGTTAGAGCAATAAAATTAAAAGTTTTAATTTTGAAACTCATTTTTGGAAAATTCATTGTACTTGTTTTGATATATATATATTTTATATTTCTTTTAGAACAATGCAATATTATTATTATTATTATTATTCTCACAAATAAATTAAGCTAGTAAAAAAAAAATCCCTTTTAACAAATATTTCTTTTATACATATATATATATAGAGAGAGAGAAGTGTATATAGATAGATAGATATATCTCTGGTTAGATATAGATATATCTCGGTGGTTATAGTTAGAGCAGCATTCTTCAGTTAAATCGGGTGAGCGGATTGCGACAAAATTTGATATGGGAATGATTCATAAAAAGCGTTAAACAAGTTTTTTTTTTTTAAATGTTTATTTTTTTTTTTTTTATTATGAGCTTTTAATTAAAAAAAAAAAAAAAGCTCAAATTTAAAAAATACAATTACCCACACAAAAACTAAACTATATACATTCAAATTGTTTATGCAATTGCACAAGTCATTTCATTTGTTATGATATTGAAATTTTTTATGCATTTTTATAAGTCATTTAATTTGTTATAGTGTTCAAATTGCTTATGCATTTGTATAAATCCTTTTATTTGTTATAATGTTAAAACTGTTTGTATTTGTATAATTTATTTTATTTGTTATGATGTTCGAATTGTTAATGCATTTGCATAAGTCATTTTATATGTTTATAATGTTCAAATTGTTTATACATTTGTATAAATCATTTTCTTTGTTATGATGTTCAAATTACTTATGCGTTTGTATACGTCATTTCCTTTGTTATGATGTTAAAATTTTGTATGCTTATATAATTCATTTTATTTGTTATGATGTTTAAATTGTTAATGTATTTGTATAGGACCTGCTAATTCTTATATTTTCAGTTTTTCTATACAAAGTTCCGCCGAATAGATATTATAAGGACTATTTATAGTTGTTTTAGATTCATTTACGAGTTATTGCCAGTTGAATTATTAACATTGGTTAATTTACGGAATTGCAGTCACATGATATAATTGGATGTATTTATATGAAGAAGCTTATCCAAAATCGCTGAATGTCACTTACGAATAGATATGCAGATTCCATTTATTCGTGAGCTTTTATATGCTGATTTTAAGACTTTGGTTGACTTAAATAATTGTGATCACCGGTAAAATAAGCAAAGATACAATTTCATATATTTTTAGAAAGAGTGGCTTTTCCTAAAAGCATAGAGTGTCACTCTTATATTATATAAATATGTATATTTCATTTATCAGCATTATAGATTAATTCATGAGTTATTGCGTATCGACTTTGGTTGATTTTTGTGATCGAGATCTTCACTAAAATAAAACAAATGCACTGCATAAAAATATAGATGCAATTTACAGATATTTATTTGATGAACTGAAATGCATATATTATTTAAAATAAATTATTTTGTGAAAAAGAGAAAGAGAGTATACATAAAATGTCGAGTTTAACTTTTCATTTAAACAAACAGGAAAAACAATTACAAAAAATTTTAATAATTCTTTATTTAGCGAATAACAATGAGATTAAATTTATAACATACAAATTACGTAAAAATGATCAACCTAAATTCACGTATTTTCTGTAATTAATTGACTACTTTCTACATCGTTATTAGTGTGGAATGTATTCCCCGACTGCAAAAGGAGAAAACTTTAATTTATTATTTTACTCAAGAGAACCATTTGATTAATTAAGCAAATGCGTTTCTCCTTTCCCGTCAGTAAATCTCCTCTGATTAATTGAATGCATGTCGGTTTAAAATCTGTGCAAATATACGTAACAAAATTGTACTCTTAATTTAGCGTTAGAAGATACGTCAGAACGCAGAGAGTCGTGGAACGACTCTTTGTTGTTTCACTGCTGTCTAAATGGGAAAGAATGTCGTCTCTCAGAAAGAGTGATTAATTAAAAGTAGAATTGTGCGTAACAAGATTTATATAATATTAATGAAGATTTTAAAATCATATAACATTGGTTTATTTAAAACTCAAAAAAAAGAAAATTATTTATATAAAAATTGGTCAGAAATTTCAAATACTAACCATTATAAATAAGCGAAATTCCTTTTTTTTTTTTTTTTTTTTTTTTTTTTAAATAAAATAAAATTCATAAATACGTTTATACTATCTAATATATATTTTATAAATATAGTATCGAAATATAGAGAAATAGTTATTAACAATTATAAAAAATTATGAGAAATTGAATTGCGTGTAACAAAATAAATAATAGTCAATAAATAATAGCGTGTAAAAATAATAGTCAACACTGAGAAAAAATTCTGTAACTGACGCCAAGAATCTAAATTGTGGCTCTAGAAAAAATAGTTCCATGTCATCCTTATAAATTCTAGTCCCCATTGAAAGTGAGTTCTAGAAACTCCCTTTACAATTCTAGGCTTTTCCCTATATTATCGAGGGTAAAGTTATTTAAAATTCTCTGCAAATAAATGAAAAAACAAGATGCGGATTTCAGCAAGTATAATCTTGGTTTATGACTCAATTCCAGAAAATCAAGCCAGAATTTCTCGCAATACAAAAGATTTCGAATATTAGGAATATTCTTTCACCATCTAGAAATGTGTGGACTAGAAATTCTCGATCATTTCGTCCATTCAGTTTATTAGCTCGAAAACCTATATTTCTAGTTAAGGGAAAATGACCAATTATTCTTCCTAGATGAAGGCGGTATATATTTTTTTCTCAGTGTAATTTTTCACAAAGTCGCCTAACGCTTCTTCTTATTTTCCGTTAACAATGGCTTCCAAAGAAAAACATTTGCTTGTGAATAGCCTTTCACGGTAATCGAGTCATAATTGAGTATTTCTCTAAATTAAGAAAACTCCAAACTAAGTATATCTATTTGTCTGTACAATGAGAAAAAATATATACCGCCTCCATCTAAAACGAATAAGTGGTCATTTTCTAAATTATTTAACTAGAAATATAGATTTCTCAGCTATGCGTATAAGGCAAGCTTATAAGCTGAATAGACGAACTGATCGAGAATTTCTAGTCTGTACATTTCTAGATCGGGAAACAATTTTCTGAATATTCTGACTCTTTTGTATTGCGATAAATTCCCCATTGGTTTTCTAGAATTGGGTCATAAACCAAGATTATAGTTCCTCTTGTATTCACATTTATTTGCAGAGATTTTTAAATAAGTTTGACCTCTATAATATAAGCAAACGCTCTAGAATTCTAACAGGGGTTTCTAGAACTTCGCTTAAAAGGGGCCTATATAAGGATAACATGGAACTATTTTTTCTAGAGCCACAAATTAGATTCTAGATGTTAGTTTAAAAAAAAATAATTTCTCAGTGTCTGAAAATAGCAACTTTTCATCAAGTTGCCAAATCACGAAGTCCTCTATGTCAGTTTTAAATAAAGGAAAATTGGCAACTAATAAATAAAAATAAATATGTGTAAACTCTAATAATACTGGACAAAAATAAATAAAAATTAATTATTTTGTTGTATTCATAAACTCATTTTTCCATAACCAATGTCTGATTGATGTCAAAACCTTCAAAAATTAAGCATTAAAATTTTTATGCACCAATCGAAAGATTGAATTTTTATTCATTAGTTTTCTCTCGGGAATATGTTGTTTAATGGACACTCCTCATTTCCCAAAATAAATCTCTAATATTTATTTCAAGGAATGTAAATTTTAAAACTTTACAACAATTCAAAAGTAAACGCTCTCTTAATTTGACGTTAGAAAATATGTCAGAGTCCAATGCGTTTCGTAATGACAGCACATTCGGTTGCCAGTCATTTTAGAGATGCATTAAGAGAGAAATCTTGTAGTAGAGTCAGAATTCGATTTAAAATCACGATGTGCATCAAAATTTATGAAATTTTTAATGGATGACATTTAAATATAATTTATCTTAATTTGAAGTATGTAACACTAATTTATCTTCTGAAACATAAAGCTTAACAACCGAGGCAAATTTAAATGGTGTTGTAGTATCTGCAATTTATATCTAAGAGGATATATCGTGATTTAACATTTTATTCCATTATAAATAAAATGACAAACTTGGTAAATTTGTGAACTTAATGAATTTTATTGTTGAATAAAAAGTCCATTTTTAACAAAGAAAAAAAAACTTTCTTTTAGCACGTTTAACTAAATTTTTATCGTTTTTAATTATTATTTTTTACATATATATATTTATTGTATTTTCTATGCCTACATTTTTGTTCAATTAAAAAAATATACATATATTTTTAATGCATGTTAAACAAGATTGTGCATGGAAATTTAGATAAATCTTACATTACATTTAATATAAGTTTTTAAATAATGTACATAGTGTAAAAGTGCGAAATCTAAGAATTCTTTTTATAATTTTCTAAAACCCAAATTACATAAAAACCTGAAAGTTAATTGCATGTTAAGGAATCATACATAATAAAAATCACATAGAATTTTTTTTAAAACCCACATGTCAACTACTTTGTTGCGGCCATAATAAAATATTCTTTTATATATGTATATAAAATAAATATATTACCTTCATCTCTATACATATAGAAATGAAGATAATTCAGACCAAATCTGTTTCCAGTGCCTTTTGCATTGTAAAAACGGAAAATAAATTAAAAATAAATTAAAAAAATAAAAAAAACTTAAAAAGAAAAAGAAAAATGGCGTAAAAGCATTTATTTATTTATTTATTATTATTATTTTGTTCAAAATGGAAGAAAATCGCTTTATAGGTATCGATTCGTATTATATTCGATTATATTCGATTATAGGTAACAATTCGCTTTATAGGTATCGATGAGTACTTTTGAGAAATACTCATATTGAAAATTTATACCTCCGATGAGACGAGAGGGGGGCGGAGCGAAGCTTCTACATATGTATAAATTTTATCCTGGTAGACTTATCATTATAAATTAATGTTTTCAGTTTCACAATGACTGGTTAAAAATAGTTTCACATTTATGTGAAATTTTTAACGATACTGCCATATTTAAAATTGTTAATAAGTGGAACAACTGCGCTACATGGTCAGCTATACGTTCCAAAAAAGTTGACAGACATCAATTCATGTCACGGATCAACTGAATATAACTTTTCAAAAAGTCCTGAGATCAATAAATCAAGTAAATCAAGTAAAAAGAAAGAAAGAAAGAAAAAACGGGGAAATTTTTCAAAGATGAAAGTGAAAAATATTTAAAAATGGAGATAAAGTCATTTAAAGTTTTTGTTTGTGAATAAGTACCGATTAAAGAGTAGGCTTCGTGATATAATTGGCTTTGGAGAAAAATTACAAGTCAAAATATTTGCAAATAAGCAAACATTAATTTATTCTACATAAATAATAATTAATGTAAATATTCACTTGCTCAAAATATTATATATATTCGAAAGTTCCTCTCCGATTTCATTAAAATACTTTGACGTGAAGTTGCATTCGAAAATGCACGTAGAAATGCAGAATACGTAGTTTTGTGAAATTCTCTCCCTTTTCCCATTTAGGAGCGGGAGCAGACAAAAAGGGGAGTGGATGTCTTTGTGTTAACTCTAAAAAAATATGTGAAATCATGGACAGAAGATTGTAATCACCAACTAACATAGAAAATAAGAAAACGGCATGTCGTTAAGTCTGTTTATAAAAATATTCGGAGTTCATAAAAATCTTTAAAGAATTATAATCATAATATTTATACTGTTCAAGTTATTTGAAAACTAAATACTCTTAAATAGTTTAAGTGGTCATGTAACTGTAATAGCTCAGTTTGTGTAACAATATAAGTAAAAAATTCTTGATAATGTCTTTTCTCGTTTTACTTATCCAATTGATTATTAAATGAAAACACATTAATGTCTAAATTTAAACGAGAACTGATTAATAGATGAAAATTTTTAAGAATAATATAGTACTAAATAAGTATTAAAAAGTTAAATTTAAATACATCTAATATCATTAACATACATTTAAAAATGCATTAAAATTGAACTAGTCTTTTACTATAGGGATTAGATATTTACATTTAAAATTACTATATAATTACCATAAAAATAGCTGTGATAAAGAATCAATTTTTAAAAAGACATTTTTATATTGATCAGATCCATAATAAATAGTCTAATTACTTCATGAAAAGGTTTTATATTATTCATCGAACGTGCAGCACTTACAAATACTGTGATATTCACAGTTTTTCCAAATAGCTGGTTTTTAAGTTTACATTTAACTAATAAGGAAAAAAATGCCATGTAATTAAATCTGTGAATGCAGTTTATTTGCTAAAATCAAATAATGCAAAACTTATGAAAAATTTAGAGAAAAAGAAAAAAGAGCACTACATTGCATAAGATTTATATTGCATATTTCTTCAAACTTTTCATTTTCTTTTAAACAAATAATTTAAATGAATATGAAGCTTTTTATATGCAAATATTTCATTTCTTATTCTAAAAGAAATTTATATCCTATTTTTCCTTTTCTATTTGAATTTGCATTTCATATTTTAAAATTTCAGCAAATAATTCAGTAAAAAATGAAGTAACTAAGCTTTTCCCTTACTGTTATTTTAATCAATGCCGTCTAAATTCTAAACAACTCTAAAGAAAAATAAATAAATAAATAAATTTCATTGAGGATTATTATATTGATTTTTATTTAAAAAAAAAAAAATAAATAATAATATGGCAGTAATTCATTTTTTTGTAAGTTGGAATTAATTAAATGTTTAGTCAGAATACAAATTTAAGATATTTTCCGTTCTACTATTTTGATTAATTTTATTAATTATGGTACTTTTTACTGTAGAATTTAAAAGAAATTATTATTTAGGGATCATTTTCAAATTTAACTTACACATTGTCCAGAAGGCAGTCGAGACAACTCAAGCATAAATCAATATAAAAAATTTAATTTGAATTGTGGTTTAAAAGAAAAAACTATATTAATATTTCTATCATTAAAAAATAAACAAATTTTCATTGCAAAGTTTAAAATATAATTTTAGGCAAAAATTTAAACCTTTTTCTAATTGTATATAGTTAAACTTTTTTTTTTTTTTGGTTGTTATCAAATTTTTATTATTATTATTATTATTATTATAAAATGAAAAAAAGATGTTTGAATAATTTTAAACTTAGCTAAAATAAAAATATTTTCATACTCTATTGAGAAATTAATATTAAAATATAAAACTATAAATAAGTATAATTTTTAATATACTAAAAATTACGGTAACGAACTTGACACAAAGGTAGAGACAAAATATTGTAAATAAAATCTTGAAAATAATCCTTATATATTTCCGATAAAAATAAATATCTTATCATACCATTTTTAAAAGCTAAACGCGTATAGCATTTCTAGATAAAACACACTCTTATTTATAATCTACAAAAGAAATAGACCGCTTTTGCTATTTTGAAAAAACTATACTGTGGAAAAAACATAAAATTTTCCCAATTTTATAAAATGGTCCCATGGTTAAAACAATAACTAAAAATCATGCGGTACACACTCATTATTAACACTTTCAAATTGTACGTAACCGTTGTGCAGTTTAACCTTCAATGTTGTTCGCCTACGTTATCACACAACAGACAGATAGAAAGACAGAAAAGCAGACATAAAGCCAAAAAAGCAGACAGATAGACTAATTCAATTCATAATTCCTTTTAAGCACTCTTGGATAGTGTTAAAACTTTTTAAGACAAATAGAAATGCAATTCCAGCATTTTCGTGTATCGTATTCTATGCAAAACGTTATTTCAGCATATTAGCAATAAATGTCAATGTCATTATGATTTTGCAACAGGAATTTATTTAAATGTGATTTTAAAAAATGTCTCCCCTAAAAAGCAATTGGCATTATTTTGAGTGTCTTTGTATACAAACCAGTTGTAGTGGTCTATTAAAGTCATTTTAAATAAGAAAAAATCCATAGTGAATTTAATAACATAACACATCTTTAATAAATTCTGAAAATATTTACAGACGGTACAGTCGGTAATAAAAGTATCCTAACACTAGCAAAAATTCCTATATAAAAAAAGTAGAGTTAATACTGTTTTGTTAAATAAATCCTTGTCGAATGATGTTCTTAGTCGGTCTAAGAACATGATTCGACAAAGATTTAACAAAACAGTATTAACTCTACTTTTTTTATATAGGAATTTTTGCTAGTGTTAGGATACTTTTGTTACCGACTGTACATCGGCAGACGGACAGACAGACAGTCAAGTAGACAGATACACTAATTTCATTCATAAAAAATTAGTAGTGCATTTGATAAAATTTAAAACACTTTTTCTTTTCCTTACTTATCCCACTAGAATTTTAAAAGTATGAAAGTTTTAATTTAATATCCATTAAAAATTTTTATTAGACTGATCTTATTTTTAAAAAATATTTACATTTGAATATCTTTTTAAATAAAGATAAATAACAAAATGGTGAAAATTTGATATATATATATATATATATATTTGCAGGATACATCTTTTTTTTTTTTCTGGTTGTTATTATGAAAGCTTCAACTCTTCAAGCTTAAAATTTGTTTAATTATTCACACTTAAGATTTCATTCCGTGCATAATAAAATTTGGTGGTTTCATTAATTTTAATAAATTCTAAAGATTAAATAAAAAATCTATTTAAAAATAAATAAATTAATTAATTAATTAATTAATTAATGAAAAATTAATAACAATAATAATAATTATTATTAATTCGCCAATAATAATAATGTCTAAATCATGACATGTTGGCCTTTGGATGAGATTGCTTAAGACTAAACATTAAACTAAACTACAGTAAACATTAGTTAAATCGTACATTTTCTGTATTTATTTATTAGTACATCTCTTTTTTCACGTAAGATGGCGCTTGCTCACGTTACGTTGAAAGTTAAATATAAACTGAAATTTAAAAATGATTAACGTTAAAATTAAATAACTCTTTTAAAAATCACTTTTTAATATAGTTATTAGCTTTTAAAGATTAATAACTATCACTTAATGCATTCAATTATTGCATTTCAGTAGCACCTAAATCTATTAATCGTTTCTTTACGATTAATAGAGATAATAGATTCTTTAGGATTAATAGATTCTTTACGATTAATCTTTTCTTCTTACTAATGTTCGTTTGGCAACCTATTTATTTCTACTATCTCCGTAAGTATCGTTTAACATGTGGATTTCTTAAAAATACTTATTCCTTATATCAGTTTTGGTTTCTGTTATTATTTAATCTAATTTCATTTTTTTTTTTTTTTTTTTTTTTTTTTGAAAGATAGAGACTTGAGCTGTATATTGGCTTGAATTAGCTATACAGTTTTCCGAAATCTTTCTCACTGCTGATATGCAAGGTTCTTGATGAGTTAACATTTCTATTTTTCAGCATTTAAAATTCCAATTTTCAATTTATGAATTCTGTTTTTTTTTTCCCTCTCTCTCTCCTTTTATCGGATCTCTTTGGTAATTTTATCCTTTTCTTTTTTCTATAAAATGTTGACTGTTTCTATTAATTAAATGGTTTTTGCAAACTATTATCTCATCGTTAGGCTTATGTGTTATGTTTGTGTCATTTCTCTTCTGCGTACTTTAACTTGTTTTTACTAATCATTGGTACTAAATTAAATTATCACCGTGACAATAATTTTATTCGAAATAAATCTCATTTAAAATTTAATTATATGTTGGTATTTTCATCTATCTTTTGTCTGCTGAGTGTTACAAAGGTATTAAATTATTCAAATTATATATATATATATAATGTAATTAAATTAAATTATCATCGTGACAATAATTTTAAACGAAATACATCTCATTTAAAATTTTATTGTTGGTATTTTCATCTATCTTTCATTTGCTGAGTGTTGTAAAGGATTTATATTAATCAAATTATATATATATATATATATATATATATATATATTATTATTATTATTATTATTATTATTATTATTCATAATACAGAATTTTCAAAGAATTTTCTCTTTTCTAAAGCAAACTATGCACACAAAAAGAATGATATTCAATTAAAATCTCAAAATGAAGAATTTTAATCTACGACATGTTTTTGACATTATTGAAAATAATTAAATATAATCCGCTTAAAAGAATGTCGTCAGCAAAAATGAAATTTGTAGAAAAAAGAGAAAATAAATTTTGTAGAAGAAGAAACTTCATGATAATTTTATCCCCCCCCCCCCCTTAAAATAAGTTTTTTTTTCTTTTTGTTGGTTAAAATATATTTTATTTTAATACGATGTGGGTATTATAAAGATTATATAGTTAAAGTGGAATTTACTAAATTTAATGCGATATTAGTAGTATTTATTCAAAATATCCTAGTATTATTTTGAATTATTTTATATTTATTTTTAGATAAATATTCTTGAAACATAATATTGTTAAAAACATTAAAAAATCAAATATAGTTAGATAATTAACTGAAATTTTAGGGATGAGCAATTTTCAAATATTTCAAGCAGAAATCGGATAAAATGCTTCGTTTTTTTTTGTTATTGTTACTCTTTAATTTCTACACTTTTCAGAAAAATTAGTTGGCATAGGCGGTCTCTGCTTATTTCTAATCAATGTATATTTACCGCATGGCATATTATATTACTGTTAAGAGAAATTAATTATATCGACAAGGTGACAGACGAAATGCCCCACCTACAAGGCCACCCACCTTTTAGTTTCATACGTTTACCTTTCTCTAAATTATAAATTAATCTTATTAAAATTAGTTATGTATTTTAGTTTTCGTACTATTCAATACTATTTTGAATGCAATGATCCTCATAATGCAAGTTTATGTGAAATACCGCTCCATTCTGCTATGTTAAGAAAATCTTAAACTTCGAACAACTTACGAAATTCTTAAATTAGGTCATTCATAGTTAATGTTGTTCATGTCTTTATCCAAAATGATATTTTAAAAGTAATCTTACATGCCTAAGAAGAAAGCTTTCCTCAAAATGGGGGTTTATGTGAGATTTTGCCTACTCTGCCATGTTCTGAGCTTACGTAAATTCTCAACGTAAATTTCTAATTACTTACGAGGTTTCGTTTTCAAATTTGAATTTTCCTAGTTTTGTTTATGTCAGGATCATAACTGTTATTTTAAAACTAATCGGAAGTATTTAGTGTAAAAATATTCTTTTAAATGGACGTTTTAGTGGAAATTTGCCCTTTTCTGCCATATCAACTAAATCATAAATTTCGAATAACATACGATATTTTTAAATTAGAATGTTGCAAATCTATAGGATTCTTGTCGGTGAAGTGATATTTCAAAACAGGACCGACCATTTATTCATGAAATATCGTGTACATGGATTAAAAAACTGTCAAACTAGCCCCCTTAAAAACTAACAGACAACCTACAGATAGATACCAAGTCGATTTTGTAATTTTTGAATTTTTGAATTTCCCACATCTCAAAGCGTGTAAAAAGTTAAAAAAATAAATAAATACATAAATAAATAATAAAAAATGTGGGCGAAAGATTTTTTGAATTACCCAAGATCTTAAGTCATTCCCATTGTATAATGGGGATCAACAAGCTAAATATTGAAGAAAACCATTCTAAGTATTAATAGATGGAGATAAAAAGAAGAATGAATTTATATTTCAATGGAATAATAATAATAGTAAACATTACGAGCAAATTTATGTTGGTGCTTAAATTTTTTTAAATAATGTAAATAACCTAAGCAATATAGCAGGTATTTGGTTACATATAAGAGACAAAAATGTGTATATTGTTTGTAAAAGAATATGAGATTTTCTATTTGATGCGTGGTCATTTGGAATAGCCTAATCGTCATTCGCTTATTTATTATCGATGCGATGATGTTGCCGATAAAATTTAGAGGGAAGGGTTTTGTTTTACTTCAGAAGAAGTGCAATTTCCAAGTCCCAATATTACTTTCTTGCTGTACCTTATACGAGTGTTTTACAGACATGTTCAATCAAATTCCCACAAGGAGAGCTGGCTGGCCACTCCGCATGTCCCATTGTTTTCATGTCAAGTATGCTCCTCATAACTAGAATTATATGATATATGACATTATCATGTGTTGAAAAGAAATGAAGTATCAATGAATACAGCAGAACATACGATTTGAGGTTTTAGCACAAATAATCTGCATAGCGTTGATTAGCCCGTAAAATTGTCTATCCCAAAAAGAATATGCAGACCCGTATGTCCACCTATGCTGATTCGGCTTCACAGATTGTGCTATGCTGTCATTACTGATATTTTACGAAAACGAATCGTGTGTCTCTTTTTTCGTTCTATACCACTCATTTTGGTCTTTAGAATAACTCTCACCTTAGAAGAAGTACAGAAGTGCATTAATTCTCTGAGCACCTTTGAAAAGGGCAAAACTGTAATGCGGTTTTCACTATACAGTTTTTAAATGAACTAAAATAATGTTAATTTTAAATTCTGATTAAAAATATAACGGTGGCCCTAAAGATAGAACTTATAATTATTATTTATTACTTTCATACTTCCAAAATAAGATAAAAATCCATAATTATATAATTTTAGATTATGAGTGTATTGTGGAAAAAACAAAGACTCGGTAAACGGGTATGTACAACAGCGGCGGTCAGATTGTTAAAAATGAATGGCCAGATTTGACACACGTAGACAGATTTTTATCACTGGCACCTGCCCCTAGTAAGATAATTCGCTAAAAATACTTGCCATAGACTATGGGATCACATGTCTAAACTTTGGGTGGTGTAAAGTCGGTTCGCTAGAATAACACAAACCCGTTAATGCCCGAATTGATTTTGCAAAATATTATTAGCTGATTATTTCGCTTCTAAATTAATATAGACAACTGACAGTAAAATATTAAACAATTCTTCTGATTGTTTTAAATTTAAAGCCTATCCTCATTTATTGACGTTTAGTGTTCCAGCGTGAAAACTTCGAGATAGAAAAACTTTGAGGTAACAGATTAATTTCCTATTATATGTTGACAAAGATCTCGAAAGTAAAGTATTATATTATTATTCAACTTGATTTAAGTTAGTATACCTGCGCAAAAAGCAAATATACGCGCGACGAATGAAAAATCATAAAATGACTACCCAAATTATGACATAATAATTAATAGTTAAAACTTTCAGGGATCATTTAGAGTGACGCTGTAAACTGTCAATAAAAAGCATAAATCATTCCAAGAAACCACAAAAAATATACGTGCCATTTTAATAGCTGTTCTCAAACGGGGACACTGGGCGCTAATGGATTAAAAGTGAGTCGCAAGTTTGCAGTACGCAGATAATATTTTTATCCCTGTAATCTTCCTCTGGTGAAATGAATTCCTAAATATGTTTGCTTACATATTGTATTATTATTTATTTTAAACTGGTGATCAAACATTTATCGAAAACGGTTCGGTGAATGTGGATTAAGAATTGACTATAGCATTAGTACCCAAAGAGAGAACAACCAATTTAAATTAAACTATGTAAAGAATTTTACCGATAAAATCATGTAGTCCATTGAGTATCTATTACATCCTTACGGTATAATGATATTTCGCAGAAGAATAAGACCCAATTATATAATAATACAACAGATAATAATACTGTAATTTAACAAACTAATGCCCTTCTCCCTACCAAATAATAATAAATAATAATTGAAATCGATAACTTTCTACAATTAGAAAAAAAAAATTGAAACTAAATAAATAAAGAATGAATTTCATTGCAAAAAGAAAAAAAAAAATTCGAAAGTAAATTGGAACCTTTTATTGGATAGATATAATAAAAGGGGGGGGGGGGGGGGGGGCAAGGGGGAACTAATGTTTCAGAATTTCGTACTAGTGTGAATAATTTAATACGTGCTTTGAATTTAAATTACAAAATCACGTAATGAATTATTTAAACATGATCATTAAGAAATTCGTTTTGCTTCAACGGACGAAACAATTTCTTTTGTAAAGACAATCATAATGAATTGTCAAAAGAGATATTTTTAAATATATTTATTCAAGTACGTAATAATACAGCAAATTTTAGAAGTATTCCATCTTTCATTTCTAATTGAAATTAGTTAAACAGATGTAGTAAAGCGTGCCTGAAATCAAAGCAATTTTGCTTTAAATACGATATTTCAAAACTCACAGATGAATGATTGCAAATAACGTGTATTTGATTTGATTTCCTTTTTTTTTTTTTTTTTTTTTTCATTAGCCTTTTACTTTGAAGCAATTTGTGATTTTTCTTTTCTGTTTGATTTAGTTAATGCTACTAAGAAAAATATTTATCAGTATTGGAGTATGATGAACAAGTTGTTTGGTGTCAATTTGCAATATCATTCAGCTGAAAAATTAATTATAAATGAGATTTCTCTGAAAAACCCGTGATTAACTCACATGATCTGTTTGGTATTTTTCTGCCTATCATCAAATGTTTCTTAAATTAGCAAAGGAAATCTTATGTTTAAAAAATATTCAAAATAAACGTATTTTATAAAAAGATTTTAATATATATATTAATAAATTAAAAGTTATTTGTCATGGTTTTAATGAATTCAACCGTCTGAAAATAATATTTATTCTCCTATCTAATATTCAATAAATGATTTTTTAAATTCTCTTAAGAATTAAAAAACTACTCGCTTTTCATGTTTAAATTAATAAATAAGATTGCATACGAATTTTAATCTTTTATTTTTATTTTTAATTATTAGTTTTTATTACAAATAAAAAGTATGAACATTTGTATAAACAAAATTCTGTATATATATATAAATTAGAGGATTCTAAGATTGAACATATTTTATAAGTACGATATTTTAATTCAAAATACAACACACACGCAATATTCCATACATACAAAATTAGTTTTTTTTTTTTTTTAATACAATTATAAAATTAAAATATTTTTTAAAAATTTATATGTAAGAATATTTATCAAAACTTTATGTATAGAATTAAGATTAAAAACTATTAAAAGTTTAAAATTAGAAAACATTTCACGTGTATATATAATATATAAAAGGTAACAAACCACTTTTTTTCTATGTACCGCAATTACACCTGACGATGCTATTGTTATAATGGCGGAAGGCTTTGTGTAGTTTTTAATAAAAATATTTTATCTACGTGTTTTAAAGTGGTTTGTTACCTTTTATATTTTATGTATAGATTTAAATTAATTATCTATGAAATGACTATTAATTGCATGGAAAGATATGTTCTTACTTGTGTTCCTCATTTTCACATTATTTAAATATACACTGAGAAAAAAAATATACCGTCTTCATCTAGAATGAATAAATGGTCATTTCCTAAATCCTTAAACTAAAAATATAGACTTCCAAGCTATGCGCATAAGGCACGCCAATAAACTGAATATTTGAAATGGTGGAGAATTTCTAGTCTACACGTTTCTAGATGGTGAAACAATATTCTGAATCTTTTGTATTACAAGAAATTCTCGCTAAATTTTCTAGAATTGGGTCATAAACCAAGATTATATCTGCTGAAACCCGACTCTTGTATTCACATTTATTTGGAGATATTTTCAAATAGGTTTGTCCTCGATAGTATAGGCAAACGCACAAGAATTCTAATAGAGGTCTGTAGATTTCGCTTTCAAAGGAGACTAGAAAATTTTTATAAGAAACTTATAAGGATGACATAGAACTATTTTTTCTAGAGCCACAATTTAGATTCTAGATGTCAGTTATAGAATTTTTTCTCAGTGTATTGGCGTGCCTTATACTTTTAGAAAAGGACCACCTATGCGTTCTGGACTAAAGCGGTATATTTTTTTTTCTCAGTGTTGTACATTTGCAGCAGTTTCTTTATGAATCATGAAAAACAACAGTTTTTCGAGTGACGCAAGCGGAAGCCCAAACTGAACGCTGCGAACTCATATATACGGCTAGTTTGACATCAGAGAGATTTGTAAAAGCCGACACTTAATATCTCAGCAAATATGCCATATTTTGTTCTGATCTTTTCAAAATAGTCTTTTATCTACGGTCTTAATCTATCCTTAAAATTTTACATTTCTACATGCAGTATGTTTTGAGATCTGAATCTCAATTTAAAGCCAGAAAGGGAAAACGATTGGTGTAATGGACTAAATTCTGAAAAATATCTCTAAAACGGCTCGAAGGATTTTCATATAATTAATATATGCTGTTAATAGGATCTTTCTTAATCTAGTAACGTCTTCGTTTTTTTCAGGAAAACTCTTGTTTTTTATAAAAGTTGTTTAAATTTGAACTATATTACTCCGCCAATTGCATGCTTTTCTTCGGCGAAAATGGACGTAAATCGGTTCTTACTTCTTGGTTGCAAGGCTTTGTTGGTTGGCTGACCAACGTGAATGCAGTCAATAACTTTTTGTTATGAAGAAAATATTTTTAATTTTAAAATTTCCCATTTCGTCAAAAAATTATTTAGATAATATTTAAAGTAAAAGAAGTATTTTGTAATCATAGATATTATATTTCATCGTTATTTATAATGAATTAATTTCTTTTTAAAGCGAAAAAGTTTATCACTCATGCACACAAATTTATACCATGGTTCATGATCTTTGGAGCGCATGCGTACATCCAAAATTTTTGGCGCTCGCTGACTCGCTGTAGACAGGCGCTAATTGTTTACCATCGAGGTTTGTTTGCACTGTATTATTCCGCCCATTCCGCCTATCAAGCTTTCAGTTTCATTATGTTTTTCTATTTTATTTATTACTTCGAAGTGCATTATTTAATCAAGAAAGAAGATATTCTAGTTGAAAACCCTAAATTAATTGATACGGGAAGATTTAAATAAATGATTTGAGAAAAGCAAAACTTAATACTATGTTTGCATCTAGAGGTACGTGTTTTATTACGGTTATATATTTTTTTTCGATTAGTCAATAAATGTGTTTATATATCTTATCTTTGATCTGTTTGCACTGCCAAGCCTAAACAAATTATTACTCATAATCGCCTGTAATTTTCAAAATATGCCTGTTTTTTAGTTCCATGTTTATGTATTGCTCGGTAACCTAGAAAATAATATAAAATATAAGAGGGAGCTTTCTAGCAGCAAGCGCTGCAGATTATTCCGATAAACTTATTATGGACAGCAGTAAAGTATGCCTTTTGGATTACCAGTTTAATAGTTTAATCACAATTGCTTACATGCTGTTATTTCGCTGCTTATCAATAAAATTTGCACTTTTTTTTTCTTTTTCAAGCTATTCCTGAAATATTTTTTGCTTACATTTCGCCATAATACACAATTATTTTTATTTTTTATCACGTCTGCGATTTTTTGAAAACTATTTTGAATTGAGCGATAATTTTACAGCTTGTTAATAAAATATGGAATCATATTACTGCTTATTGAGAAACTTTATTTTTCACAATACAAATAATTACTAAGAATAGAGTATTTTATTGCAAATTGATAAAATTCTTTTTTTTTTTTTTTTTTTTCCCACCAAAGCTATTTCTCAAAATCCATGATAATTTTGTGGCCTGTTATTGAAATACAGAATCATTTGTATTTTCTGTATCTATGATCAAATTTTATGTTTAATAATATAAATAATTGCCAAAATTCATCATTATTTTGTTGCCTATCAATAAAATTTTTACTTTTTTTTTGATCAGTTCTGTTTACCAAAATATGCAATAATTTTGTAATCTGTTATTAAAATGCACAAGCATTTTGCCGCTAACAGTTCAAGGCAGGCATTATTTATGAAATCAAGCATAACAGAATTTTACCCCAAAATGCAGAACTAAATTTGCTTTTACAAAATAATTAGCTAGTTATTAGGAATGTACTGAATATTCAGTATATATATTCGATATTCGACCGTAATGCTGAATATGAAATTATTTGGCTAGATGAATCTAAAGATTGATTTTGAATTTTATACTATAAAATAAATAATGTAAAAAACTATCATCTATTCAGATACAGTCAACCGTCGAGCAAAAGGTGTGCTTATTTAGTATTTTAAGGACAAAAAAAATGTGAAAAGAGGAGGGGCATTTAACTGAGTAAAGGATTTTATGGTATTTTACGGTATATATAAAAAAGGTAAATACATTAAAACGTTATCTAAAACGTACTATTTGCATAATTAAATCTGCTATTTTACCAGTTATGGCCATTTCTACGATCTGAAGATTAATGTTTGAAATTATAAAATATTTTAATGTTCCCCTTTCATATGTAAATTTCATGTATCTTAAATTAAGTCTTAAAGCATAATAACTTTTATATTCTCTAAGAATTATCTGAGGATGATAATTTCGCATCTAAAAAAGATGTTAAGAATAAAGTTATCAGTTTTGGTTTTAGTAATTCACTATGCTGTAAGTATCAAAATGTAGCAATGAACCTAATTATGTATATACACTACAAAAGTTCTGCATGAAAGCGTGCTGTTTACCATTTAACTAAATTTTATGTTCAAAAGCCTTTTTACTTTCCGAACACTATAGTGAGGAAAGTATTGTAATCATGTCAAAAATCCGAATTCGAGATTTTGATGTTTCTATACGTTTTGAGGTCCCCTGAGTCCGTTTTCACTATTTTTACGATGATGTATGTATGTGTGTGTGTATGTGTGTATGTGTGTATGTGTGTATGTTTGTGAACACGCTAGCGTCTAAAGGCTTTGTTCGATTAACCTGAAAGTTGGTACGTATATTGTAAGTCACCATAGTACGAACCCTATAGATTTTGGTGAATCTAGCACTTATAGTTTTTTTACAGGGACACAAAGAAAAATTCTTTATCATTATGGCCTATGGGACCAAAATCTTAAAAGTGCGATAGCATCTAAACGCCTTATTCAATTGAGCAAAAATTTTATACCCATATTATAGGTCACAGATACTCAATCTGTATAGATTTTGGAGAATCTAGCACTTATAGTTTTTTTACAGGGACACAAAGAAAAATTCTTTATCATTAAGGCCAATGGGGCCAAATTTTTAAAAGTGTGATAGCATCTAAACGCCTTATTAATCTGAGCAAAAAAATTGTACACATGTTATAGGTCGCATTTGCACCAACTGTATAGATTTTGGTGAATCTAGCACTACAGTTTTTTTACAGGGACACAAAGAAAAATTCTTTATCATTATGGCCTATGAGACCAAATTTTTAAAAGTGCGATAGCATCTAAACGCCTTATTCAATTGAGCTGAAAATTTGTATGAATATTATAAATCACTGTTGCACTAACTATAAGCATTTTGGTGAATCTAGCATCTATAGATTTTTACAGGGACAAAACGAAAAATTCTTTATCATTATGATCTAAGGGCTCAAAGTTCAGTAGCGTTAAATAAAACCTCGTGTGATATATGGAGAAAAAAACACTCTATTATGGTTTTCTCTCTTTTGTTTGTTTAGCAATTCCTCTTTCTTTATTTTATCTACAAAACTGTTAGTTACTCAATGTTCGGAAAGTCGAGTGGAGTCACTCCAGATTTTTTTTTTTTTTGTAATTTTAAGATGTGGAAATTTTCATATATGCTTCAATTATTCTTTCTTGCAACTACTCGGTATTCGGTGCTCGCCCAAGCACTCAGCAACTACTCGGTCAAAGTGCTATTTGGTGTAGCACTAATATCTAACAAAAGTTGTTTTTTTTAACAACAGTACTTAAATTAAGATTATATCTTTAAAATCGAGTTAACAAGGAGTGCACGTATTTTAGATAATGTTGCCATCTAGGACATTTTAGGAGATCAAACAAATATTATGTCCACCCCCGTTAAAAAGGTGATACATGATACAAGTAAAAAAATAGTGAATTTGAGTTTATATCATATGAAAAGCCCAGTGGCAGAGACGCCGCGACACGGCGACATAGTCGCGGTCACAGAAAAACGGCTTGCAGACAGTTTTTGTCTGCACTAATAAAAAAATTGACCCTAACTTTCAGACACTCTTTGTCTGTACTACTAAAAAAAAAATTTCCCACAACTTTAAGACAGTTTTTGTCTGCAGTCATAAAAAATTGTCTGCAATTTAGATATTTTTGCCCACGACAATGCACTACTGATGTATGACGTCTTAGACGCTCTGTGATAGGAACTCTAGAGCTCCCTATAGGTGCCTTGGTAGGAACACACAAAACAGTGCTTAACAAGGGCGACCTAGGAGCCTAGATCTCCCTTGATAGGCAGTGTTATGCATGTATTCTTTTTCTCCTGTTACCTGTTACTGAGATTCTACGGGAATGTAGGAAAGTGCTAATTTCATTTAAAACTGCTTCAAAACTTCTCCTCCACTTCAAAATTCACTTATAAAAATTTCTGTATCAAAACTAAAATTAATACTTTTATTATTTATAATTATTTATATTGTGTTGTGTCAAACATTGCTATGAAATATTTAATTGAATGAGTTAAACTTATTATTTTATAATTGTTTATACTATATTATTTTGTAGTAAAATTGTATTGTGTATTGTTGCACGAGATCACCACTGTTGTTAACACACACACACCCCCCTCCTCCGAGATTGCCGCTTTCAGCTTTCAGGCTTTTTGAGTACAGATTACGAAATTTTAAAAACCTGTCGCAGACAGCTACAAAATTTTATGTCACTGGGATGAAAAGTGTCCCACCTAAGCTATATCATGCAGTTTATCCACCTGAGTGAGAGGCATTTTTGTTAGTTTTATTGTAAGCTAGTCAATGCTTTAATGTTATCTTTAAGTTGATTTTTCTCAAAGATTATTTTTTATTGCTGGGGTGCAACATGATGTTGTCATCTAAGAAAGTTTAAGTATTTATTGAGGAATCTAACAGTTAATAACTTTCTTTGCTGTGAGCTCAGCATCATGCCACTGTGTATTGTAATATTTTCTAGTAAATTTTCTACATTTAAATCAATCACCATTTCTGAAAAGGAATTTTTTATGTTAATTTCTCATAATTAAAAAAGTAAAATATTACTAAATGTAAATGGTACTATTTAAATAGTTCGAAAAAAATTAGGAAGTTGACAGCTGATTGTCAGTAATTAGCTGGCCAAATATTCGGCATTCGGCCAAAATCATTAAATAAACAGATTAACCATGAAAAGTGTCTAAAACTGATTATTTTCGTAGAGCTAAAGTTTTAATTAATACAGACATGGTACAATCTTACAGAAAAAAGGCTGAACTTTTCCCAATCCCCCCCCCCCTCAAAAGTGGTATCAGGCAACTGACACAATGTAAATTTTTCAATAATAAAAATAATGTTAAATTTGATTGCATACATGCACACACAATAAACAAAATCAGAACAATAAATCTCATATTGAATATCATATTAATTATAATTAAAATAGTTGTAAGTGCTTAAAAAACAGACAAACTTATTACGTATACTTGAAAATAAGGTTATTCTGTAGAAGCATTGTTTGCTGGGGCAATTGATTAGCAGAATAATGTAGTTCTAGTTTATTAGGAAAATGCAGTTGAAGAGCTATTTCTTTTTCATTTTCTCAAAGTTTGAATTTGACATTTCTTGAAAGCCAATCACATAGAAATTGCTAATAATATATTGCACAAATTCAGGCTGCCCCCCCCCCCCTACACATGTCCAAAAAGTTTTAATGCAGATTTGCATTGATCCCAAGAATAATAATTTTCAAGCTTAAAAAGGCTGAAAAGTAACATGTCTGTTAATATCTTTACTTTTTCTTTTCCTCTTGAATTTCATTCTGTACACCACTGAAAACAGAAAACTCTCTTGCGGTAAACATTGCAAAAAGAGCCATTCTGCCACTTTTTTTCTTTTTAACTGTGGTATGCTCATGCATGCAAGAACATAGCAGCGCCGAATCTAAGGGGGGTGGGGGGGGGGGCTAGACTAAAAGTACTGACATTCATAATTGAATATTACAATTGGAAATTTTTCATTGATATGGAATAACATCTTGAAAAATCTTAGCCCGCCCCCCCCCCCCCCCAAAAAAAAAAAAAAAAAAAAAAAAAAAGTTTTAGATCCGCCACTTGGAACATAGTGAGAAAGTAGTTTGTAAAGAAATAGGCAGGTTCTAGTCGATGAATGCTCTTTATTCAGTACAACTTCTCGAATCAGTACAACAAAACTGTGATTAGAACGAATATCTTCGAAACAACCCAATAATACTATTAACCCGTTAGTAGTCGCTATAGACAGCGCCACCTATTACAGATTGCGAACTTTTTACTTAACTGTCACCAATAATTTTAAGAAGGGATGTGATCGACGTTTCTTCGATTTTATTCGCGTTTTATGTTTATCAAATGCCCCTTCTAAAAATTTTTGGTGGCTATTGAATAAAAAAATCTGGAAAAACTGATGGATGGGTGGCAAATCGACCAACTAGCGACTACTAACGGGTTAATTCGTCGAATATTCTGGAAAGAGTTCATTGAAACAGTCATTTGTTTCACAAGAGTAAAACAAATAACGTCAAATACACTAGAGCAACAACTTTTGTTAGTGTTAGCTCACAAACCAAGTTTTCAGTCGCTTGGAGCACGTCTCCAGTGTGCAATCGCTCATAATAACGCTATGAACAACACTGATTCGCAGTGAATACACTCTCTGTCGCAGAAGTCAACTCGCTCCTATTTATACTCTTTTGCGGTGGGGTTTGGTGGTAATTCCATTCATATTGACATGGAGAGCTCTAGAACTCTTCTCCCGTTCATCGGAGTGTTCCGTAACTTTGGTAACAATAAACTAAGATTTTTCGCCAAATTTGGTCGCCAAATCGCCAAGACTGACTTCACTAAAAGTGAATGAACTATCCCTTTATTTTCACTTTGCGTGTAAAACTACTTTCATTGGAACAGTACAGTTAATGTGGGGGAAAAGATATAATCCGTTGTAACAATATTTAGTAATTTTATCTAATTTTCAATTTATAGCTTAACTGTCACAACAATGATAATAATTTTTAAAGAAATTCAACAATATAATTTCTACAACAATATCTTTCGCTTTCGCTTTTTAATCATTGTAAAACACATTGTTTACATTCTGAACAATTAAAACATAAATCTCGAGGATGAAACAAATTAAACAACAATTATCATTTATCATAGACATAATAAACTTTTTATTACATCTGAACCTCTAATAAAATTGAATAGGTAATAGTAAAGAAAATAGTTGTAGTTAAAAATGGAAAGAAACAGAAAATATTTTCAATCTGATTATATTGAAGAAGATCTTTTGCATTTTGCAGATGGAATTTTAGAAACTGAAGATGGTTATTCGTTCGTCATTCATAAATTTATCTTGGCCAAACAGTATGAATATTTCTGCGCTCTATTTAATAACAAGAGCAGAAAAGAAAACCGTTTTTTGATTCCGGGTTTAAAAAGTGATATTTTGATAAGCCTTTTATGGTATATTTATTGTGGAAAGATCGACCTGACGGACGAAAATATAGATGAGATTATAATAGCATCCGATTACCTCATGATGGATGATCTACTGTCTCATATAAAAGATTTCCTAAAGCATAATTTATCTGAAGATAACTGCCTATGTATTTTCTTAGCAGCATTGACAATCAATAGAGAAGATTTCGTAAAGATATGTTACAGGTTCGTACAAACTCATTTTGAAAATATCGTGTGTTGCAATGATACCGGTTTCGGAGATATACCATTAGATATTCTGAAACAATTTCTCAGTGACAGAAATATAAACGTCCAAAATGAAGAAGCCGTGCATCTCGCGATCCGAAAATGGGTTAGCGCTGATACTCCTAATCGTTTACATCTAGTTCCTGAATTAATAACTTATTTGAAGGTTTTTGAATTAGATGAAAATTTAGCAACAAAAGTTTTAAAAGATGAAATAATAGCAAATAATCCATATTGTGCAGAATTAATTGATAAAATGAGATTATTTCCCAATACTAATCCTGTGGAGCTTCTCCAAAAATATGTAAAAGAACAATCGAAACCATGTATTCCATTTTATGAGAAGCGTTTGCCTGCTAAGCTTAATCTCATTATTTTTCCTTGCATCATAGATATAACAGAAGGCATTGTGGTTTGCATAACGTATGATGAAAATATTGATTTGTGGAAAGAAGTTTTTGTAACAGATATAAACCCAAAAGCAATAGCTTGCGCCAATGGCTGCCTTTACATGCTTAACACAGATGAAAACATCAATTATCGCTATGACATTTTAAAAAAGCAATTTCATGAGCTAGAAGATTTTGTGGTTCCACGTTATAGTTATGGTGTTGTCAATTTAGAAGAAACTATATGTGTTTTGGGTGGATTTTCATCATTCACCGGTGAGGAAATCTATGAGGCTGAGAGTTATGATTCTGAATCGTGTGAATGGGTTAGCATCGCATCGATGTTTCCCATCACTGCTTTTGAGTGTACCACATTGAAAAATTGCATATATGTTGTTGGATTTAAAATACATTTTGAAACTTATGAAATGGTTGCTCAAGTCTACGATTCATCTTCAAATGTCTGGAGTATTTTACCACCAGTTTCTATTGACCGATCGCATTTTACTATGGCTGCTTACCAAGAAAAAATATACGTGATTGGCGGAAAGAACAGCGATGATGCATATCTAAAGGACGTTGAAGTATTCGATCCGACCACTAACCGATGGAAAATAGAAAAGAATCTTCCTCATGTATATTATAATCCCCAAACCTTAGTTCTTGACGATTTACTTATAGTACACGATATGAGCTCGGAAGATCGTGAATACCGACCGATTAATCCACCCGTATATTGGAATAATGACAAAGCATGCTGGGAAATGTTTGAAAAATCATCTCAGTTAAACAACTTGAACCTATACCAATTCGTAACTTTGAGAAATGTTGACTGTATCGATAACATTTTACGAGAAAACAGACAAGATAATTTTGAGAGAAGTCCTTTCAACTAAATCAGCAAAACCTATGAATTCTTTTTGTCTTCTTGGAAATATTTTTTTTCGGGCTACAAAATTACAACTATTGAACGTGAATATGCCTTTAAAGGTATCAAACCATTGGAGTGCCAAAATCTTGTATTAATTAGTGAAACATTTAAATTTTAGTTTGCTTATTAAATCTTCGATGAAATAAAACGTTTTCAGTTCTAAATATTTAAGTGTTGTGTTTGCTTATATAACATGAAAAAAAACATGTTATTTATATATTTTGAAGGTTTTAATGTTACATTGAATACTAGCAAGCTACGCAGGCTTCGTTAGTCACTATATTTAAATGATTTTTCAAAAGAATTGAATCACTATTTTTTTTTTATATCACAATATAAATAAAAACTAAAATAAATAAATAAATAAAATCACCTTAAATCTTGTTTCGGGTACCCACTGCCTACGGCAGGTCTTTTTCTACCTGAACTGCATCGGGTCCAGGTTACCACTGACTGCAGAAAAATCCTTTTCGGGCGCTTTAATTTGGGTATTTATCGACGACAGGTGGATCTGTTATTCTTTAGGGACTACAATTTTAAAGATGACTGTATCTCAGCCTCCATTAAATATTTTAGTTTATGAGCCATGCATTTCATAGCTCCCGTTCTTTACATTATATTACGATTTGATTCCGACCAATGTAATCTATATAAATAAAGAGAAGTGTCTGTCTGCGTATCTGTCTGCGCTCTTGGTGCTTCTACTACTGATCGCAAAGCTACATAACCCTGCAGATGGATAACTGAGACATTACAGGTGAACACCTCACCTCTATTTTTTCGAATTCAAATATTTTTATTTATTTATTTATTATTATTATTATTTTAATTTTAAATATTGGATTCTGTGTTTCATTTTTCTAAACTTTTTACTTTCATTTTTATCATCTGAGTATATTAGTAACGGGTATTACGCTATTTATTTTTCATTTATTTAATTAATTTATTTCACGGAGAAATATATATATTTTCTATTTTTAATTTATTACAATTACTGAAAATCAAATGGTAAATGCAGTAGAAAAAATTAAGTATGTTAAATTTTAAATTTAAATTGTATTTATAGCTGTTATGTTTATGTATAATTTTTATAGTATAACAACTTTTTATTTATTTATTTATTTATTTAAATTAATTCTTTTGAATTTTTTTTTTCAGTATTTATCGGGAAAATGGATAGTATATAATAGAAAGGATTAAACTGATTAAAATTAAAATTTAATTAAAATTTCTTTTTTTTTTATTCATTCAATTCATTTTAAAAGAAAATATATTTTTTATTTATTATATTGATCGGAATCAAATCGGAATATTGTGTAAAGAGCGGAGGTTAGAAAATACTTGGTTCAAAAACTAAAATATTTAATAGATTCTCAGATATAGTCATCTTAAAGTCGTGGTTTCTGAACAATAGCAGATCCTTAAATCGATAAATACCCAAATTGAAGTGTTCGAAAAAGATCTTTCTGCAGGCAGTGGTAACCTGTATCAGATGCAGTGCGGGTGGAAAAAGAGTTCCGTAGGCAGCGAGTACCCGAAGTTTATTACAATTTTAATGTAGGATTTTTTTCCCCTAAGTTTTCATTTATAATGTAATATAAAAAAAAATAGTGATTAGAAAATGATTCTCTATATTTAATGATTTGAAAAATCATTTATGTATAGTGACCAGCGAAGAGGGCATAGTCTGTTAAATAAATATAGTCTATTAAATAAACAAATAAAATAAATGAATAATACCCAAGATAAATACATTAATTTTAATTTTAATTTTATTTTTAAAGTTACAATGATACCATTTTGCAATATATATATAAGCAAAATTTTCATTATTCGCGTGAAAATTTATTTCTTTTTATGTATAAAAAAAATGAACGGGAAAACTTTTTTGGAGACAATTAAATTTAAAATTAATATTCAAATGGCTAATTTTAAAGCTTCTATAAGAAAATTATTATCATATTTTAATTAAGTTAAAAAAAAAAAAAAAAAAAAAAAAAAAATTACCATAATTTCTGGTAGATAACCCGCAGGTAAGATGTGTCATTTCTCCACCAGAAATTTTATTTAATAGAGAAATCTATACTTTTTCGAAGGAAGAGCTCGTACATGTATAAATTTATTTATCAATTGAAATTTCTGGTGCAAAACTGGATTATATAACCTGCGGGGTATCTACCAGAAATTACGGTAAATAAATAAATTAATTAACAACTATAAAAAGAATATTGTTCTTGAATGCTTTCTAAAATAGTTGCTTAGTTGCCGAACAACTGTCTCTTAGTTGCCGAAACGTCAGTGGATGTCTCCCTGTTGAGACTTAGAAAGATTTTGGGTTCCGTCTGTGCGTCTGGTTGTCTGTCGCGCGATAGCGGCCACAAAAATCACGATACTGGCTTGCAATTTGTTACACATATTCATGCGTCACACGGAATTAGCTGCATAGATTTGGGTGTGTATTACATTTGTAGTTAATATACACTCCAATGTTTTACTTATCATTACGGCGTACGGACAGAATCTGTATATACTGCAATAGCGGCTACAAATATCCGCCGACTAACTTGAAAATTGGCACACACGTTCAGGCCATCTATAGAAATAACTGTACAAATATTGTATTTATTGTACTGTATAACTGTACAAATATTGTGTGTATATTGTTTATGATCTGTGCACAGGAACACAAAAAAGTTTTTCTTATCATTACACGGCTTATGGGAAGAATTTCGTTTAAACGAATTTCAAAATCGTTACTCTGAATTCAGCAAAATGAAATTGGCGAACATTACTGAAGTACTTAAAATAATGTTTTATGTAGAAAATATGCACTCTTAGGCTTCTTAATTAATGTACATGACTTTACAAAAGTGTTCCGTCAATATCATATAATCCTCCAAATTATGTCAAATTTTGAACATGAGAAACGTAAAATAAGTTAAATTCATGAAAAACGTAGAATACGTTGAATAGTTTTTACTGATGTATACAATGTTTATGGTTCGTTTACAGAGACACGCAAAAGAATTTCATGACCTTATTGTCTATAGTAAAATTTTTATTTAAACGCATTTTAACTCGTTTATGCTGCATTCAGCACAAGGAAATTAACATACATTATAAATATGTATAAATGCATGTTTATTCTAAAAAAAGGGATATGTATAAATAACATATTTACAGGACCGTATAAAAGAATTAGGATGACATTCTTTAATCATCCAAATGATGTCAAATTAGGTTGAAATATTAATTAGTTATAATTAATTAAATAGGTGTATCTTTTTTAGTGTATGTAATTACTGTGGCTCCTTTTCAAAAAAAAAAAAAAAAATCGTTCTATTACGGTCTATAGTAGGTATTTCTTTAAAGTGTGTTTTAATATGGTTACAACCCATTAAATATAATGGAATTTTATTCGAATTTTAAAAGCATGTTTTTCTATGGAAAAGTGTGGGCATAGAATTGGTAATTAATTTGCAGGATTACACAAAATAATTCCGATATGTTATGTAGTCATTTTGCATGAAATTTGGTGCAAGTATTTATGAAGTATAGAGAATTAATACAAGACTATCAGTTATTAGAATATATATATATATATATATATATATACACACACACACACACACAGATAATTATAGAAAAACAGATACAGCGGGGGTTGAGGCGGGCGGCAGACCCCCTCCCCCTTAAAAACGTTTCTGCCTATGTAAGAAGTCAACTGAATCAATATATAAATGTATATATTATAATAAGGAACAAATAAGAATGATGTATTGAATAATGTATACGAATGGTGCGCGAATAGGGCGTTGAGGATCTTGATTTGTAGATCGACTAGTTGAAATTTTTCAGCCTTTGTAAAAGTGAAACATCTATACTTTTTTTTTTCTTTTTAATTTTCTTATTCTTAAAACTTTCAATTTTTTATAGCATGTCTCTTTAAGAATATATATTTATTTTAGAATTTTTAGGACTCCGGTGTTTTCTTTTCTTTTCTTTCTCTCTTTTTTCTTTTTTTTTTTCTTTTTTTTTTTTTTTTAATTAATCAGAATTTATTTGGATACTATGTAGACAATGAAACGTTTTCTTTTACATTTGACATCCTTTCTATTAATAATCTGCAAAAATGTAAGATATCGGACTTCTAGGATCGAACCCATGACCATCGTATCAACATCTTGACGTTTTACCAGACTGAGGTAAAGAACGACGCAAACAAGACTTCATATCTATATATTAATTTGAAACATGTTTTTGCCTGTCTCCACTATATTGAGAGAACTACTTGGTGTAAAAATTTGGTTGAGGTGTCTAAAAAAAGGTCTTGGTCTGTAGATGTGCTATGAGAAGAGAAAAATAAAAAAAAGTCGAACGGTTTCCCCACCGGGGGGGAAACGGGTGGGAAACCGGGTTCCCACCCGTTTGGGTTAAAAACACGTTTACGAGCTTAACTAAGCTTCAAATTACTTCACCGTGAAGAAATTGTACATATGGGGACTAGAGTCGAATACTAAAAAATCAATATCTGCGAATTTGAAATTTTCTATATATTAATTTGAAACATGTTTTTGCCTGTCTCCACTATATTGAGAGAACTACTTGGTGTAAAAATTTGGTTGAGGTGTCTAAAAAAAGGTTTTGGTCTGTAGATGTGCTATGAGAAGAGAAAAATAAAAAAAAAGTCGAACGGTTTCCCCCCGGGGGGGGGGGGAACCGTTTCTCCCCCGGGGGAATCGGGTGGGAAACCCGGTTCCCACCCGTTTGGGTTAAAAACACGTTTACGAGCTTAACTAAGCTTCAAATTACTTCACCGTGAAGAAATTGTACATATGGGGACTAGAGTCGAATACTAAAAAATCAATATCTGCGAATTTGGAATTTTCGATTTTAAAGGGGGGGGAAAGGGGGGAAAGTAGATTTGGAGGGGAGGGGAAAGGGGGGAAATTAGTTTGAGAGGGAAATCCGTATTAGACCCACACATGTAGCACCTCATTTTAAAGGTCTTGAAATTTCATGTCGATTGGGGATGTTTGTATACAGCATAGTGCGACCCCTGGTGGTGAAAAATGGAACTAAGTCATTTTGCTGTAGACCTTATCATGTTGCACCTTATTTTAATGGTCTTGGTATTTCCTGACGGTTGGTGATCTTCGTACAGAACACACTGTGCCCCCTGGTGGTGGAAAGTGCAACTAAAGGATTTTGCAGTTGACACCACCATGTGACACTTTATTTGAAAGGTCTTGGAAATTCAAGGCGATTGTTGATAGAGGTCTTGAAATTTCATGTTGATTGGGGATGTTTGTATACAATATAGTGCGACCCTGGTGGTGAAAAATGGAACTAGGTGATTTTGCAGTAGACCCTATCATGTTACAACTTATTTTAAAGGTCTTGATATTTCCTGACCGTTGGTGTTTATGTATAGAATACGCTGCGCCCCCTGGCGGTGGAAAGTGTAACTAAAGGATTTTGCAGTTGACACCACCATGTGACACCTTATTTGAAAGGTCTTGGAAATTAAAGGCGATTGGTGATGTTCGTGTACAACATACTGCGCTCCCTGGTGGAGGAAAGTGGATTTTGCAGCGCGAGCGTAGCATTCCTGCTATACGCTGTCGCTGCCACAGGCAGCGGTAACACGAGTCAGAGGTTTGTTCGGTTCAAGGTTAATTTTTGAGATTTTTTTCCATGTTATTAGCGGCCTGCATATACGTGCCACAGGCACTGGGTCACGAACCCGAGTTCCGTTCTGTTTGAGGTAATTTTTTTTTTGTTACAGATGATTATTTATTTTGTGATGTTTTCATTTAAAAATAGAAATTCAAAGAAAATCGAGTTAAAGATATAAAACCATACAAATTTAAGGTTCATTTAAGGTTATTATGAAGGGCCCGGGCATTGCCGGGCGGGTTCGTTCGGTTCCAGGTTAATTTTTGGGATTTTTTTTATGTTGTTAGCGGCCCGCGTATGCACTGGGGTCACAAGGCACCGGGGTCACAAGGCAGAATTTCGTTCGGTTCGAGGTAATTATTTTTTGTTACAGATGATTATTTTTTTTTTTTCGCAATGCTTTTATTTAAAAATAGAATTTCAAACAAATTCGAGTTAAAGATTTAAAATCTAACAAATTTAAGGTTCATTTAAGGTTATTATCACGGGCCCAGGCATTGCCGGGCTGGTTCGTTTGGTTCCAGGTTAATTTTTGGGAATTTCTTTATGTTGTTAGCGCCGTGTATGCGCTGCTGCAAGTACCGAGGTCACAAGGCAGAGTTTCGTTCGGATCGAGGTAATTGTTTTGTTACCGATGATTATTTTTTTCGTGATGCTTTCATTTAAAAACAGAAATTCAAACAAAATCGAGTTAAAGGTATAAAATAATACAAATTTAATTTTCATTTAAATTATCATGGGCCCGGGCAACGCCGGACGGGTCAGCTAACATATAGTCTTAGTATTAAACGAAATAGAAAATAAAAGATAGCATCTGTTTATTTGAAGTCAGTTTGACGTCACATTGAGAGTACTTTGTAGAAAGTGATGTCATACATAGTATTTCGATTTATAAGCATTTTTCCGACTTTCTTTTTCTAAGTGAAATGTCGTAAATTATATTAGATGTTTTAACATGAAATACATTTAAATAATGATGCGACGGTTTTTGAAACATTACATTCAATAAAGTGATCGTCGAATTTGACGGGTTCCAGCTAGTTCACTTGAAAATGAAACCGCTTTCTTTTTTTTTTTTTTTTGTGTGTGTGTGTGTGTGTGTGTGTGTCAAGGAAATGCGATGACGAAATTCAGTTTCGATAAAAAGAAAAATAAATAATATTATTAAAAAAAAAATTAAAAGAAAATTAATTAAAAGTTCGAAAATCGGGCTTCGAGGTACATCAAGAGAGGTTATTACGAACCTCCATGCAAATTTGTGTAGCTCTGCGATCAATTTTCATAAAATGCTCCGGATGTAGATATCTCTACACACTACACACACATACACATCTTATTTTATTACATACGTGCATTAAAATGTTAGCAACACTGTACACATAATACTGTGTTATCTGATTAATATTATATTTGTTGTTAGAATAAAAATAAATAAATAAATAAAAATAGTACAGGGTGATTACAGGCAACGTTTACCCCCTAATTCTTTCCACCAGTTTTATTTATTTACTTATTTATTTTATTTTATTTATTTATTTATTTTTAGTAAAAATTTTGCATTATTAACATACCTGCCAACATCCTGATTAATATTCCGTAATATTGTCAGCCCGCCATTTCCCCCCCCCCCCCACACACACACCAGTATTATTTTAGAGTAATATGGAAATTGAATGGATATCATATAAGATGAAAAATACTCTCTAATGATAATAGTGTGAAAACAAAGAGGAAAAAACAATGTTACGGAATATTAATTAGTATATTTGCCGGTATTACTATTAATTAACCCTTTCAGTCGCAGTATTCCCGCTGATGGAACACCTAATTTTAATTTTCAACTGCAAAAACTCATTCCGGAAATATTTTAGCAAAAATTTACATTTATAACATAGCTGAAAAGGCCTTTTTTTAAACCTGAAAATTTAAAATATCATTTATTTTAATTTTGTTCGTAAATTCCGGTGGCACTGTAATTAAATGATCCGAATTACCCTGCGCCGCAAAGAGTTAAGTAAAAATATATATAAATATACTGGTGGCAGAATCAGAGGAAAAATGCGGATCTGCAGCCACCTTGAAATAAATAAAATAAAAAATCTAAAGTTTATCGTAAATTTGAGTAGTTTATTAGTTGTATTTTATTGTTCATTATTCAACATTCATAGAGAAATACTAGGCGAGACGTATTAACCCTGGACGTTATATTTAACGCCCCAGCCCGCCCGTTACCGCTTTTCGATGTCTTTTTCTAGTCAGTTTTGACCTTTTATTACTTCCGGTGTGAGCTTCTTCTTTTTTTTTTTTTTTTTTTTTTAACACACTTGACATTGTGAGTTTTTTTTGGTTTTCTTCCCGTGCTATTTCTATGGAGTTTTTAGCTTCCCCCCCCCCTTTTTCTACATTCTAAAGTGCGGTGGCACTAGGCGAGACGTATTAACCCTGGACGATATATTTAGCGCCCCAACCCGCCCGTTCCTGCTCTTCGATGTCTTTTTCTAGTCAGTTTTGTCCTTTTATTACTTCCGGTGTGAGCCTTTTTTTTTCTTTTTTTTTTTTTTTTAACCACCGCACTTTAGAATGTAGAGAAAGAGGGGGGGGAAGCTAAAAACTCCATAGAAATAGCATGGGAAGAAAACAAGAAAATCTCACAATGTCAAGTGTGTTTAAAAAAAAAAAAAAGAAAAAAAAAGAAAGAAAGAAAGAAAAAAAGAAAAAAAAAAAAAAAAAAAAGGCTCACACCGGAAGTAAGAAAAGGACAAAATTGACTAGGAAAAGACAGAAGAGCGAGAACGGGGGGGGGGGGGGGGGGTTGTTGGGCGTTAAATATATCGTCCAGTGTTTATACGACTCGCCTAGCAGTGTTGCCAATTTTTTAATACTGATATTTAAAGCAAAAATTCGGTTCCTTAATTAACTCTTTAGCAGGATGTGGAAAATATACTTACAACAAAATTCATCAATTTTTAAATGGGGAAAGCGTGATAAGCTGCGCCTGCTGTTTTCATTCTACTAAAATATACGAAATATATTTTATTATTATTATTATTATTATTATTATTATATTTTATTATTATTATTATTATTATTTTCCTGATTTTCTTTTCCTAATGCTGTGGAAGATAACATAATTGCCAGCATTTTAATTTATTCCAGAGCATTTTAGCCCCTCTTTTTATTTCGTAACACTTTATTTATCGACTAATTTCCTCCAGTATATATGACTCTTATAAAATAAGAAAGAAAAAAAAAATCTCTTTAAATAAAAGTGGTACGAAATAAAGCCGGAACTAAAAATGGTCGTGAATAAATTAAAATGTTGGAAACTCCGAAAATAATTTTACCCCAAAAATTAGTACTTATACACTTAACAGTAGTCAAAGAAAATTAGCTTGTTTTTCATATCTCATTTGTAAATAATGAACTGGGTGGTAAGTATATTTCTCTTGGCCTTATAAACATCTAAAAACGAAATTAATTTTATCTAATAAGCAAAATAGATTTATCTTCTTAAATTAATTGCAATAATAAATTTATTTAAATGTACCGTGACTACAAATAAATGGTATGTCATAGCTGCCAAGTTTTTTAATTTATTCCGGAATATTGTTAACCCCACCCTCTTTTCACACCGGAGTCCGTTTAGAGTAATTTTCTTCATATTTAATCATAATTATATATCGCAGAAAACTTTTCTACAAATATTACGGTGTGAAAAAAGGGCGGGGCTATCAACATTCCGGAATAAATTTAAAAACGTGGCAGCTATGGTATGTTAAATTGTTACTTGGGGAATGTTAGCCTTTAATTTTTTTTTGTTTAACTACTAATATATAAAATATTTGAAATTCACAACTTTAATAATGGAGAAGATTTTTTGCAAGGTTGAAAGAATTTTTTTATGCTCTGATGCGATGGCAAATTGTGCTCTGATAATTTGAAACTCTGTAACTCTGTCAGTGGGCGTTTCTTTCATAATTTATGTGTTACGTATTTCTTAGATGTGTACTCAGTGTTCATATTTTTGCAATAAAATATACTATGGATAGAAATATATTGATTAGAAAAAATATGATTATAATGTATATCCATTTGTAATATAATTGTGAATACAGAAAAGTTGTTCTGAAATATTTTATTTTGAGAGAATAACGCGTGTAGGCTGATCTTACAGTCAAAAAGAGAAAATCCTGCGGTCGCAAAAAGTGCTAAAATATGTTTATAAAAGTTAAAGTATATTTTAAAAAATATATAAAGTTAAAATATATTGATAAAGCAGCAGATTATTCCAAGCGCTGCAGATTATTCCGATAAACTTATTATGGACAGCAGTAAAGTATGCTTTTTGGATTACCAGTTTAATAGTTTAATCACAATTGCTTTCATGCTGTTATTTCGCTGCTTATCAATAAAATTTGCACTTTTTTTTTTCTTTTTCAAGCTATTCCTGAAATATTTTTTGCTTACATTTCGCCATAATACACAATTATTTTTATTTTTTATCTATAAAGTCTGCGATTTTTTAAAAACTATTTTGAATTGAGCGATAATTTTACAGCTTGTTAATAAAATATGGAATCATATTGCTGCTTATTGAGAAACTTTATTTTTCACAATACAAATAATTACTAAGAATAGAGTATTTTATTGCAAATTGATAAAATTCTTTTTTTTTTCCCACCAAAGCTATTTCTCAAAATCCATGATAATTTTGTGGCCTGTTATTGAAATACAGAATCATTTGTATTTTCTGTATCTATCATCAAATTTTATATTTAATAATATAAATAATTGCCAAAATTCATCATTATTTTGTTGCCTATCAATAAAATTTTTACTTTTTTTTTTGTTCAGTTCTGTTTACCAAAATATGCAATAATTTTGTAATCTGTTATTAAAATGCACAAGCATTTTGCCGCTAACAGTTCAAGGCAGGCATTATTTATGAAATCAAGCATAACAGAATTTTACCCCAAAATGCAGAACTAAATTTGCTTTTACAAAATAATTAGCTAGTTATTAGGAATGTACTGAATATTCAGTATATATATTCGATATTCGACCGTAATGCTGAATATGAAATTATTTGGCTAGATGAATCTAAAGATTGATTTTGAATTTTATACTATAAAATAAATAATGTAAAAAACTATCATCTATTCAGATACAGTCAACCGTCGAGCAAAAGGTGTGCTTATATAGTATTTTAAGGACAAAAAAAATGTGAAAAGAGGAGGGGCATTTAACTGAGTAAAGGATTTTATGGTATTTTACGGTATATATAAAAAAGGTAAATACACTAAAACGTACTATTTGCATAATTAAATCTGCTATTTTGCCAATTATGGCCATTTCTACGATCTGAAGATTAATGTTTGAAATTATAAAATATTTTAATGTTCCCCTTTCATATGTAAATTTCATGTATCTTAAATTAAGTCTTAGAGCATAATAACTTTTATATTCTCTAAGAATTATCTGAGGATGATAATTTCGCATCTAAAAAAGATGTTAAGAATAAAGTTATCAGTTTTGGTTTTAGTAATTCACTATGCTGTAAGTATCAAAATGTAGCAATGAACCTAATTATGTATATACACTACAAAAGTTCTGCATGAAAGCGTGCTGTTTACCATTTAACTAAATTTTATGTTCAAAAGCCTTTTTTTTTTGTAATTTTAAGATGTGCAAATTTTCATATATGCTTCAATTATTCTTTCTTGCAACTACTCGGTATTCGGTGCTCGTCCAAGCACTCAGCAACTACTCGGTCAAAGTGCTATTTGGTGTAGCACTAATATCTAACAAAAGTTGTTTTTGTTAACAACAGTACTTAAATAAAGATTATATCTTTAAAATCGAGTTAACAAGGAGTGCACGTATTTTAGATAATGTTGCCATCTAGGACATTTTAGGAGATCAAACAAATATTATGTCCACCCCCGTTGAAAAAGGTGATACATGATACAAGTAAAAAAATAGTGAATTTGAGTTTATGTCATATGAAAAGCCCAGTGGCAGAGACGCCGCGACACGGCGACATAGTCGCGGTCACAGAAAAACGGCTTGCAGACAGTTTTTGTCTGCACTAATAAAAAAAATTGACCTTAACTTTCAGACACTCTTTGTCTGTACTACTAAAAAAAAAAATTCCCACAACTTTAAGACAGTTTTTGTCTGCAGTCATAAAAAATTGTCTGCAATTTAGATATTTTTGCCCACGACAATGCGCTACTGATGTATGACGTCTTAGACGCTTTGTGGTAGGAACTCTAGAGCTCCCTATAGGTGCCTTGGTAGGAACACACAAAACAGTGCTTAACAAGGGCGACCTAGGAGCCTAGATCTCCCTTGATAGGCAGTGTTATGCATGTATTCTTTTTCTCCTGTTACCTGTTACTGAGATTCTACGGGAATGTAGGAAAGTGCTAATTTCATTTAAAACTGCTTCAAAACTTCTCCTCCACTTCAAAATTCACTTATAAAAATTTCTGTATCAAAACTAAAATTAATACTTTTATTATTTATAATTATTTATATTGTGTTGTGTCAAACATTGCTATGAAATATTTAATTGAATGAGTAAAACTTATTATTTTATAATTGTTTATACTATATTATTTTGTAGTAAAATTGTATTGTGTATTGTTGCACGAGATCACCACTGTTGTTAACACACACACACCCCCCTCCTCCGAGATTGCCGCTTTCAGCTTTCAGGCTTTTTGAGTACAGATTACGAAATTTTAAAAACCTGTCGCAGACAGCTACAAAATTTTATGTCACTGGGATGAAAAGTGTCCCACCTAAGCTATATCATGCAGTTTATCCACCTGAGTGAGAGGCATTTTTGTTAGTTTTATTGTAAGCTAGTCAATGCTTTAATGTTATCTTTAAGTTGATTTTTCTCAAAGATTATTTTTTATTGCTGGGGTGCAACATGATGTTGTCATCTAAGAAAGTTTAAGTATTTATTGAGGAATCTAACAGTTAATAACTTTCTTTGCTGTGAGCTCAGCATCATGCCACTGTGTATTGTAATATTTTCTAGTAATTTTCTACATTTAAATCAATCACCATTTCTGAAAAGGAATTTTTTATGTTAATTTCTCATAATTAAAAAAGTAAAATATTACTAAATGTAAATGGTACTATTTAAATAGTTCGAAAAAAATTAGGAAGTTGACAGCTGATTGTCAGTAATTAGCTGGCCAAATATTCGGCATTCGGCCAAAATCATTAAATAAACAGATTAACCATGAAAAGTGTCTAAAACTGATTATTTTCGTAGAGCTAAAGTTTTAATTAATACAGACATGGTACAATCTTACAGAAAAAAGGCTGAACTTTTCCCGATCCCCCCCCCCTCAAAAGTGGTATCAGGCAACTGACACAATATAAATTTTTCAATAATAAAAATAATGTTAAATTTGATTGCATACATGCACACACAATAAACAAAATCAGAACAATAAATCTCATATTGAATATCATATTAATTATAATTAAAATAGTTGTAAGTGCTTAAAAAACAGACAAACTTATTACGTATACTTGAAAATAAGTTTATTCTGTAGAAGCATTGTTTGCTGGGGCAATTGATTAGCAGAATAATGTAGTTCTAGTTTATTAGGAAAATGCAGTTGAAGAGCTATTTCTTTTTCATTTTCTCAAAGTTTGAATTTGACATTTCTTGAAAGCCAATCACATAGAAATTGCTAATAATATATTGCACAAATTCAGGCTGCCCCCCCCCCCCCTACACATGTCCAAAAAGTTTTAATGCAGATTTGCATTGATCCCAAGAATAATAATTTTCAAGCTTAAAAAGGCTGAAAAGTAACATGTCTGTTAATATCTTTACTTTTTCCTTTCCTCTTGAACTTCATTCTGTACACCACTGAAAACAGAAAACTCTCTTGCGGTAAACATTGCAAATAGAGCCATTCTGCCACTTTTTTCTTTTTAACTGTGGTATGCTCATGCATGCAAGAACATAGCAGTGCCGAATCTAAGGGGGGGGGGGGGGGGGCTAGACTAAAAGTACTGACATTCATAATTGAATATTACAATTGGAAATTTTTCATTGATATGGAATAACATCTTGAAAAATCTTAGCCCCCCCCCCCCCCCAAAAAAAAAAAAAAAAAAGTTTTAGATCCGCCACTGGAACATAGTGCATGAATAAGTTGTCTGCATTTTCTTTTTTGTTTAGAAACAGAATTTACTATTAATTAAAGTGAATTAAATTACATTTAGTTTAAATTAATATTTTGTATTTTAGAAGATTAATTTCTCAAGTAAATGTTTGAATATTGAAGTGTGGAACTTTAAAACAGGCATATTCGAAAAATAGAGGTTACAAGTGATTTGTTTATACTTGAAGATATTTTTGTTTTAGCCAACAGATCAACAGACATTTATTTACTTTTCGGAAATATGAATAACTACATTTTAGAAAATAAAACTATAAAACACTTGCCTCTAAATCATAGTAATGGAAGTGTATATTTGTAATTTATTTTCCTTGTAGCTGCAAATCTTATGCATTTCATGAATTGCTAATAGAATAGGGATAATTTTGGATTTGGGTATGAATTATATTTCATGAAATAAAATGAAAACTAATAATTTCATATGCCTACAAGAATTCACATTTATATACATCATCATTACCTATAATTATATACTGAAAATATATTAGCAACATTGAAATTGAAATTGACACAAAAAATATTTTAGTTTTTGAAGATGGCAATTCAATCAAAACAAGTACTTTCAAACCGTGCTGCTAATTAACATGCTGCTATATATTTTCCAAATTTAGGTATATACTGCACATTATGTATGTTTACTTTAACATTTTATCGAATTGAAACATTTGGGGAGCAAATGTTCAAATCAAGTTTTTTCTTAAAAAAGAAAAAAAAAAAAAAAAAAAGAGTTATTTTTTTTAATTTATTAGTTTTTTTTTTTTTTTTTTTTTTTTTTTTTGGTCTGAAAAATTGTATCTAAAGGTGAAAACATGGTTTGAATGTTTGCTCCTCGTTTATGTTTTAATGTAATTAATGATTTTAAAACATGGGGTACTTTGGGTCAGGGTTGTTCAGTTTTTTCCATAGTGGAAAAAACCTGGTTAAAATCGCCCCGGACAAAATACCGTTTTGTCCACTATTAATTATTTGTGAGTCCTAAATTAAAAATTACCTTTATTCTTTCCATATATATAAAACAATTCTTTATCATTATGTGTATGTGAGAGCTTGTGAAATACGGTCGCCATTGGCGACCAATATTTTTTAAAACTAGTAATAATATTTTCAACTTTAAGGATTTTTTTTTTTTTTAATATATATATTTTGGTGAAAGAATTGGTCCCGAAATCCGGCTCCAATTCTACTTTCGCTGTTTTGCCCTCACCACTTTTTGAGACACTGTGTTGAATTAGGGAATTTACACATCTCCGTGCATGTTTCACAACTCTGTGTTAAATTATTGCACCGTTTTAGGGAATTGGTTTACACTGCTCCTGTCTGTGCATGCTATCGATCTGGTGCTGAATTTTTGTACCTGTGTAATGATGTACCATTGCCGATGGTGTATTAATTTAGTGAAAATAATAAAACCAGTTTCATGATGTTAAATTTAAACAAGTGTTTCCTGATGTAAAAAATAAATCATTCCAGCCTAATAAATAATTGATTTTTAGTTGGTATAATAATTGGTATATAGAATCTTAATTTCTATATTGATATTCAAGTAAATTTTGAAACTGAATAAAAAGAAAAAAAAAAAGAAAGAAAGAAAATGTTGGAGAATATTTTTTTATGGGCTACCATAATTTTTTGTTGGCGACCATATTTTTTAATAAATTCCTGAACCCTGTGCAGGGTTTAAACTGCCATAAGTTTTTTTAGCATTTTGCTAAAACATGTTGGTCAGAATTTCACTAAAAAGCTAAAACTGGATAACTATATAAAATATCTCTATATAATAACTCAGATTATTTTTTGTAATATTTGCAGGCAAAAACTATGAAAGAACTGAAATTTTTGGGAATCATTATTTGTATAGTAATTTGGATTTATTTTTAATGATTGAATTTAAATGCAAAAATATTTAAAAGTATGTCAGAATTTGCTTCATAGAAGCATTCTTAGCACTAGTATTTCATGATTATCTACCACTACACTTTATTTAATTTTTAAATTGCTTTTTCATTTTACATGTATGATATGAGTACCTCTTTTTCTATTGTTGAAATCAAAACATAGTTTTCCTGATTCATATTTTTAAAGTCACAAATATGGATGCTTGGTTAAAATCATCAATGAACAAAAGGAATAGAAAACAAAATTGAGGATAACAAAGCTAACAAGGAACACCGTGTCTGGCTGTGATTTTAATGAAACTTTAATTTCTGATAGAGGGCATGTACCAAATATTTTTTATCACAGAAATTTTTGCTATCATCCATGTTTTCTCTATTTATTGAATTTTTAAAATGTTAAAAACCACATCAGCCACATGTCAACAGTAAGCTCCGCCTTTGGGTGTGACTTAAAAATACTAAATGATTTTGCGCTTTCATGTTTAAGTTACAAATGAAAATTTATAGTAGTACTGAAAATTATTTCAACTGAATTATTCATTTGAGTATTCACTTGCTGTATAAATACAAATTTTTCGCATATTTTTGAGTAAAATTTGATAGCATATCAAATATAAAAGAAACGCCTCTCTCTCATTGAAATCCGAGCCGGACGCTTGGGTGATGTTCCTTGTAAGTAAAAGAAATCAATGGTATCCAAAGAATTAATTAACTTTCGAAAAAGCTAAAATAGTGCTTGCCTATTTTCGCTAAAATGCTAAAGTAATTTTTTTGCCAGGTTAAACCTGTGTATGTAAATAAAATCAATTTAAATATATCAAAATAGACATAAATGATTGAAATAGGCATGCAAAGTTAACAATATTTAATAAATAAATATATCTATTTCTAAGGGCGAATTGGGTGCAAAAGTATAGTTTATAGTTTCAATTTTAATTCCCCTCCTTCCCCCCCCCCACTGCTTTCAACTACATTATCATCTCCTCCCTCATAGTCGTAAACACCTTTAAAAAATTTGTTATTAAGCATGATGAAATGAATGATTCACATATATTTCATGGAATTTTTTACTTTCTGAAAATACATAGGTAAGGAAGGTATTGTAATTATAACAAAAATTTGACGTGAAGTTGGTGTATCTACATGTTTGAAGTTCCATGAGTTCATTTTTGCTATTTTACGATAATGTGTGTACATATCTGAGTAGAGTGAACACAATATTGTTTAAATGCTTTGTTCAAATGAGCTAAAAGTTGGTGCATATGTTATAGGTTATCGTAGTACAAACTGTATACATCTTGGAGAATATAGCACAATTTTATTTATTTATTTTAACCAGGACACAAAGATAAATTCTTTATCATTATAGTCTATAGGCTCAAATAATTTAAAGTGTGATAGCATCTGAATTCCTTATTCAATTCAGCTGAAACTTTTATATACATGTTATCAGTCACTGTTGAATGAATCGTATAGATATATTTTGCTGAATCTAGCATTTATAGTTTTTTTTACAGGGAAATAACGAAAAATTCTGTAATATTATGGCCTATAGTCTGAATTTATTTAAAATGTGATGGCGTCTGAAGCCTCATTTGATTGAGCTTTGAATTCATATACAAATTATAAGTATATGTCACACAAACTATATACATTTTGGTGAATCTAACACTATTAGTTCTTTTACAGATATACACAAAATAATTTGGATGCATTCCATTCCATTAAACAATATATTATTTGTGAGCAAATAATCAAATAATTTTCTCGATTGTTTATTTAATGACTTCTCTTACGTTATTTTATTTAAACAACAGTGAATTACTTTCATGTTCAGAAAGTCGACTGGAGTCACTCAACATTTTTATTATTTCTCTTTAAGTTTCTGCATATTTATCAAATTGATTATATATATATATATATATATATATACAGTCATACACATGTCACATTTATATTATTAAAGACATTACTTTTGTGAAAAATAAATAAATAACTTTTCTATGTGGAAGTAAAATTTAATTTTGTATTTTTTTCATCTGGAATTTCTATTACCAAGTAATATTTTTTTTTTTACAAAATTAAAATAAGAAATATATTCAGAAAATTCAAAGTCGTTAAATTAGTACCCATTTTCCAAAAATTGATTTTTTAAATTTTTAGTATTTCATTTTGTGGTTAAAAAAAGCAATTTGTGTGAAAATTTGCATTTTTGAACGAAAAAAATATATAAAAATTTTTAAAAATCAATTTCTTCGAAAATGAGTACCAATTTAATGGTTGTGAATTTTCTGAAAGTGAAAACGGAATTTAAAAACTACATTTGGTAATGAGTAATCTCTATATATAAAAAAAAAAAAATTACTGTCGCTGGCGTCAAATTTTTTTTGTCTGCGACAGCATCTTCTCGCGGAGGGCAGGGTCCTTCGCATCATGAGAGGTATCAATGTGTTCCGAATACTTCAAGGAAGACATTTCAGCTGCTTAGAAATTTCTATCATTTTAATTAAAGAAGTTATTAGCTATAAACGACAAATTTATGAAAGTACTCTATTTGCCACCTTGAAAAAAGTTTCTCCCAGTGACGTTGGTCTTCTGTCATGAAGTCATTTTACACGGGAAAAATAAAATACGATCCATGGTTGTAGGTAGGTAGGTTGGATTTAACATCGCCCAAGTACTGCGCTATGGGTAATTGGTGACTGTCTGGGAAGCACTTCTAGGAATGTTCCAGAGACATACACCAGAGACATCACAATTTTGATCCTCCATGGAGGAGATTCCCCAGACGTATATTTTTGATGGGAACATGGAGGACTTTGTGGCCACGACAGATTTTATGTGCACCAGACACCATTAGTGCACACGACAGTCTTTGACCGGCTCAAGTATCGAATCAGCAATCTTCCAATTATGAGCTCGGTGCTTTATGGACTGGCTATACCGCTGCTCGGAACCATGGTTGTAAAAAATAAATGTCAGTGTTGCTATTAATAACTTTTTTTCTCTACTTTTGGAAAGTAAATTTTCTTACATGGGAAAATTAAAATATCCATGGTTGTAGGTAGGTAGGTAGTTAGATAGGTTGGATATGACATTGGCCATTACTGCACTATGGATAATTGGCGACGATCTGGGGCACACCCCTAGGTATGTTTCGGAGACATGCCATCACATTTTTGATCCTACACGGAAGAGACGGCTCCTCCGCTTCGGTGACCCAAAAAGGTATAGTTTTGATGGGAATATGGAGGATATTGTCGCCACAACAGATTTTACGTGCACCAGCCACCATTAGTGTACACAACGGTCTTTGGCCAGCTGGAGTACCGAACCCGCAATCTTCCAATTACGAGGTCGGCGTGCTATCGACTGGGGTGCCGCGGTCCTGATCTGTAGTTAAAAAACAAAGGTGATATACTAAAGCTATAATAGAAAATAGTCTGGATATTACGGATTTCTTTCTATTAAAAAAAAAAAAAAAAACTGATTTTAAGCATGATTTTTATAAAAATAAAATAATGTGCTATTAAATATTACATATTCCAATTTGACATTGAATATGGGGATTTATATAATAATTTTCTGCTTTTGTCTTGTGTTATGCACTATTAACATTCCTATTCAGTGAAAGGAAAGCAGCGGATAGGCGGGCAGAGCTCTGCATGTGTTAACAAGTAAAGTGAGTCGGGGGAAGGCGAAGCCTCCCTCAGGGGTTGGTGAGCGGAGCGAGCAGGGGGAAGAGCCCCCTA